>OX459105.1:11445397-11850397 GCA_949775045.1 Metridium senile | reverse complement strand
TTTTTAGCTTCAAAGTTCACTTGTAGCCATTTTGAATTGAATGTTTCACCAGCCTTGAAATCATGTTAAAGGAATTTCGAATATATTTCCCTCGTACGTGCAAGATGAATCAGGGCCGTAGCACGCGTGCACCACGAAACCATGATTTGAGTGTATTGAATGGTCGTTATTTTCAGGGCTATTTTCAGAAATCAATGGGTGAGCCCCCCAATCATTTTGAAGGTGCTACGGCCCTGTAAATGGCTATTTTGTTTTTATACTGAATAAAGAACAATTAACAATTATTCTCCAAAGATGATGACCGGACATGTACAAAGTCGAGGTTATTGTTTAAGGATTTTAAAACGGCGCGCATGTCTATACACCTAATTCCAAAAAGGTTGAAAGGGCGAACGGCTATTGCACGACCGAGAGGAACTGTGGGTAATATGAATTTCTTCCTATTCCTTTATAAATTATCCAAACAATGTCTTCACCGTTCAGCAAAACCTTCGAGACATCCATCTAAGGTTATCGGTCAACGGTGGAAGCATTGTTTGGATATTTTAAAAAGGAATAAGAAGAAATTCGTATTACGCACAGTTCCTTTCGTCGTTCGTCCCTTTTTTGAATTAGGTGTATACTGTGTTATCAAACCTCAAAATAATCCTCCAATCACATCTTCGTATTTAAGTCACGTGGCGATCCATTATTTTGCGATATTGGACAGTAACCTACACGGTCTCGCCCAATATTAAATTCTCGACTTTATTATAATATTCTAAACGTTTGTATATTTTACAGGTTCTTGTTGCCATCGTTTTAGTGGTAGCCTCATTCCAGTGCCTCTCTGCAGAGCAAAATTCCATCTCCAAAAAGCTATCACTACAAATTGCAAACATGAAATACTCCTCATCTTCAAAAAGCTACAACTCTGGGTCAAAAGCGAGATATGCAGACTCAAGTAGAAACGGCCCTTCGGTTATTTCCAAGAGGACGTCGACAGCGCCCCAAAACTGGACCGTTCCATCCCAAACGTTCTATGAAATTGTTGACGATCTAGGACTTTTCAAACTTAAGGACGTTAGCTTACTAAAAGTATCCAAACAAATGGTGAACATATTGCAGTCAGCCACAGACCATGTCCTGGAAGTGAGATCCAATGTACCACAAAAGCGGGGACAAAAATATCATGATTTCTGTAAAGAGACGAATGTTAAAATCCTAGTTCTTGCGCATGCGAACGAATCACTAGCCTATAGTATTGAAAGCATTGAATGTCAGGGGAGTTGTAGATCTAAAGCTCTTGGGATAACTCTAGGAGACTGTGTTTTGAGAAAGAAGGAAGCCATTGTGTATATTCTGGATAAAAATAATACATTTATACCCAAGATGGTCACGGTGGGCTGTGCTTGTAAATGTAGCCACTTTTTACAGTATCAATAATTACATGGGCTTTTATCACACAGCAGGTGCCATGTTTATCCCATGAGAGCAACAACCTTTGAGGGGAGGGGGGGGGGGGGGGGGGATGTACCCTCTTTTTCCAAGTGGTAGGGGTGATCGGCGTACCTTTTAGGGTAAAAATATTTCCTGTGCATACCTTTTAGGGTCCTTTTAGGGTTCTGGCTCAAAAATCAGTTACGTAACATGATTTCGTACCTGTAAGAGTCATTTTTACTCTGTTTTGTTGCTTTGTTGGGGTGGAAATCGACAAGGCTTTAGCAGTTATTTTTAACTGTGCGTACCTTTTAGGGGTCGTTTTCAAAACCTCCGCCGATCACCCCTGCCACTTGGACAAAGGGAGTACCCCCGGGGAACCTTTGTTTGTAATGTTCAGAAACGCATGAAAGCGAGGGCAAGGGAACCCAAGGGATTCAAAACATTTTGTTTAAACCAATATGGCGGCCCGTGATAAAAGCAAGTACTCCATTTTCAAGTGCTTCTTTGTGAAGCCTAAGGCCTAGTTCAAACGTCGCATCTCACATGTGCCGAATCTAATGCAAATTAATGAATTCAAACAATATATAGATTTTGCTCATTACTCGGGCTCCAAAGGAAGCCTCAAATATAACACCAATTGATTCAGTGACTATCTATCATGCTTTTTCAACACTGTTTCTTAGACACTTGATCTTTGAACTCGCTATCACTGCACGAACCGAGGACCGATCCAGGTAAAAGAATGACAGACCAGTGGATTACGGACCTGTGGATCACGGACCTGCGGATCAACTAACTGACGGAACGACGGACCTAAGGGAAAAGGAGGACGACCCAAAAAAATAATACAAATAAAACAACAACATTGAATACTTATTTTTTGTTTGAAATCGTCTCAAGCTAATCCGAGAAAATAATTACATAATCGTAACTGTGAAGCCCGAGTTCACGCAGATATGCGTCAAGTTTGTATTAGATTTGGGGCACATGTGAGATGCAACGTTGAACTAAGCTTAAGTCTTGATAGAACATGCTATACACCTATTTCGATAATCGTTGTACTCTGAAGCATGCAAAGGATGTCGGTAAATGAATAAAAATTGTGATACATTTAAATTTGTGATTTATTAATTTCATTATCTATCACTGCAACAACTTGCATTTGTCAAATAACACAAAGACCGCGTACAACCAAAATACGCAATGAATCGCTAAGGTTTTAGAGTGTGGACTCATGTGTAGCTTTGATTGAAACAGCCTTATATTGTTTGTACCTACTCAGCCCCGCCAGTGGTAAGGTTAGCCTCCTCCGCAGGCATCCCTTCCCAAGTTATCGGATTTTTCGGATTTCTGGGCTTCCTGTGTCAATAATCTCCTAATCCTCTTATTAGCTTCCAGTCTCCTCGCGTCCTACCATGTAGTTAACACAGGAAGCCCAAAACGGAAATAATAGGAAAAGAGTTGCCTGCGGCTATGGTAAGGTAATGAATACCAAGAAACAACTAGACGCCATCTGGGCGATCACTCGGGCTTCAAATAATAATAATAATAAAGCACTTTATTTCAATAGGGTAACTAGAATTACACAAGTAATTTTCAAATAATGAGACATGATGTCATTGTTCCTAGGAACGCCTGGGACCTGACCCTCCAATTTGAGGACCAAGTTTGACGACGACGACGAAAAAAAAGAACCATTTGCATTTTTAGACTCGGGCTTTTCTGTACATATATATATATATACTAGAACATGAATTTTGGTTGTAAGGGTTGGTAAACCCAGATTAACATTACTCTTCAGGGGTTAAGATGTTAAACTGTTGTCATTATGGTGGATGACAAATGTGTTTCATAACTTCAAGGCCTTGAAGCTTAACTCTATAATCAAGGGAGCCGCTCGAAGTCTCAACAGCTTAAAACGCTGTAACAACTATCAGTTGTAATATTTACTATAACTACAATCATTTATCCATTTCCACGATGAATAACCTATTTCCTTCTATTTTAACTACAATCATGTTCAAAACTGTTGGGTTATAAACGGTTTTTTTTTAGTTTTAAAAAATATACAAAACGTATCAATTTGATTTGCAATTAACCCCCTTCACCCCTGAGCAATGTTCATTGGTCTTTCAAATGACAACCGTTTTACATTCTCAAAAGCCAACTTTGATACGGGGAGATAGTGAAACGGAAAAATGATGTTGAAATATATTTTAGGTAAAAACCAGATGTCCCAAGGTATTTTACACATGATTGTAGTATTTATAATTTGTTCCCGGTGATAGACTAGACTGAATGCCAATATGGCTGCCACTTTATTATCAAATTTTTTTTTAAAATTCAGTTTTACAGTGCGACTACTGAAACTAGGGCCACCAAAACATGATTATCCAATCACGATCGAGAATATAAACAATAGAATCTCTACAAATGTTTGACTTTTTTGCTTAAAATGCTAATAATTTTCATTATTTGTGAACGAAATAGATCAAGATTGAATAAGAAACATCTTAGCCTGTGAGAACCCTCTACAAGTTTTTTGTTTGATCTCAAAAACTATTTATTTTTTTATATTTGTTTGGGTGGCCCCGGTTTCAGCAGTCGCACTGTAATTGACCACTACATCAGAATTATAGAGTAGAATGACATCAACAGGTAAAAAGGTTTGAGACAAAAATATTAAATTCTTGAGAAGTTATGAGAATTTCAAAAGTGTGAAAAACACCACAACGAAGCTAGCAAGGAAGCAGTTCACTGAACACACACAAATATCTGCAATTTTGATTCCAAATAGCTTTACTTGAATGATATTTATAGCAATAAAACTTTCCAAAAATTCATATTTCTGCTTTTCTGATGGTGTTGCTTCTTTTAAGGTTAGATAGGTTTGTATTTGTGAGAGTCAATTGGGCATTTTTTGTGTGCAGAATATACACCTAATTCAAAAAAGATTGACGGGGCGAATGGCGATTGCACGACCGAAAGAGACTGTGGGTAATATGGATTTCTTTTTATTCCATTCTATATTACCTAAACACCGTTCAACGATGACCTTAGATGGGTGTCTCGATGTATTCGCTGAACGCTAGAGGCATTGTTTGGGTAATTTAGAAACGAATAAGAAGGAATTCGTATTGTGTAGGATATTTCTTTCCACTTCGCACGATATCTCTTCCAGGACTGATTTTTGTTGTGCACGATATTTTGTTGATAATATATAATATAAAATAATATACACCTACTTGCAATAAGGTTGTCATACAAAAATATACATTTGTTATAAAGAAAATAGAACAGGATTTAGTATGATAGGAATTGATTAAAAGACAAAAGAAGATCACTCAAGCTGAACTCTCTCTTTTGACTTTTAATTAATTCCTTTCGCACTAAATCACAAATGTTCTATTTTCTTTGTGACAAATGTTCTATTTTGTATGACAACCTTACTGCAAGTAGGTGTATCAATAAAAATCATCTCAATGATTATCATTATCAGTATTATTATCAACAATGCCGCTAAACATTGTTCACTAAAAAATATTAACATTAAAAGAAATATCGTGTGATCGCTCTAATTGCTCGATATTAGCATTAGAGCGCTAACATTATCCGTGAAATAAAATAAAATTGCTTCTGTGTAATAGTGACTCATGATAGTCACTATAAAAGACAAGTGAAGTTGTAATGGTCGAGGTAATGTTTCCTTCTATTTGAGTTGAGTACCCTTGGTACCACTTGCTTTGGTGTTTGTAATTCTGATGGTTTGTGAAGCAACCAAAGACGTTAAAGAACATATAGACATACAAATGATAGATACAAATACTAGATCAAGAAACCCTCTGGTTGTACTAGTACTGGTTGATTGATAATGACTAAATAATCACCTACATGAACTATTAGTTAGGTAAACTCTAGCCTGCGTGCAGCCGGTTTAATTACCCGTATTACGGGTAATTAAACCGGCTGCACGCAGGCTAGGTAAACTCCAACGAAGGGCTAAAGCTCGAAACGTCAATAAAGTTAAGTCAACACTGATTTTTTACGGTGTTACATATTTCACTATATTACCTGTCGTTTATATCAAACACCGACGCAGCCCATACTAGTTTACTCGCTAGTTTCCATTTAAACTATTAGTTAGTTATTAGTTGTTTTATTTCATTGTTTTATTGTTTTCGCTCATATTGTGAACTTAGATTTCATTCTTCTAGCTTCTTCCATGTTTACAATTTCTCATAATGAAATTAAAAACTGAAATATCAGCTGCTGAAAACAAACAAACATAGCATTACGTGTCATTTATTGTGATGTTATTTAAATATCTAATTGTTAAATACATAATGAAATTAACTGTATATTAATATTATTATTGTGGTTATAGTTACCACTATTGTAACCATTATCATTGCTTTCATTCTTGTTCGACACTTTCTTTTGAGTTCCTTTTAAAATAGCTAGTTTCTCTATCGCTTGGTTCTAAAATAAACCCTATTTACTATTACCTTAATTTAGCTCAAACTTCCGCAGCCTAACAATTATTATTCGGACGCCCTTCATTGCGCTCTTTGTCAACTATTCATAATTACTGTCAATCGACTAAAATCCGTATCACCCAATATAAAGCTATCAGCATCCAAGCAGTAGTCAATACAACTCGCTCTCCGCTCTCCAGCCCCTTGCGAATTGAACAAAAGACAATCTTGAATTTCAAAAATCGTGAAGAAACTGTTTGAAGATGAAGGTGAGTAATTTCGTTTGTTTGTTTGATTTAAAATTATAGTTTTTCAGGTTGTTTGTTTCTTATTAATGGGCTCAGTTGTACGTAAGCTCCGTCAAGGAGTGGCACTTACAAATACTACAATATTATGCTCACAATATTAAGTAATGTACTAGTTACTATGTAAGAGATACGAATACTACATAAATATGGCATTTGTTAAGTATTTGTGATATCTTTTTTTAACCTTTTAAATTTAAAAACGTGTCAAATGGTTGCTACATGCATGCCTGACTTCATAAACATTTCGCTCTAATTCATGCATGGCTAGCTAGTTACCATATTAGAGAGTTAACTACTAAATTTGAAAACAAAATAAACCAAGATATAATTCTGCTACAAGCTCAGTGTTATCGCAGTCGAAAGTAAATAGTTTCTTTTTTCAAGACGGAGAGGCATTATCGGTATATACATGAGCATGCAAGAGCATGGACGTTTTCGTTAATCAAGATTTCAGTGTGGGCTGCTTATAGTCGACTAAACTATTTAAACTTCTAGGTTTTAGAGGTATGAGCCTCATTATTCGTTTATAGCAGCGGATTTCGTGTGACTATGAAACGCTCACGGCAGGAACGCAGTCTGAGCTGGGCACGGCAAGGAACATCAAAATTCTAGAAACATCACGGTCGCGGCAAGGCACGCACACGGCACTGAACGCGTTTCACAGTCATAAGAAAACTGCTCTACATTTTAAGTGTACGTTGATTAAAGAGACTGTGATTAACTATTTTTAAGGGTCTATAAGTAAGTAAGTAAGTAAGTAAGTAAGTAAGTAAGTAAGTAAGTAAGTAAGTAAGTAAGTAAGTAAGTAAGTAAGTAAGTAAGTAAGTACGTAAGTACGTAAGTACGTAAGTAAGTAAGTAAGTAAGTAAGTAAGTAAGTAAGTAAGTAAGTAAGTAAGTAAGTAAGGAGGTAAGTAAGTAAGTAAGTAAGTAAGTAAGTAAGTAGGTAAGTAAGTAAGTAGGTAAGTAAGTAGGTAAGTAAGTAAGTAGGTAAGTAAGTAAGTAGGTAAGTAAGTAAGTAGGTAAGTAAGTAAGTAGGTAAGTAAGTAAGTAGGTAAGTAAGTAAGTAGGTAAGTAAGTAAGTAAGTAAGTAGGTAAGTAAGTAAGTAGGTAAGTAAGTAAGTAAGTAAGTAAGTAAGTAAGTAAGTAAGTAAGTAAGTAAGTAAGTAAGTATGTATGTAAGTAAAAATGGAAACTAGCGAGTAAAATAGTATAGGCTGTAAGTAAGTTAGTGAGCGAGTGAGCAAGTAAGTAAGTAAGTAAGTAAGTAAGTGAGTGAGTGAGCGAGTAAGTAAGTAAGTTGAGTGAGTGAGTAAGTAAGTAAGTATGTAAGTAAGTAAGTAAGTAAGTGAGTAAGCGAGCGAGTACGGTAAGTGATTAAAAAAGTAATCTTTAAAGTAACCAAGTAAATAAGTAATAAAGTAAGTAGGCAAGTAGTTAAAAGTAAGTAAGTAATAAAGTAAGTAAGTAGGTAAGTAAGTAAATAAGTAACAAGTAAGTAAGGAAGTATAAGTAAAAGTAAGAAAGTAATAAGTAATAAGTAAGTATATAAGTTATAGTAAACACTTATTCTTTCATGACGGTAGCCTTAGTTAAAAATAAACTTGTGGTTTTCCGGTCTGTTAGAGTTCAAACTTTCTCTTTAATATTTTCTTGTTCCTTGCTTATTGGCTCTCGATGTTGTGTCAGTTAGTGAAAATTCAAAATGCAATACTCTTTGACCGTTTGTCAAGTTTTGTTTTAAGCAATTTTACTGTTTTAAGTTAAAAGTTTTAATTAATAAATAAAACCCCTACGTATCAGTTGTTTTTAATATCATTGCGTGTCCAAAATTGCAGAACTGTCGAGAGTCGGTTTGGTTCCTCCCAGAATGCTAACTGAAGCATATTACCATTTCATCCACATCAAAACAGGAAGCCGTCTCTTTTCAAAATCCAGGTTTTTAATGTTTTGATAGTGTCATGTGATGATGCTAAACCTGCTACAGGAACCTGTAATGACTTGATCGAATATATAGCTTGTGTAAAGCCGCCCCCACCCCTCCCCACTACGGTGACCCGTTTCTCCCCGTAGGGGAGGGGTGGGGGCGGCTATACACATTGCTTTTTATCACTGAGTAATAACTAGCAGTAATTACACACTTATGCGGTTTACTATAATGTAATATACAGCTTTTTCAAAAAACGTTGAATACTGAATAGTGCATTCCAAGACCAAAGGGCATTGTGGGTCTCATTGATTCATAGTAAATAATACATATACAGCGATAATTACCCCCCATAACTAGCTTGTATATTGTTTTGAATGGAATGCACTAAGAATAAAATAACCACTTATCATTTATTTTACTTTAAACAATATTACATGGCCCAAAATGCATTTCGGTCTTGCAATGCACTATTCAGTATTCCACGTTTTTTGAAATAGCTGTACACCTAACTCAATCATCGTTGTCACATTCAAAACTATACAGTCCACACCCTGAAGCCTGCTAAGGATGTCGGTAATGTATCAACATAATTTAAATGATTTATTAGAGGTTTTTTCAAGAATAATTTGTTTCATCATTTACTACTGCATCAACTTGTTATGGTCATGCATATAACACAAACACGTACAACCAAAATATGCTATGAATATATCGATAACAAGAGAAGACATACCGACATCCTCTGCACGCTTCAGAGTGTGGACTTTGATTGCGACAACGATTTTTGAAATAGGTGTATATAGATATATATTGATTATGCGGGCGCCTGTGTCTGACGTCTAGAAAAATAAAATGAATATTTTATATAAAGGATAATAAAATAATTGATATCTGAACTCGCGCACTCTGATTGGCTGAAATGTGCTCTCTAAAATATCACTGATCAACAGAGAACGGAAGATATATATAGTTTGATTTTAGCTCCCAAATATTTTATAAAAAAGTAAAAGTATGTAAGTATAATTAGTATGTAAGTAGGCTAATTATTAAGTAAGTAAGTTAAATGAATAAGTAAGTAATTAGTCAGTCAGTAATTAACTCAGGCAGTAAATAGGTACGTAAGTAAGTAAGCCAAGTCAGTAAGTCAAAATGTAAGTTAGTAAGGAGGTAAGTAATCAAATAAGTAAATAAGTATGTTATAAAGTAAGTAAGTAAGTAAGTAAATAGTCAGTTAGTAATTAAGTCAGGCAGTAAATAGGTACGTAAGTAAGCTAGCCAAGTCAGTAAATAAGTAAGTAAGTAAGTAAGTTAGTAAGTAGGCAAGTAATCAAATAAGTAAGTAAGTACGGTATAAAATAAGTACGTAAGTAACTACGTAAGCATGTGCTTCTTCTAACGCCTGCGTCGTCTTATCTATTCAATTGTGTTTTAATAAATTGATTCATTTACTCGCTTATACATTCACTCCTTAAGTCATTCGTTTATTCAATTGTTCATTCATTCGTTCATTCATTTGTCTGCTCATTCATTCATCGATCGATATAATCATTATTTTATATTAATGAGTTAATTAATTATAACATGATAATAATAATAATAATAATAATAATAATAATAATAATAATAATAATAATAATAATAATAATAATAATAATAATAATTTTTTTTAAATTTAAATAATAATAATATACAAATCTAAAAAAATGAAGTAAAACTAACTAAAATAATATAATATAAATAATAATAATAATAATAATAATAATAATAATAATAATAATAATAATAATAATAATAATAATAATAATGATAAACTGAATTATACACAGAATTCAAAAAGTTGTCACTTATTTACATCGAAGCTGTATAAATGGATATTTATGGATATTTATAACATATTTTATATCAAGTGTGAATAAAGTTCTATATTATTCTGTATTCTGACTGTTTATAGTCCTCGGCTATAATTTGTCATTATTTCATTTCAGTTCCTTCCTGTTTGTCTCCTCTTTGTCGTAATCACTGTTTGTCGCTTAGCCGATGTAGCAGCAGGGAAAGTCCCGCACCTCCCCAACGACCAACCAGCAAAGAAATCCGTGAAAGATTTTGATGGACACAAAGTGGAAACCCTGCAACCCAAAGATGACCAATCAGCATCACGTTCTGACAAAGAAGACGAAGTGCAAAACGGCGAGAATGCCAAACGATTGTCGAAACTAAGCAACTTAAACTTTGGCAAAATCAGAAAACACATTCAAAAGAAAATCAAGTCCCACTACTGGACCAAACAACGGTTTATGAAAACTTTAAAAGCACTTGGTATTTTTTCGAATAAAAACATAAAAGTGTTCACAGCCAGCAAGGAGTTAATTAAAAAGCTACTACAAAGCAAGAATCATGTTATTGACACGTACAACGAGACCAAATATTGTCCACAAGATGAAGTGAGTGCAGAAGACATGGGGAAAAAGGGTGAGCAACAACAAATGGAAAACGACGCGGAAGAGCAGGCCCAAAACAATGAGGAAATGCAGGGAAAAAGGGACCAGGATGGCGATCTGGAAAGAGCCATAAAAGAATTGACACAACACGATGATAATGGAGAGTTACCAGGAAACGACCAAGAAGAAAATCTAGATCTGGAAGATTCTAGAGACAGCGAAAAGGTGGAAGGGGATATCCAAAAGAGGGGGAACAAATTGCCGGGAAAAAGTAACCAGGATAGCGATCTGGAAAGAGCCATAAAAGAATTGACAAAACACGATGATAATGAAGAATTACCAGGAAACAACCAGGAAGAAAATCTGGATCTGAAAGATTCTAAAAACAGCAAAAAGGTGGAAGGGGATATCCAAAAGAGGAGGAACAAATTGGTCGATCTATGCCACGAAACCTTCAGCACCGTGTACGTTCTAGCTTACCCTGCAGGTAACCTGGCCTACGAAATACCAACTGTTCATTGTCCAAACAAATACTGCCACTCCAATGCTTTGCGTGCCAACATTGGGAAATGTGCCAAAAGGGAGAAGACGGTAGTTCTTTATGTGATCGACAGAAGGATGCAGTTTATACCGAAGGCGGTAACAATCGGATGTGCTTGTGAGTGCGAGCATTTCTCTTACTTCGCATAACTTGTTTTTAGATATTAACGAGCTTTTAAGCATCGCATTAATTACGTTCACGCCTTATATTTACGTTAAATTGACCGATTCAATTGGCCCTTTGCAGCTAGGGGTAACGTGACTCCACCTAAAAATCCATCAGCTGTGCCAAAATGATGTCTAGAAATGGAAAGAGCATGTTGACATTAGCAAAGGGTTGAAATTTCAGCTCTTTATTCTAAACTGAACATAAAAATAGCAAAGAACATAAAATGGAATATGTTTTAAGGATATTAAGAAAATATTTTATGTTCCTTGCTATTCAGGTTTTATGTATTTAGAATCAAGAGCGGAAATGTTGACTTTCTACTAATGTCGACATATCCTCCTTCCATTTCTGGACATCATTTTGGCACAGCTGATGGATTTAATGTAGGTGGGGTCACGTGACCTCTAGCTGCAAAGGGCCTATTCAGTATTTGCTTTAAAAATGAATGTTAACGAATAAATTTTTCAAACGATTGTTTATGATCATAATAATGAACAAAATCAGAAATGTCATTGTAAGTTGATATATTCCAAACTCGTTTCCGGGGCTTTATTTTTTTGAAATCTAAAAAAAAAACGAGCAGAGAAGGCCCTGGGAGCGAGGTTTGAATATAAACGCAAGGCTTTTTAAAAAGGCTCTCTCATTGTTATTATGTTGAATAAGATTGTAAGTTAAAACCAGAAAATAAATCACTTTTTTTACTACCTCGATCAGTTTTAGGGTCTTACAAATTGGGGAGACTTAGACCCCCCGGGGACTCACAACAGTAAGGTATCGGAGGCATACACTAATCAACACTTACGATTGTCAACTGCTTCTAGCAGTCCGATAATTCCTCCACATGTAGCATAAGAAATCTGTAAACAGTCATTGAAAAGCCCCGAGGGGAGTGTCTGTATAGATCTGTATGCAGTAAAAGTCTCGGCTATAGATGTCGGGAACTCAAAAACACCCTAAGAGATCCCGGAAGTCCTTTTTAAAATGGCGTGGTGCGGACAGTTTCTTACCTCTTAAGAAAACGAAAAAAACGCGAAAAACGATTATGGGATATTTCTTTTTCGATACCTTTAAACATACTAAAATTGAAATTCGATATTTTCATATTTGAAACCCTCGTCTTATGCTTTCTGTTTGACCCTCGTCTGATGCCCTCGTTTTGTATGTTGCACCCCCCTGCCATTCATGAGAGTTTTCTTAGAATGATTAGTTGAAAGTCAACTATTTGAAATGTTTTAGTGGCGTCTTTCCCTCTCTTTGCCATGAAAGTTTTCTCAGGATCATCTTTAAGTTGAGTTTGTTGGTGTGTTACGTTGCCCCTGGGGCTCCCTTTTTGCATATTTATAAATTTAAAGAATTGTTAGAGCCTTGCTGATCTCGCCCCATAAAAGGAACGATTGTGCGAGTTTTTGGCAGCTAAGCTTATTGTAAATAACAAAGAAAAAATGACCCTTTTAATACAGGTACATGCAGGGTCATGTTACGTAATTTTTCTTTTGTGCAAGAACCCTAAAACGACCCTAAAAGGTACGCAACCTCGTTCCAACGAAAAGCGAAAGGAACGAGGTTGGAAAGGTACGCTCAGGGGATATCTGAAACACCTGGAACTTTCAAGTCAGCCTTAAAGACATATTTATTTAAATTATATTATGAATAGTTAATTTATCAAACTAGAAACTATAATATTATTTATTAGATTTTCTCGAATATACATAGCTTAACTTATATAGTACTTCTATCTTAATTTTTAAATAACTAACTAGATACTGAATATATATATATATTTTTTTCTTGTTTGTATTTACGCATTGTAATTTAGATATTCCATTAGTATTTTGTAAGGCTTTGAGACTTAGTGTAAAGCTATAAGTTTATTATTATTATTATTATTATTATTATTATTATTATTATTATTATTATTATTATTATTATTATTATTATTATTATTATTATTATTATTATTATTATTATTTTCAACGCAAAAAGAAGCACCGTTCACCCCACCAGCAGGACTACGGTAGTACCCCCTGTCTCCAGGGTGTGGGCCACATGTTTCAGATGCTTTGAAAATCCCCGATGGAGAGGGAAGTTTAAAAAATACAAAAACAGCACTTTACTTCCTCAAAGTGACGCTTTTAAGGTGCCACGTGTTTGTAGATCTGATGATAGAACGGTCAAATATTGGCCACATGGCAATCTGAGTCATGAACAAACAATTAAAAATAAATCACAGGAAGCGAATGAGCCACTTATCGCGGTGATCTGTAGTACTTCGAGGAGACACACAACATGTAACAATAATAACAACATTTATTATATTGCATATAATATCATTATATGTCATTATTTTTTCTCGGCTGGACGGTGGCTTTGAGTTTGTTTGTATAATCTATCAACGCGAGGTGAAAACAACGACAAAAACCTACGGAAGCTTAATTTTTTCGATAAACAATAATAAGAACTTTAATTAAAGGCTTAGTGGCGAGCATTGGTCGTTTTTGCAAACATTCTGACAAGCAAAAGTTGAGAAAATCAAATCAATATTGCAAAAACTCACGAGAGAATACGCATAAGGTTGCGAGAACACACAAATGCTCTTTTGAATTCTCTAAAGAACATAAAGCTCGTTCATATACCTTAATAATAGTTGAAAAATATACTTTTAGTTTTTATCTTTCCTTGTAAACAACACGGCGATACGTGAGTTGAGCTATCTTTTGTTGAGATATGTCGTTGCTTTTCAGTCACTTTTAAAAAGCTTTAAAATTCACGATAAGTTTGTGTACTAAAAATAACGTTTTTGAAGTCAGGAAGTGTAAAAGGCCGGTTTACTTGATTCAAAGTCCTGTCAGCGATCCTCATCCTTTCATCTTCTTCATAAAGTATGACACAGACAAATTAATTCCGTCAATTGAGTTGAAGATGATTTTCATTAAAGTTTGTATTATTTTTTTATCGAAAAATAAGCTTCCGTAGGCTCTATTTCTCCGACGAAGACCGACGAATTTCAACTCGTTTCAACATCCATCGTGGTTCACTTGTTCGTGTCAGCTAAAATCCTTTGTAAAACTTGTTTTTTGTTTCTTGACTTTCTTTGATGTTGAGATCTAAACAAAACCCTATGTCTTTAAATGATCTTTGATTTGGAATAATGAAGAAAGCTGCAGTAATTTTAATATTTTGGCATTAAAATTTCTGTAAGTTTGTTGAGGTAGCCGTCACATTCTGAATGAGAACAGGTTTCTGATCTGACAACCCGCTCTTTTTTTAGTAAAACTACTGGGAAGCCATTTGAAAGCAACGCGCGTCGTAAAATATAAAAAAGAATATTTTCTCTTTAAAAATAGCCATATAATAAATAACTTGTTAGCTTCGTCCGTTCGGTCATTACAGGGAAATCTTAAACCTCGGTCTTTTTTGTTAGTTGTATATACATGCAATCAAAAAGAAATCAATTAAAAACTATAAAACTATAAATGTGGTTGAAAAATATTAATGGAAACTAGCGAGTAAACTAGTATAGCCCACGTGGAAGTATAATATAAACTATACATAGACAATGAAATGAAATTTGAAACACTTGACGTTGCTGACGTTACGAGCTTTAGCCCTTAGCGAAGTGAAAGAGCGACAAAGGACCAAAGCTTGAAACGTCAGTAAAGTTAACCAACATTTGTGAAACAAATTTCATTGTATTGCCAATATTGTTGAAAGAAAATTGTTAAACACAGTATATGGAGTTATGGATTTTTATAAACAATTGATTCGTTTATTCAACTCCTGCTGTTACCAAAAATGATTAATTGATTAAAAAAGTTACTAATCGTTGAAAAAATGTAAAATACGGTATGCAGTTATGGATTTTTATAAACAATTTATTCGATTAATAACTCCTGCTGTTACCCAAATTAATTAATTGATTAAAAAAGTTACCAATCGTTGAAAATATTGTTATATACGGTATGGTTTTTTATAAACAATTTATTAGGTTATTTAACCCCTGCTGTTATCCAAATTAAATAATTGATTAAAAAATTCTAAAAAGTTATAATCAAAAAATTATGTTCATATTGATCATACAGCTTTCTGTAAATTGCAGACCATCGTATACACCTAATTGCAAAAACGTTGTCATACGAAAAAAGAACATTTGTACTTAGTGGTTTAGGAATAAATTAAAAGTACAAAAGATGATCACTGAAGCTGAACTTTTTCTTTTGTACTTTTAATTTATTCCTAACACACTAAATACAAATGTTCTTTTTCGTATGACAACGTTCTTGCAAGTAGGTGTATATGCGATTATGTGTTTACAAGTTATTTCCTTATATACATACACCTATTTCAAAAAGGTTATCATCGCCAAAGTCCAAGGGCGATAGAGTGAAGACATTAAACCCGTGAAACAATAAAGAACACAGTTTGACATTTTATTATTATTATTGTCATTTTCATTATTAGATGTTTTTTTAAGACCCCCCGTAAGGATTTTCTTATAGAAAGAGACGGGGTAACATGGAAGAAGAAGAAGAAGAAGAAGAAGAAGAAGAAGAAGAAGAAGAAGAAGAAGAAGAATAAACAAAATTAAACAGTCAAGGTGTAATAGTCAAATAAACACAAAAGAAAACAATGGAATTAGAGACTGCTAAGGTGTATTAGACCCGTCTACACGGATCCGGATACTTTTGAAGCCGCATACTTTTTGACGCGAATCGGCCTATCGTCCACACGAATCCAGTGAATCCGGTCACCGAAACCGCAACAGGATCAACAGGATTGATGTGGACGCAAATATTTCTATGCGGTTTCAGCCGGATCGGATTCGTGTAGACGAGGCCTTGGTCTAATATCTATTTCACGGGTTAAATGACTTCACTCTAAGGCCTCTTCTACACGAATCCGATCCGGCTGAAACCGCATAGAAATATTTGCGTCCACACGAATCCTGTTGATCGTTTCCTATTCAAAACTATGCGGTTTCGGTGACCGGATTCACTGGATTCGTGTGAACGATAGGCCGATTCGCATCAAAAAGTATGCGGTTTCAAAAGTATCCGGATCCGTGTAGCCGGGGTCTAAGTCATTCATACAACTAAACACGAATAATCAAGGCTATTTAGACCCCGGCTACACGGATCCGGATACTTTTGAAACCGCATACTTTTTGATGCGAATCGGCCTATCGTCCACACGAATCCAGTGAATCCGGTCACTGAAACCGCATACATTTGAATAGGAAACGATCAACAGGATTAGTGTGGACGCAAATATTTCTATGCGGTTTCAGCCGGATCGGATTCGTGTAGAAGTATTAGATAGTTACTGAGGCCGGCAGCAATATTAGATATATTGCAGTCAGCTGAGGGCGCAGCCCGAAGCTGACTGCAATATATCTAATATTGCTAGCCGGCCGAAGTGACTATCGTATATAGTTACTATTCACCACCCTGCCCCATTGTTTTCTCTCTTGCACAGTAATCGGCGGTTTCTTGTGTTTTTGAATATAATAAAAATAGGCTTACCAAACTTTCACGCTGGGCTGGCAGTGTACTGAAATCGGCGTTTTTAAGCGTGATTTTGAATAACTTTTTATAGTTAGGTCCGATCAACTTCAAATTTTATATGTGAAGAGTACACACCCAAAGAAAATAATTCTTCTTTTCACTTTTACAAATGTTACGATTTTTGGCGGGAAAATAACGTCATCAATTTTAGAGGAAAATCTAAAATGAGGGTAATGCAAAATTTTAAAATGCGCATTTGAAAGAACTCATTGAGATACGTTCAAAACCGAAGAGATAATAGTCAAAGTCAAATTTAATCTAAAGTTATAATTTTTTGAATGTAAAATAGAAAACATTTCTAAACTTCAAAAATCATATATTTTGATTAAATTTGACTTTGACTGTTATCTCTTCGGTTTTGAACATATCTCAATGAGTTCTTTCAAATGCGCATTTTAAAATTTTGCATAACCCTCTATTTCAATTTCCCACTAAAATTGGTGACGTCATTTTCCCGCCAAAAATCGTAACATTTGTAAAAGTGAAAAGAAGAAACTTTTTCTTTTGGTGTTTACTTTTCACATGTAAAACTTCAAGTTGATCGGACTTAACTATAAATCATTTTGTTTTTTACTCGACAAGGGACTGGAACCAATATTATGTTAGTACTCTGCTGAATGCAAGGCATTGTGGGCACAACTTAAACTTGTCAAGGAAAACTTGTTCATCATCTACACGAGCAAGGAAACCTTGTCAATATAAAATTGTCAAGGAAATCTTGCTGATCGTCTACACGAGCAATGAAAATTGTCAAGGATACTTGTCAAGGAAAAATTGCTCGTGTCAACGCCGCTTAATTAGTTATAATATTATCAGCCAATGAAAATGTAATAATCATTCAATAGCCTGTCCCATTATTGTTCTCTTTGTTGCATAATAATCAGCGGTTTCTTGTCTCTTTGAATATAATAACAATAGGCTTACCAAACTCTAATTAGTTATAATTTCATCAATTCTATTTAGAGGAATGCTAATGAACTTGATGACATTAAACGTGTTTTTGTTGCAAGTTTTCCATCGGTTGCCTGGGTAGCATAATGGCTTAAAGCGCGGATACAGCAATGCAGAAGGTCTCGGTTCGAATCCTGGCATTGGTACTCAAAGTCTTTTTTCACCAAAAATCGCTATCTAGTAAATTATTTAATGAATTATAAGTCTGATGATGCTTACTAGAATGGAAATTATTAGTTTATACACACTTAACAAAACACACTGCAATATGTTTGATATTGCAGAGTGCGAACTGCAATATGTTTGATATTGCAGAGTGCGAACTGCAACATAACTAAATATCTTTGCTTTCAGACGCGGGTACTCAGCAATCAGTGATTTAGTGCAGAGAGAGAACAATGGGGTAGGGTGGTGAATAGTAACTATGAGGCCTTAAAGGGTTTGGTGGACTACAAACAACACGGAATATCTCAAGATTAGCCTCCCTGTTGTTGATGCAAATAAGAAGCAGGAAAACGTACGTCACTTCAACTATTGTTAGATCTTGGAATGACCTATTTCCTGTCGCCTATGACAACCGTTTTTAAAACAGGTGTAAATAAACAAATTAAATAGAAACTAGCGAGTAAACTAGAATAGGCTGCGTCGGTGTTTGACATAAACGATAGGTAATAATATAAGAAATTGTCGGAGTACAACATTTTTTACGGTGTTGCAAATTTCATTTTATTATATAGATATTGATGAAATACCATTTCTCTAGTGTCTAAAACTTCGTATCTTTCGCATGTGAAAGATATCATATCTTTCACATGTCAAGATATAATTTTCAGATGCAATTCGTTTTGCATAAAAGTTTTTAATAACGAGTCAATGAAGTTTTATTTCTCTTGACATTTCATAGATATCTATATAATAAACAGAACATTACATGGTCGCTTGGAGATACAAATTTTATCTTCTCGTGTTGAATATCTCTCACTCGTTCGCTACGCTCACTCGTGAGAGATCTATTCAACACTCGAAGATAAAATTCGTATCTCCGCGCGCCCATGTAATATCCCCTATATATAACCTGTCGTTTATAAACAAATGAATACAGCATGCGGTCGTCTGTAATCTTAGTCTTTATTCATAAAATGTAATCAAGTGTCATCGACTGTGATCCTCCCTTTGTGTGCAATCCACCATTTAAGAAACGGTAAAACGTCGTAATATTGAAATATTACGACTTTATACTCCAGACGGTGCACACTAGGTGTCAAGTTTCCAGTGGAGCCCCGCCTTACGGCCACCCGCTTAATAAGGCCACCCCGTTATTGCGGCCAGTTTTCCAGGAGCCGACGAAATGCATGCCCATAAATTTTACCCGCTTAATACGGCCACCCCGTTTATACGGCCACTTGGGCTGTCCCTTCGGTAGCCGGATTAATGGGGTTCCACTGTATACAACATATCTATATATAGGAAAAATATAAAATTAAAAATCAGCTACACCTACTTGCAAGAACGTTGTCATACAACATTTGAACATTTGTAATTTAGTGGATTAGGAATACATTAAAAGTACAAAAGAAGATCATTGAAGCAGAACTCTTTCTTTTGTACTTTCAATTTATTCCTAATCTTGAAACTACAAATGTTTAAATGTTGTATGACAACGTTTTTGCAAGTAGGTGTATATGCAGTTCTAAAACTAAGTCTTTAAGCGAGATTTGAAAACAGTAACTGACAGGCTATGCTTTATGTGTAGTCAGATAAAATCCATTCATGCATGTGACACGTTGAATTTATGTGGAAATCTTTGTAGAATTGAATTCGTGAGTACCGTAGCTACAGCGACAAATACACCACATCGAAATATGACGTCCAATTATAATAACTATTGTTCTTCATTCGCTAGCCTCGTGTTTACGCTGAAACACAATGAAGTTTTTACATGTTCATTTATTTGATACACGGTAAAGCTGTGGGCATATAGAACCAAGGCGGTCTTAACAATAAAAATGTGACATTAATAAAATAAATAATAACTTTCAAAACATATACAGCTTGATTTTAAAGGAATCAAGAGAAGGAACTATCTGAGTGTTTACCGGACTTAAAAAGTTGTAAAACGTTTATCAGGAAGTGTGCTACATGGTTTGAACTTAAGACCCTTTGTTAATGCTTGCTCACTAAAACTGTATAGCGTTTACTAATTATCATAACAACAGCGACTCGATGAGAGATTTATTTATCCTATCGATTTATCCAAGAGATTTATTTTGAGATTTATTTTTGATATCTATTTTGATATTTTTTTCATACTAGTTTACTCGCTAGTTTCCCTTTTATTATCATAAACACAGCCTCTCGATTGGAGATTTATTCATCCTATCGATTTATCCAAGAGATTTATTTTTAAGATTTATTTTTATATTTTTTTCATACTAGTTTACTCGCTAGTTTCCATTTAATTATCATAAACACAGCGTCTTGATTTGAGATTTATTTTTAAAGTGTGGTAAATGGTTTAAACTATTTTGTTTATGTGCGTTTACTAATTATCATAAGTGCAGCGTCTCGATGAGAGATTTATTTTTATCAAAACTGAAAGCCACGCTTTAGCTCAAACACCCCCTCGTCCGCTTCACATTAAAGTGTCATTATGGGATTTTATCTCATTGTTAAGGTAGCAATTATAATCACACTTCAAATAAAAACGTATGCTGAAATTTAAATAACCGGAATTTTATTGTGAGAGGTGGTTATGCACGTGCTATACTCCACTGATTACTTGCTAATTTGCGCGCTGATTTATATCTCGTTGGGAATTATAAAAGGGCACTAGTCAAAGCCTCATTAGACTTGTACTGACTCCAGCTTTAACTCGAAGATTAGGATCTTAGTGTTGAGATTTAGCTCACCAAAATGAAGGTAAGATGATATTATTTGCTTTTATGTTACAATTTAAGTATGCGGTTTCGGTGACCGGATTCACTGGATTCGTGTGGACGATAGGCCGATTCGCATCAAAAAGTATGCGGTTTCAAAAGTATCCGGATCCGTGTAGACGGGGTCTAAATAGTGCGGCTTTGTTAAATTATGTGGTTGCTAGATGAAGGAATATGGTGTGGAATTTTAGTGAACTTTCAGGGAGAAAAAGCGCCAACTTTATAAGTCGTAGGTTACTTTTTGTGGGCAAATCATTATAAGTTATATATTTTGACCTTGGTAGTTTATTCGTTGCGAGCTAGAAAGATCTTGTAAGCATTTGTAGCTTGTTAGACCTTTTTGCTGTACCACTATTTTCGACTTCTTGCACTTTTAAAACAATAGGTGAGATGAAAGATTGTACGGAATGTGAACATCTTTAGATTTTGAACAAAAGATGCTTGTATTTCATTGTTGTTGAACAATAGTTTTAGTAGGGTCATAATTTCAACATATGCAAGTGTTGCGCATTAGTTTGGCCCGACTCGTTGTTAATTATAACAATGAAATACAAGCATCTTTTGTTCAAAATCTAAAGATGTTCACATTCCGTACAATCTTTCATCTCACCTATTGTTTTTAAAGCGCAAGAAGTCGAAAATAGTGGTAAAGCACAAAGATATATATAGGCCTCGTCTACACGAATCCGATCCGGCTGAAACCGCATAGAAATATTTGCGTCCACACGAATACGCGTATCCGGAGGATTCCAGTAAAAGTATGCGGTTTCGGTGACCGGATTCACTGGATTCGTGTGGACGATAGGCCGATTCGCATCAAAAAGTATGCGGTTTCAAAAGTATCCGGATCCGTGTAGACGTTCGAATTTAAAAGTCTCGTATATACTTTTGTGTTTTTAAAACCTTTTCACCTGAAAATGTTCTGGTTGGGTTCCGAAAAGCGCTTGTAAACAAATGCAACAAGCGCATATTGATTTAGAAGAAAAGAAAACGGAATTATATGCAAATAAACTCTTCAAACAGACTTTCATTTTGAACACTTTCTGATAGAATTTGTACCTTATTTCAATGTCAAATTATAGAATTATTTGATTTCAACTTTGCAATATTTCCCCAATATTTTGAGGCTATTTTTTTATGCTTGAATGAAGTTACCATTGTAATAAACAGTTTTATATCAGTGAATTCACAAAAATTGTACACCTTTTGATAGAATTTGTACTTTCCTTATTTCCATGGCAAAATACAGAATTATTTGATTCCAAATTTGCAATATTTCGTGGCTAATTTTTTATGCTTGAATGAAGTTGCTAACAGTTATAGGCAGTTCGATATTAGTGAGTTCACAAAAAACATTCTCAAAAATTGATTGCAAAGCACATTTAAGAATGTTAAAATATAGAAGAATATAGAGCAAGAAAACTTGATTTTATTACCGAATATCTAGAATATAATAGATGACGTGACGGTTTTTCCAAATTTTGATAGAGTAAGATAAATGAAAATTCGTCTTAATGGCTGGAAAGAGAACTTCACAATTAGTATAGTAAAATCGCTAAGTTTGAGAAGAAAATCGTATAAAATAGCAAAGATATAGCGCGGTAAAGTCAGCAGTTTTTACAGACGTTTGTATATGCCAGACGAGAAGCCTTGCCTACTCATACTGTCTGAGTAGGCAAGTTTCTCTCTGGCATACAAATCTTTGTAAAATCTGCTGACTTTACTGCGCTATATCTTTGCTATTTTATACGATTTTCTTCTCAAACTTAGCGATTTTACTAATTGTGAAGTTCTCTTTCCAGCCATTAAGATGAATTTTCATTTATTTTACTCTATCAAAATTTGGAAAAACCGTCACGTCAACTATTAGTTACTCTACAACAAATTATAAAACAATATGCTCAGTTATGGTATGGCCTACTCCGGGCCCTATAAAATCGCCGTAATTTTAGGCTTCTAAAATCTAAGGCGATCCAAGGTGATTTTGGGCGATCTTATGACCGGGAGTAGACCTATGGTAGGGGGCCTATTATAGGGGTTCGTCATACCGCAAAACCGCTATATTTCGTCATGTTTTTCCGTTAACCGCCGCAAAAAATCGCGAAAAACCGCAACCGCCATGTTTTGTTTAAAAGCGCCATTTATCTTACACTTTCCTACTCACTAACGAATAAAATCATTAAATTTGATAGTCTTGATACGTTTTAAAATCAACAGTAACGATATCTTATTTAAACATATATATTCAACCGAATTCCGCATGTTAAAGCGCATTAAACCCGAAAACCGAGCAGCAAAATCAGTAATTTTCCGCAACCGACCAGCATCTCCATAACCGTAAGCCGCCACAAAAATTGCAACAATACCGAAAACCGACCTCTAAAATTGGCAAAAACCGTCAAACCGCCAACCTCTAATCGGCCCCCTATGGTATACAGTAATACAGTACCTCAACTGAAAATCGTCCGTTGTTGAAAACATTCCAGATACGATAAACAATATTTTTGTTAAAATATATAAAGGATATTACATGGGCGCGCGGAGATATGAATTTTATCTTCGAGTGTTGATAAGATATCCCACGAGTGAGCGCAGCGAATGAGTGGGATTTATTTTCAACACGAGGAGATAAAATTCATATCTCCAAGCGCACATGTAATGTTCTGTTTATTATATAACAGATTGAAGAAAAAAAATTAAGTTGCCATATTTTACGTTTGTACAAATTTCATTTTATTTCCTATCAGCTTATATCAAACATCGGCGCAGCCTTCATAAGTTAACTCGCTAGTTTTTTCATCAATATTTGTATCTAGATAAATCCTTCAAAGGGAGCTAGCCAATCAGCGCGAAGTGAACATGCACAACTTGTTAGCGTAGCTCTGAGGGGAAATATGAGTGAGTTAATGCTCGCCTGAACGGGATAGGGAGCTTTCTATAATTTTGTAATCTATCGAAAGCCGCATGAAATGTGGAAGAACTCTATAAATACTTTACACCTAAAAGATATAAGGCTGATTATAAGTTTTAAAAATTTAAAGCATAATAATTAAATTTAAAGCATAAGATTGAAGTTTGTTTACTTTTTGCGCGTCACTGCATTGCAGATATGCACGGGCTCAATGCAAACAAGTTTTGTGGTTTGACGTGCAGGCTCGGTTACAAAATATTTACCAAGATTGCATCATCATGCTTGGTATTTGGGTATAACTAAAATATACCAAATCCCGTATTTTTATCACTAAGAGATTCGACAAGCATACCAGATACATTTTAATGCCCCCCCCCCCCCCCCCCCCTCCACAACCGGGCTAAAATCTTACTCTTACTCATACAGTTGTTTTCCTATAAAAACAGTACACAAGTAAGTTGATTAACCATGTGTGCACTATTTCAATTCCAGATTTTCCTGTTTGTATTCCTGGCAGCCATCACCATTGAAATCGCCTTTCCAGCAAATATAGCCCATAAACCACTTAGTGATGACGTCATCGATGACGTCATGTACAGCGACAATGCAAATCAAGTGAAGAAGAAACATGCGTCAGTAGATAGTGACGTCAATGGCAAACCACGCGCTTTAAATCGTGACGTCATTAATACCCATACTGGGCAACAAGATGACAAGGTACAACAGTCAGTACATCGTGACGTCATTAGTGAGTCACGTGCACCAGTTCGTGACGTCATCAAAGATAGTACACATACTGGGAGTGCACTTGAAATGTCACCAGACACTGCTGTTCTTGAAGTCATCGATGGAGATAAATTAGAACTGAGTTCTACTACAGACATCACAACCGATGTTCTAAGTAAAATCGACAAGAGGTTTGAAAAGAAGAATAAAAAAAGGAAGATGAAATGGAGTAAAGGAGCATTCACTAAAGCCTTGAAAGATTTGGGGGTTTTTACTTTGAAGGGACTCAAAGTAGTGAAACTAAAGAAGGAAAACATAACTGAACTAAGAAAGATGAAAAACTGCACGAAGGTCATCAGAGCAGAAAGTCCAAGAGTCAGAGACCAACCAAATATTAAAGCTGACGAGTCATTAGCCAATGAGAACGAAAACTCACCATCCAATCAAAACGCCGATATTTCCAAGAGGAAAGCCGGTTATGACCTATGCGAGGAGTACGTCGACTCGATGTTCGTTCTTGCCCACGAAGACGCAAGCCTTGCCTATGAAGTGGAGAGCGTTCGTTGCAAAGGAAAGTGTCATTCCGTATTGTTCAAATACGATTTGGGATCGTGCAATTTAGCGACTAAGGCAATGATAGTTTATCGAATTAATTCAGTTGGTAAATTCATACCTCAAACGATAACACCAGGGTGCGCCTGTGAATGTCTGCACTATAATCAGTAGTATAGTGTTATGTCTTGTTAAATTTTAACTTGTTACTGTTCTTTGAATGTAAAATGCACTATACAAATCATTTAAGTAATGTCTTATAAAGTAAATGAGTAAATCAATGGATGTTTCCAATTACTGACTGCACAATAAATATTTTACAACCATCACTCCCCAGGCCCGTTGCTAGGATTTTTGTGGGACGGTGCTAATTTACAAAAAGTGGACCAACCATACTTTATTTTTTTAATAGTCCCATAGGAGTCATAGGTTTAGATAAATTATAAATTATTTTTTTTAAAGATAGGTATCTATAATTTACATTTTGGCGTAAATAACGTATGTATAACTAACATTTTTGTAAAAAAAACCCGTATCTATAACATACATTTATTTAAAAAAACGCATACATTTTTTTTACAGAAACTTTGAAGGATATTTATATATACTTATACATATATTTTCTTTTTAAAAATACACCAACCTAAAGAATAAACAAACGCTCTTACATAAGCAATTGAGAATTGCACCCAGAATCTGATTGGCTAAGAGCATGCAAATTATGTTCACAATCAGACAAACTACAAATTGTTAAAATGTTGAATTTGCAGCCAGGATACACTATAACGAATCACTCAGTTTGTAACGATCACTGATGAAGGTCTAAGTGTAGATCGAAACGTCTGAATAAATTAAACCAAAATCAGGCCAGAGTCAAACCAATTTGTATTTTAACCTACAGATTAGTGAAAAACAATTGACTATTCTGGATATAACAAAAACTTCATCCAATAATTGTTTATAATTCGATGCAACCAGTGAGTGCTCACCAAAAAACCCCGAATTTTTTGAGTAACCTCTATTTAGTGTTATTTGTATCAACTGATTCATCTAGCCTCCTCGACTCAGGCATCGCTCCCATGGGCTTCCTGTTTAGGAAAGTGGAAGACGGCGAAGAGACGGCGACTGTAACAAAGGAAGCCCAAAAGAGGAAAAGCCCGTTATACATAGGAGGCTAGGATACACCGATTATAGTGATTTGTATGAATAATTTTAAACAATTAAAATTGTTTTGCACTTATGATATACTGTACGAAATAACTCGATTCTGATTGGACGAGAAGAGTACAATTAAATCGTAAATTGAACTCGGCAGAGTACCAATTAGTTTTGCAGTATATTATAAATAAAAAATTGCACGATCTTCTCGTACAATACGTAATTAAAAGATATATGTTTTGAAAGTAATCAAGCTGTACCCGCTTAAAAGGTTTCAAATCCTGGTGATTTGGTCGGGCAAATCCTGGTAATGAAAACGGATGTTGTTTTAACAGTTTTCGGTGGTATACGGTTGACGGTCGAAAACACAGCGCAGCGTTTCAACCTGTTTTCACCGGCCGTAAACTTTGCAAATCCCTAGCTTGGCTTCAAATAGAAGAAACAACCCATGATCAACCAACAAAACGTTGTATATTATTCCAAGCGGTGAGACCTGTGTGAGGCGGGTTATGTGGGGTACACGTGCCGACGCCTTCGTTTAGTGAATCAAGTATTGCTTTTGCTGTGGAACACTACGGCATATAAAGTCGCCTTTTCAGATCGTTTCCATGGACTTTGAAACATTGCAAGTAGTTTCATATTCCAAAATTCTCAAAAAATTAAATAAGGAACTATCCAAATGTTAGCGCAAAATATATTTAATAAGATATTATGTTTTTGATTTGTTTTATCGAATTTTGTTTTGAATTACTTTGAAAACAATGCATTTTTACAACGTGTCACGAAACTGGGCCAGCTGTCACGAAACTGGCCACCCAAGTTGCTATCGAAATATTCATTTTATTTTATCAAATTAAAAGATTCGAAGAAAATATCTACATCATTATTTTACCAGATAAATTTGCCTTTGTATGACAAAACTCCATAGAGTTATTTTTCTCCGTAGAGAAGTTATTGTATTTTCAAACTGAGGCCTCTTCTACACAAATCCAATCCGATCCGGCTTAAACCGCATAGGAATATTTGCGTCTACACGAATTCTGTTAATCGTTTCCAATTCGGTATGCGGTTTCAAAAGTATCCGGATCCGTGTAGACGGGGTTTGAAGTGTCACGAAACTGTTCAACATACTGTATAGCGGTATATACAAAGCTCTAGCATGAGTTTCAGGCCATCTGGGGATGGGGAGGCGGATTGGGGCGTATTAGGAAAACCAGGGTCATCATTGCAGGCTCTCCCTTCCTTTCCCCTCCCCTCCTCTCCCCAGTCCCCGCCCCAGAGAGCCTGATACTCATGCTAACAAAGCTCTAAATCGCTTTACAATAGCCAGCGTAGCGGCTCTTAGGGGATTGGAGAAGGGGAGGGGGAGGGGAAAGGAAGGAAGATCCTGCAATGATGACCCTGGTTTTCCTAATACGCCCCCTAATTAGTATTACACTAGAGCTGTCAAACACTCATGTAAGAATTGCCAGGCACAGTTTGAAATTGTTATGAACACACAAATAGAGGCCGAAAATCAATCGAAAACAACCCAAACGTTTATTGCCGTCTTTGCAAAGACAGTTTACTATTAAAGTTTGAAAATATGGTTCAATCGTGTACAATAGTTCAATGGTTTCGATCGATGGTGTGTGATCACAGGTAGCCCAAGCTATGCATTTGTACGTTTTTTAGCAATATGACGAAATATTTAAAATGCAATAAAAATAAACATGTCTATCTGTGTGTTGTGCGCTGTGGAACAACAGCCATAAATCACGCAACATTGAAGAAAATGGCCTGAACTTCACAGGAATGCAAAGAAAAACACAACACACAGGTAGACATGTTTATTTTTATTGCATTTTAAATATTTCGTCATATTGCTAAAAAACGTACAAATGCATAGCTTGGGCTACCTGTGGTGAGATTCATCTACCATAATCAGCTCTATAAATGATCTCTAAACTCTTGTTTAGATTAGAGTTCTATTAACTCTTAAACGTTTCTCTAAATGAATGAGTTTGTAGTTCTTCTGCACTGGCAAAGATCAGCTTTGGGCTGGAGTATAATCCACGGCCGTTTAAATTGAAATCAGCGAGCAACAACTTATCCCCAATGACTTTACTTCTAGTAACTGGTCTTGCTCAATCCCAACAAGGGGACAAACAACCAATACGGACACATTAAGTTGAAGTAATATTTCCATGGCTTCTTCAAACACACGGGAAATAAGACTTTTGCCAAAACCATTGGGCAATACGGCCACAGCAGGATATCTCTTCGTTCCAGCAACGACTCAGCCGCCAATTTCTGCTCTCTCTAAAGCACTACTCCTCCTAGCTTCTCACAAACTTCTGAAATAACTCCATCGAAAGAAATGAAGTATGTCTATCGAAATAATTCTGTATATAAACTACTAAAACGATCGATGAAAATAATAACAACAATAATCTCACGATATCGTGTGAAACGCGAAGGCGTTATCTAGTTATAATAGGCATGATCGGAATTCTACTTAAACAATGAAATCCTTTGATTGACAGGCTCTAAGCCAATGGGAATCTCATATGGTGAACGTATGAAAATACACGGAATGTGGGGTCATCATTGCAGGCTCTCCCTTCCTATCTCTCTCCCCCAGTCCCCTAGAGAGCCGCTACGCAGGCTACTTTACAAAGGATAAAACTAATTACTCGCTGCGTCAGCAAGCGAGGTATAAAATGCATCGAGTTTCGTGGTTCTTTTTCTTCGTTAATCAGTGTCGAGTTTTTAACCAATCACAAATCGGCAAGCATGTGCGCCGTAATAGCATTACATAATGTATTAAAATGGATCAAAATGGCTAGAGAAGTATTTCAAACGCTAGATCTTCACACAAATTCACACGCTATTCGCAATAGACCCTACTAAAAGATGGTTTCAAGCGTATCTTTCGGAATGGGTCGTTTCGCGAATTCAAAGGAATCAGTATAGGAATATACTATATATAAAGGAAATTCTGAGAATGATACCCATCATACAGCTATCGAATACTGACTATAAAACGTATTGAAAATGTGACTCAACTGCCAAATAACATGACAAATACAGAACACGATGACTTTAATGGATAGAAGAGCAAAAAAAATGAAGAATTGAACCAGAATATTGACAGGATAACCTCGAAGGAATTAAATCGACAAGGTCTGCTGTATTTGAAAAAGCTGACAGGCGACTACACTGAGCTCGAAAGAAAACAGTTTCTTACCAATAATAGGACTTCTTGTGGTAAACATAGTAACTATTTTTATTGTATTAATTCTGTACTGGACTAAAGAAGCAATTTTATTTGAATTTGGAGATGTACTCATTTTCTTCGTCCTATCATTCATAATTCTAATGAGCTTTAATATCATGTTTATGTTGTAAATTGTAAGAATTAGTAAAATATTTCATTAAAAGCAGAGTGATATCGTAGACTATGTTAAAAATGATTCTACTACATCAGTAAACATTACTAAAGTAAGATCTTGCTAAGTTTGTTTACTATAAGAGTAGATTCGTAGTGTGTAATAAATTGTCATGCGACTCGATCCCGTGATCGCGAACCTAGTAGAGTTCCTATAAAAAGGTTGCACCGATTGTCATTAAAAAGCAAACATTTAATAAAAACACTCCCAGAGTTTTCAGTACCTCATAGGTTCATAAAAACTAAAAGAAGAGTACACCAAAGTCCAATATCTCCTTGTGTTATTCTCTCTCCATCACCCCCCTCCCCCACCTTTTTTCCTGCCACAGGAAGCCCAAAGTCAAGAGTTGCCTGCAGAAGAGGCAAGTGGTTGTTCACGCATAGATCATTCGGCGTAAACGTACGGACTAGCATCTCAAAAAGAAAAAAATGAACAACACGCATGCAAATAAAGACGCAGTACCGGTCTAGAAACCAGTTCCAAATGTTCTTTCATTTCTTGATATTTCAACACGGAGCAGATGAATAATCACATTGCTATCGCAGCGAGTACACGCCGAAACGGCGTCTAGTTACTAAATAAATTACAATAATGAAAATTAGAGTATATATATATATATATACTTATTTATATAGGAAAAATATAAAATCAGTTATATACAGTTCTAAAACTAGGTCTTTAAGCGAGATTTGAAAACAGTAACTGACAGGCTATGCTTTATGTGTAGTGAGATGAAATCCATTCATGCATGTGACACGTTGAATTTATGTGGAAAACTTTGTAAAATTGAATTCGTGAGCACCGTAGTTGCAGCTACAAATACACCAAATCGAAATATGACGTCCAATTTTAATAACTATTGTTCTTCAATCGCTAGCCTCGTGTTTACGCTGAAACCCAATGAAGTTTTTACATGTTTATTTATTTGATACACGGTAAAGCTGTGGGCATGTAGAACCAAGGCGGTCTTAACAAAAAAATGTGACATTGATAAAAAATGATAACTTTCAAAACATATACTGCTTGATTTTACTAAAACAAAAAACAAAAAAACAAATCAAAATCAAATCAAAACAAAAAATCAAGATAAGGAACTATCTGAGTGTTTACACCGGACTTAAAAAGTTGTAAAACGTTTATCAGGAAGTGTGCTACATGGTTTGAACTTTTAAGGGTCTTAAAAGACCCTTTGTAAATGCGTGGTCACTACAACTGCTTAGTGTTTACCAATTATCATAAACACAGCGTTTTGATTTGAGATATATTTATCCTATCTATTTATCCTATAGATTTATTTTGAGATTTATTTTTAAAGTGTGGTAAATGGTTTAAACTATTTTGTTAATGTGCGTTTACTAATTATCATAAATGCAGCGTCTCGATGAGAGATTTATTTTTTATCAAAACTGAAAGCCACGCTTTAGCTCAAACACCCCCTCGTCCGCTTCACATTAAAGTGTCATTATGGGATTATATCTCATTGTTAAGGTAGCAATTATAATCACACTTCAAATAAAAACGTATGCTGAAATTTAAATAACCGGAATTTCATTGTGAGAGGTGACTGTCATACACGTGCTATACTCCACTGATCACTTGCTAATTTGCGCGCTGATTTACATCTCGTTTGGAATTATAAAAGGGCAGTAGTCAGAGCCTCATTAGACTTGTACTGACTCCAGCTTTAACTCGAAGATTAGGATCTTAGTGTTGAGATTTAGCTCACCAACATGAAGGTAAGATGATATTATTTGCTTTTATGTTACAATTTAAATAGTGCGGCTTTGTTAAATTATGTGGTTGCTAGATGAAGGAATATGGTGTGGAATTTTAGTGAACTTTCAGGGAGAAAAAGCGCCAGCTTTATAAGACGTAGGTTACTTTTTGTGGGCAAATAATTTTAAGTTATATATTTTGACCTTGATAATTTATTCGTTGCGAGCTAGAAAGATTTTGTAAGCATTTGTAGCTTATTTAGAAGCTAGGAATTTATTGCTTTTAACACTTTTCAGCAAACGGAAGGAGAAGACAGTACATTTTCCAACTTTTCAACTCATAACCCATATTTCTACACAAATATCCAAGAATAATATAGTTTAACTCAATCATATGATTCTGAACGCTGTCAAAAATACAAACAAGTTGTTCAAACACAAAGAATGAAACTTTTTATGCTTATTTGATAACGAGTACACAGAATTATCTATTTGAAACAATAAAATGATTTACTTGTACAAACTTCAGAATGTAAAAGTTACGTTCGAATTTAAAAGTCTCGTACTTTTGTGTTTTTAAAACCTTTTCATCTTAAAATGTTCTGGTTGGGTTCCGAAAAGCGCTTGTAAACAAATACAACAAGCGCATATTGATTTAGAAGAAAAGAAAACGGAATTATATGCAAATAAACTCTTCGAACAGACTTTCATTTTGAACACTTTCTGATAGAATTTGTACTTGCCTTATTTCAATGTCAAAATATAGAATTATTTGATTTCAGCTTTGCAATATTTCCCCAATATTTCGAGGCTGTTTTTTTATGCTTGAATGAAGTTGCCATTGTTATAAACAGTTTGATGTCGGTGAATTCACAAAAAATATTCTCTAAAATTGTACACCTTTTGATAGAATTTGTACTTTTCTTATTTCCATGGCAAAATACAGAATTATTTGTTTCCAAATTTGCAACATTTCGTGGCTAATTTTTTTATGTTTGAAGAAGTTGCCATTGTAATAAACAGTTTGATATTAGTAAATTCACAAAAAGACATTCTCTGAAATTGAACACTTTTGATAGAATTTGTACTTTCCTTATTTCCATGGCAAAATACAGAATTATTTGATTTCAAATTTGCAATATACCGTGGCTATTTTTTATGCTTGAATGAAGTTGCTATTGTAATAAACAGTTTGATATCAGTGAATTCACAAAAAAAACATTCACAAAAATTGTACACCTTTTGATAGAATTTGTACTTTCCTTATTTCCATGGCAAAATACAGAATTATTTGATTTCAAATTTGCAATGTTTGGTGGCTAATTTATTTATGCTTTAACGATGTTGCCATTGTAATAAACAGTTTGATATCGGCGAATTCACATACACACAAAAAAACATTTAAACATTTTCAAAAATTGAACACTTTTGATAGAATTTGTATTTTACTTATTTCCATGGCAAAATCCTGAATTATTTGGTTCCAAATTTGCAATGTTTCTTGGCTAATTTTTTTATGCTAGAACGAAGTTGCTATCAGTTATAGGCAGTTTGATATCAGTTAATTCACACACAAAAAAAACATTCTAAAAATCGAACACTTTTGGTAGAATTTGTACTTTACTTATTTGCATGGCAAAATACAGAATTATTTGATTTCAAATTTGCAATATTTCGTGGCTTTTTTATGCTTGAATGAAGTTGCTATTGTAATAAACAGTTTGATATCAGTACTGAATTCACAAAAATTGAACACTTTTGATAGAATTTGTATTTTACTTATTTCCATGGCAAAATACAGAACTATTTGATTCCAAATTTGCAATATTTCGAGACTATTTTGTTATGTTTGAATGGAGTTGCTATCAGTTATAGGCAGTTCGATATTAGTGAATTCACAAAAAACATTCTCAAAAATTGATTGCAAAACACACTTAAGAATGTTAAAATATGAAAGGCAATGCTCTCACAGAACAAAAGAGCAAGAAAACTTGAGTTTATTACCGAATATCTAGAATATAATTAGTTACTCTACAACAAATTATAAAACAATATGCTCAGTTATGGTAAGGCCTACTCCGGGCCCTATAAAATCGGCGTAATTTTAGGCTACTAAAATCTAAGGCGATCCTAGGCGATTTTATGACCGGGAGTAGGCCTATAGTATACAGTAATACAGTATCTCAACTGAAAATCGTCCGTTGTTGAAAGTGTACCAGATACGATAAACAATATGTGTTATATATTTATAATATTATATATTCTAGTAAAGTTAATTGTTAAGTTGCCATATTTTACGTTTGTACAAATTTCATTTTATTGCCTATCAGCTTATATCAAACATCGTCGCAGCCTTTATTAGTTTACTCGCTAGTTTACATCAATATTTGTATTGCATCATCATGCTTGGTATTTGGGTACAACTAAAATGGCCCGTATTTTTATCACTAAGAGATTCGACAAGCATACCAGATAGATCAAGTTTAAACCCCTACCCCACTTCCCAACCGGGCTAGAATCTTAGGGCCCGGGCAAACGGTTTCAACATTTGCTTCAACATCCGTTCGATTTTGTTGAATGGCAATGTTTAAACGCTTTTAAACTCTTTCAACATAGCTGAAACGTGTTGAATCGATGTTGAATTTATGTTGAAAGAGTTTAAAAGCGTTTAAAGATTGCCATTCAACAAAATCGAACGGATGTTGAAGCAAATGTTGAAACCGTTTGCCCGGGCCCTTACTCTTACTCATACAGTTGTTTTCCTATAAAAACAGTGCACAAGTCAGTTGATTAACCATGTGCGCACTCTTTCAATTCCAGGCATTCCTGTTTATATTCCTGGTAGCAATCACAATCGAAATCGCCTTTCCAGCAAACATAGCCCATAAGCCACTTAGTGATGACGTCGACAATATCATTGATGACGTCATAAACAGCCACAATGCAAATCAAGTAAAGAAGAAACATGCGTCAGTAGATAGTGACGTCAATGGCAAACCACATGCTATAAATCGTGACGTAATTAATACCCATACTGGTCAACAAGATGACAAGGTACACCAGTCAGTACATCGTGACGTCATTAGTGAGTCACGTGCACCAGTTCGAGACGTCATCAAAGATAGTACACATACTGGGAGTGCACTTGAAATGTCACCAGACACTGCTGTTCTTGAAGTCATCGATGGAGATAAATTAGAACCGAGTTCTACTGCAGACATCACAACCGATGTGCTAAGTAAAATCGACACGAGTTTTAAAAAGAAGAGTGAAAAAGAGAAGATGAAATGGAGTAAAGGAGCATTCACTAAAGCCTTGAAAGATTTGGGGGTTTTTACTTTGAAGGGACTCAAAGTAGTGAAACTAAAGAAGGAAAACATAACTGAACTTAGAAAGATGAAAAACTGCATGAAGGTCATCAGAGCAGAACGTCCAAGAGTCAGAAACCAACCAAATATTAAAGCTGACGAGTCATTAGCCAATGAGAACGCAAACTCACCATCCAATCAAAACGCCGATATTGCCAAGAGGACAGCTAGTTATGACCTATGCGAGGAGTACGTCGACTCGATGTTCGTTCTTGCCCACGAAGACGCAAGCCTTGCCTATGAAGTGGAGAGCGTTCGTTGCGAAGGAAAGTGTCATTCCGTATTGTTCAATTACGATTTGGGATCGTGCAATTTAGCGACTAAGGCAATGGTAGTTTATCGAATTGATTCAGCTGGTAAATTCATACCTCAAACGATAACACCAGGGTGCGCCTGTGAATGTCTGCACTATAATCAGTAGTATAGTGTTATGTCTTGTTAAATTTTAACTTGTTACTGTTCTTTGAATGTAAAATGCACTATACAAATCATTAAGTAATGTCTTATAAAGTAAATGAGTAAATCAATGGATGTTTCCAATTACTGACTGCACAATAAATATTTTACAACCATCACTCCCCGTCGGGGCTCTTCCGTTAGGTACGCTCACACTCACTACATTCCATATTTACAACACACAACTCTGCTCACATGTTGATTTTTACGGAGGGAGGAAAACCGATAACCCGGAGAAAAACCCTCGTGGCATGAGAGAGAACAACACATCAAACAAACTCTATTAACTTGTTGCCCGATCCGGGAGTCGAACCCAGCTGGTTACAGTGGTGAAAGGCCAACGCTCTCATCGCTATGCCACCCATTACACAATTAACTGAGTTAGTGCCGGTCTCACCAATAACCATGTAAAACGATCACGCTCATGCACTTACTCTTTGCAACACGACCGAGTAGTGGTTACTCAAATTATTATACATTGTATTCAGTATCTAGAATCTGATTGGCTAAGAGCATGCAAACAAACAAATAATAAAACAAACCAAACCAAAACAAGCAAAGATCAGCAAACTAACAAGACAAACAAACAAGCAAACTATAACAAACAAAACAAATACAGACAAACAAACAAACAAACAAATAAGAAAACAAAACAAACATGGAACCAAAACAAAGAAAAATCGGCAAACAAACAAACACAGGCAAACAAACCATAACAAACAAAACAAATACAGACAAACAAACAAACATGGAACCAAAACAAACATGGAACCAAAACAAAGAAAAATCAGCAAACCAACAAACACAGGCAAACAAACAAACAAACAAACAAACTATTGTGGCTGTCGACTCGAAAGTTTATACTACTTCGACAGCCACACACACTTTACTATAAATTAAATACATAATTTTCAGTTACTTATCCTGCTCTCAAATTTGTAAATGTTATGTATAAATATTCATATTGTAAATATATGTGTGTGAATAAAACAAAAGTTCAAAAAAAAAAAAGTTCAAATAACAAACAAAACAAATACAGACAAACAAACAAACAAATAAGAAAACAACAAACATGGAACCAAAACAAAGAAAGATCAGCAAACAAACAAACAAACACAGGCAAACAAACAAGCAAACTATAACAAAAACAAATACAAAAAAGTGTATTATTAGCATGGGAATTTAGTTTCCCCCTACTCCCCTCCTGTAACCACTTGTTCCATTTATTCATTTTCTTATTTGTAATTGCAGGGGGGGGGGGGGGGGGGGGGGTTATGCGTTACGATATTTGCGCTCTTGTGTCTGCCGTTATCTGCCAAAAGATACTGGTTACAAATATGTAAACCTTCACATTTCACACACAAATTGTAATTACAGTGGGATCGCTACTCAACAACAACAACAAAAAAAAACATTAGAATATCTTGTATCGTTATTTAATAATTTTTGGAAAAAAATGCGAAATATTTGTTTAGGTGGCCTGGGTAAACACACACACACAAATAGACAAACAAAGATAAACAAACAAACAAACAAACAAACAAACAAACAAACAAAACATGAGGAGAGTCGAGTAGAAAGTACGGCCTGGCAAATCCTGGTGACGAAAACGGATGTTTTTTTTTATCAGTTTTCGGTGGTATAGTTTTGACGATCGAAAACGCTAGCGTTTACGCAAAACGTTTTCATATGCGTTTTCAAATAACTGAAAATGGAGCCCGTTAATAAAGCATTGGTGTGTACAGAACCTGATGATCTGCATTGTTATATCACAAAACTTAGTTTATTTAATAGAATGATTTGCATAATAAAACAGGAACATTTCTTAATAAATCTTTAATATAAATGTAAATCCTAATGCAAAATTGAATAGATTCAAAATGTTTACATTCTTATATCATAAAACTTAGTTTATTTTAAAATTGATTTACATCATAAAACAGGAACATTTCTTAATAAATTTGTAATATAAATGTAAATATAATTTCTTATTGTAAATTTGAATACATTCAAAATAGTCTTTTTAAAAAGATGATTTACACCATAAAACAGGAACATCTCTTAATAAATTTGTAATATAAAAGTAAACATAAAATCTTATTGTAAAGTTGAATACATTCAAAATATAAATATCTGTTAAAGTCCATTCACGTCTATCTTAAAAACATAGTCTTAAACCCATAGTCACTGACCGGCATGCTTTTCGTTGTTTATTTTGATTTGAGTTTTATAATTCATTCGCAGTCAGTCGTATTACGAGAAAACAAAACAAAACGCTTGACGATTTAATAAGAGCGTAAATGTCCACTCGCATCGTAAAAGTTAACAAAATGTCTGATTGGTCCACATAATTCAGTTTTTCGCGCGGTGCATGCTGATAAATGACAATGGGTCGTTAATCAGTCTGTTTGAGACATACATGTAGTAAAGATTTTAATTTCAAGATTTTCATTGCACAGCCTCGATTGTACAGTAGGTTAAACAGTCAAAGAGTAGAAATAAAACCAATGATATTTCTATTGTTTGATGACTGTCTTATTTCCGGCTGTGCTAAAGGCTTAGCATGAGCAATGGAAACCTCGAAAACGGGAGTATTTAAAAATAATAACTGAAGTAAGATTGAAGTCTTTAAGCTCGTAGACGTCTATGATATCAGTGATAATTGCTCTATTCAGAGGAGTCAGATGAGTTTAGCTTGCAATCTTTTAGGCTCGTTATAGTCTTAATGTTGGGATACGCCTCCACATTATTACTTTTTTGTTTAGAAGACTGACCGAGTTTAGCGTGCAGCTTTCCCAACTCGTCACAGTCACAGTCTTAATCACAATTCATAACTATTTTCACATATAATCAGGCTCATCATTGTTTTAGTGTTGGGTTACACCTTTCTATTTAGAAGACTGACCGAGTTTAGCTTGCAGCTTTCTCAACTCGTCACAGTCTTGATCACAATTCATAACTATTTTCTCATATAATCAGGCTCATCATTGTCTTTATGTTGGGTTACACCTTTCTATTCAGAAGATTGACCGAGTTTAGCTTGCAGCTTTCTCAACTCTTCACAACAGTTGATAACTATTTTCTCATGTTCAGGTGGAACTTTAGTGATCTCGACCACTGTATCACGACGACATCCAAGCACCTGAGCAGTGGTGTTGCTTTTTCGCCCATTGAAATATTCCTTCTTAAACATCTGTGCTTCGCGTTTGGTTGTGAACTTCTTGTACAAAAAGGTTTTCTCTGGACCTCGTAAGAATTCCTGGACTTCTGGATGATCTGGAATGCTTGCTTTGGGTCGGCAAAAACTGTACTTTGGTTTACCTGTCCCAACAATCGGCAACAGCTGAGCAATACGAGCTTGGATAAGCAGCTTAACTGGTTCAGCTACATTTGATGACTGGGCAAAGTGACAGTCAAGTAGTTTTTCTAGTAACTTTGGGCTTGCGTTGTGTACAACTTCGTTGACAAGCTTGTTGAAGTGGTCTTTGTCATGCACGGAAGAGAGGAATTCTGCAGACTTAACTACGGCGTCGATATCTTTCAATTCAGTGACTTTACCACTTTGAAATAACTTGTGAGCCTGATCTAAAAGCTTTGTACAAGCTGTTTGATAGAAAGGATCTTTCTTTGCCTTTTTTGCCTTTTTCTTTCCTAAAGATGAAAGGACGTCAGCTAGTACCTGCAGATTCTGGACTTTTGGTGAGTTAAAGAATGGAGTAACGAACTGAGCACATGACTTGATATTATTAAAGATAGCCAGTCCTATAGACGCGAGGTTTTCGTTGCTTATGTTCTGACCAGAGTCCGTTGAGTTGTTATTCATTGAGGTGAAGAACTCAACTTTGGTTACACTATCAGGGCACTGTGCTAAGAATACAATTGCAAACTTGTGGTACTTAGGTGGTGATGTCTCAATCAGCTTGGTCAAATCTTCCTCCAAGGCTTTCCATCCAAAAACAGAAATTAAAACGTTTAGAGAATTGATCATTTCCTTTGAACGGATTCCAAATGCCTTTTTCTTGAGAAAAAAACAAAACTCAAAAGGCACGGTAAGCAGTGGAAGGATTTTCTTCGTTAACTCCAAATCCTTTAATCTTGACAGTATCTTGAGCATAGTGTTAACAGTATCGTTATTTCTACAAAACCGCTCCTGCCATTTCACACATAATTCAACAACCTCTTTCGCCAGATCTTTCACTGCAGAAGCACCTTTCATGTTGAGCTGTTGCTCCAAGTAGTTGACCGAGGAACTGACACAGTTTTTGTAGAGGGCTTTCCTAGCACTTTCCTTGGTGATAAAAACGAGCACGTAACGGCGATACCAGTTGGTCTTCGACGCTCCTTCATTCCCAGACGGACCACTGCATTGCCCTTCATGGCAGGTCCCCCAAAACTCGTCATCATCCTTGCCAACATTCAAGACATCTTTACTCACATCTAGATCAAAGTGTTGCCTCGTACTTTTCCAAGACTTTCCATCAACACCGATAACACTGAACTTATAATCAATTTCACCATCATGGTGCTCAAAACAACCTTCATCCACCTTTCTCCATCCTCCATAACTTGCTGTACAATAACCCCACTTCTTATCCAGCTTCTTCGCATCAACTATGAAGAAATCTAACTTCTTGTCATCTTCGAGCAAAGAATTAGCACCTTGCAGACTTGAATAGATCAGCTTGTCACCTCCTTTGAGAGCTTCCACTCCTTTTTGAAGTAAGGAGTTTGTGGAGTAGTGATGATCAAGCCCCCATGCTATCATACCAGGATCGGGTACTACCTGGCCAACCTGTTTCAGCAAGTCAGCCAGGTTGTTTGTTGGTATATCAGGAGGACTAGGTACCACACCATTACCATCCCAACACAGCGAGTACACTAGCGCCATGCGGTAACCTGACTTAATCTCTGTCAGTTCATGTTCACAGTCAGCATAATGAGCAGCGTAGATGCAATGGAAGGCAGCTTCATCAGCACTGAACACAATCTTCTTCTCTTGGGAGTTATGCTTGACAACTAAATCTCCCCCAGTGAAAATGGAAGGAACTTGAATAATGAGGGTTGCAAACATTCCAGGGAATTTCTCAGTATCACGATGTGGCTTGAAATGACCTCCAGGCTCATACAACAGTAGCTTGTAAAGATGTGACGTCACGTTCAGATCAGAACATCCAAGTGCACTCTTTACTTCTGTGACCAGCTTTTCGACTCCAGCATTAAATTGAGGGTTGGTGATCTCAAATTTTTCAGGATCAAGCTGCCAGGAGTCTCTTACAGTCTTGTCAATCAAAGTCGCCTCACCCAGACCATATGGCGCTTGCTTGAAATGTTTCCTTAACTCTTGTACATTAGTCTCTGAAATTGGTAGACTCACAGTTCCATAACCTGCGATCTTTATCCCAGGGGCTGAAGGGAGGTCGGTGCAGACATTACCAACTGCAAACTCACAAGCGGAGGATTTGCTGTCATGACCGTTGGACAAGACTTCAAGCATATTCTTTTTGAGCTCCTTCTTTTCTTTAGAGTCTTCCGTGCGTCTAGGAAGCATATACATCCCATCAAATTCGGAAAGATCAATACTATCTTCATCTTCGTTTGATATTCCAAGTACTTTTCTTTCAAGTTTTTTCAATGCGAGAAGATCATCACTACCTTCATCTTCACTAGCACTTTCAAGATTGTCAGATTCAAGAGTATCACTACTTTCATTACCTTTACTAGAACTTTCAAGATCGTCACATTCGAGAGTATCACCACTATCTTCACTAGCACTTTCAAGATCGTCACATTCGAGAGTAATACAACTATCTTCACTAGAACTTTCAAGTTTTTGTCTTTTAACCCTGGAAGACATGGCTTACTGAAATGAGAACAGAACACCATACTAGAATCATACAAATAACAATAAATGAATAAGCAATGATCACTGGAGAAAAAGAACAACTTCCATAGTATGTGAATAGTTTGTAAATAGATATTTACAAACAAGGAATTATTGGACGAGGTTGAACAAAATATCGTGATTTGTCAGTGGCGAGGTATCGGTTATTTGCTGATTCCGTCCGCGATGGTTTTATCATTCATTTATTGTTTATTTTATGTAATCTGTGATGGGGAAAGACGCACGAATAAAAACGACGAAAACGAGCCATGTTTACAGAAGCAGAGTTACTGTGCATGAGCAGTATATTATTTGCAGCAAAACGGCTTTGCAACGTAATAACAGAATATTATTTGTAGGAGCATGTAGAGATTTTGTCTGCGCATGCGTTTGTTTTGATGCTAAAATTTTTTTTCACGTCGAATGAAAGGATTTTATGCTGACATGGAACATTTAGTTTGCAATCTCATCTTGCACAACTATGTTCAAGAACCGAATTACTGAGATGTCAAATGTTGACCGTCTACTAGTGCGCTGTAGTTAATTATTTCAATCGAACAAACTCCGGATGGAAAAATATCACACGTCAAAGTCTGACAAAAGTGGATAAAAGGACCAGAACTTCGAACTTTCGAATACAAGTTTGGGCGCTAATTTAATCTATTAGGTAAACATAACAGTATAAGTCATTACCAACACGATACTGTTTGTATTTAATCATATTGGGAGATATTAGACGCCCTAGATCGTCAATAAAACAGCCTTGGTTACCTCGAGTGCGTGCGTAATCCTTAGAATTCATCTTAGAATTTTTATATCTTAAACATCGTGCCCCAGCGAATTTACTTCAGAAATAGCTTTTTACATGTTTATATTTTGCAAAACTAAGCTTTTTAGGTAGTAACTTTTGGTCCCGCAATGTGATCCAAAGCGATTTTGTGTACGTGGTTTTATGCATATTTTCGCTCAAAACAACATGCAAATTTTAGCAAACTATTTTTTATTCTTGAATTAAGAATTAAAGTTGGCTTTATAGGCAAAAACCTTAATGGCTCCCATAAAATCGAAATATATAATTACATTCTAGATAAATATTTTAGATTATAAAATACAGGTTGCTGAAGTTCGTCAAATTTATCACAGTGAAACAGGGCCTAAACCATGTTGTAAACACTGCTTGAAATCATATCCAGGGACAACGAGTTTCTACAAAAATAGCTCAGTTTTGCGAAAAGTAAACAAGGAAATGTCAATTTCTTTAAACGTTTCTTTGGGGCACGATGTTTAAGATATAAAAATTCTATGATGAATTGCGAGAAGTTCGCACTCAATATTGCTGATATTGACATCAACACGCCGGTTTACTTGACGATCTAAGGCGTGTAATATCTCCTAATATAATGCAATGCACAAAGTAGCGTGTTGGTTATAACTTCTACGAAAAGTTTTGACCTGCACATTGGTTTATCGTCCAACATGCTACTTGAAAGTACGCAGTTCTGGTCTTTCTTTTCACTTTGGTCGGACTTTGACGTGTGATATTTTGCAATCCGGAGTTTGTTCGATTGAAATAATTAACTACAGCGCACTAGTAGACAGTCAACATTTTATGCCTCAGTAATTCGGTTCTTGAACATAATTGTGAAAGATGAGATTGCAAACCAAATGTTCCATGTCAGCATAAAATTCTTTCATTCGACGTGAAAAGGAATTTTAGCATCAAAACAAATGCATGCGCAGACAAAATCTCTACATGCTATTTGTAGGCAGTTATTTGCAGTTCCTTCGGCCAATCAAAACGATGGAAAATATATTATGGATAATACCATTTACATACTATAAACATAGTATTTACAAAGATGAAGAAATGGCGGTATAACTATTTACAAGGAATTTTAAACTATTTACCTACATGTATGTACAATACTAATATCAATTACATACTACATGTATGTAAATGTACCTTGATCTTGTAAATTCGCATTTAAGTACAAATTTGTACTATAGAAGGTTTTTTTTCCAGTGTGTTGTTGTTGTCATATTGAGCTTACACTTGTTAGAAATCATTATCATCAATATACTAGGCCAAATAACAAACTGCCCTATTGAAAATGTGCTCCTAGCGGGCGATAGTTTTGGTGTGTCACAGATCATGCTGCATCAGCCCTGTTTCTGAAAATTTCCCAAATGTCTTTATTTTTCTGAAACTTGACCTAATATATTGATGATAATGGGAATATGCTCCATTCGGGAGCAAATGACACCACTTGGGTCGCAAACAATATGCCCTCCAAAAGTCATGTTATTGTCCTATTATTATTATTGTCACATTCATCATAATTATCAATATCGACTTAATCATAACTGTCATGATCACAAGTTACCATTTGATTATCCTCACAGTTATCATGATCATTATCATCATCTTCATCATAACCAACATCATCCCCAAAATTATCATCATCAACTTCATAATTAGCACCATAATTATCATCATCATAATTATCATTATTATACATTTTACTAACTACATTGAATCTGATTGGCCGAGAGCACATGGCTAAATCTGAGTAGCATGTGAACTTGACAGTGATAAATTTATCACTGTCAAGTTCCCAGGCTCTCTCCGTTCTCAGGGAGTTGATGTGAAAATTGCAGCGAGATTTGCTTGTTATTGTCTCTTTTGCCTGATTATAATTGTACTTTTACTTTAAAAAATGTATAATAAAACAATTATTGAATTCGGTTTTCGCATGATATCGTAAATTATCAAGACCTCGAGTCAGTATTATCTGCCTCAGCCAGGGGGCTTCGGCAGATAACACAGACCTCGGTCTTGATAATTTACGATATCATACTCAACCTCATCCAATAATTGCTTATTATCATATCATAGTTATTATTATGATCATCATGGTCACATGACCTTGTCAATCAAAAAATCTACGAGTAGCAAAATGAAAGGGTCAGAATTCGAAAGGAACAATAAAAATGAGGTGCATTTTATCCATGTCTACCATGTTAATGGTTTACTCTAATACCTATTACTCAGTCGCAGTCCTCACTTCTTGTTAATACCAAAAGATAACATCTGTATCTCAGCGTGCCCATGTAATATCCTCTATTTATATCCTCTATTTAAAACAAATACACTTACTATATATATATATATATATCTGATACCAAAGTTAAGACTTCTCTACTTTACTGTTACTCGATTTTACTGTTCTGCAATTGAAAGTTAGAGATAGTTTCACAAGTGTACTCAATGACGAAAATCACTTTAATTTACAAAATGACATAGACCAAAGTGAAATATGAAAACCTCCTATAGAGCATTGAGTTCAAATACACTGGATGTTCATGATAAAACTCATATCTTATATACACATATTTCAATAAAGGTTGTCATTGCCAAAGGCGATTGGCGATAGGTGATAGGCAAAAAGCAATTCCAAGACCAGAGTGTACTACATTGTATGGGTATAATCTCGATATAATCTTAAATTGTGAATGCCGCAGTGTTTGAATTTTAATGATGTCAGCTCCAACAATCGTTGTTTAGTGGAGTTGGCATGATTGAGATTCAAACACGACGGTATTCATGCATGCGGCATTATATTCACGATTTAAGATTATACCTATAGTGCACTTGGGTCTTGGAATGACCTATCGCCTATCACCTTTGGCGATGACAACCTTTTTTGAATTAGGGGTATATTGGCTCAAGGGATGTGGGTTTAAATGAAACTGAATTTAATTCATATCATCAACAATATATAATTGCAATTATTACAATCATCTTTATATTATCCAAAATTGCAATTTATTACAGAGCCTTTCATAATTAAGCTGCAATTGAAGATTAGACAACAAAATAGACTGAATAAAAAATATTGCGTCCAATCTTAATTAGTAGTTTGTTCTTCACTGTCTACATTTGTAGCTTCATGTTCAAATTGAAACACAATGGAGTTTCACATGAATGCGAGGCTAGCCAGTCAAGAACAATAGGTATTAAAATGTAATGCCATGTTTTAATCGGGTGTATATAAAAGGTGTTTTTTTTTTAACTGCATCATAAACTGCCTTTATAAAGTTGGTTTTTCGGGGAAACTTTCACTATTAAATTTGTCAAGTTCATATTAGTAGAATTGCAAAGTTTTGCAAAGATTATACCCTTAAATTGATGAAGCTATGAATTTTTGAGACTAATATTTTTTTTAGAATTTTTACAAAGAAATGTATGTGTCTCTACTGATAGTGAGACATACATTTCTTTGCAAAAATTGTAAGTTTCCAAAAAATAAATAATTTTTAGTTGATGAGCAATTTGTACAAAACATTGTAATTTTACTACTATGGATGTGGTAAATTTGATAGTGAACTCTTTTTTCTTGTAATGCAAATATTTTATAATGTCATGCTACTGTGATAGTGATCTATGGCAAAATTATATTGTCATATCAAAATAAAAACAATAAATTATATTTGTAAACATGGAGTAAACGTTTTATTGTTTTGAAGGAGTAGACTGACAGAAACTATTCAAAATTGAAAGGAATTGCAGGTGCTTGGAGGTGCATGGGTGCTTGGAGATTTGGACTTTATTGTGCTCATTTCTTTTAAAAACTCAAAACTAAAATTTGCATTTTAGCATGCTATATTTATCTATTTATATCACACATGCAACCCCACATTTAAAACAAATGATAATGATAATTAATAACTTCTGTTTAAGAGACAGCCTGAGTGGAGTTGGAACTCCCACCCAGACATAGAAACAATAATAATATGCATAATAATAATTGCAGACTGACGACTGAAATACAGTGGAGGTCAGCTAAATAATAACAAAAATTCAATTAATATATATTAAGTTAAATAGATGTAATAGAATATTAAATAATTAAGGATTTGTCAGTGACTTCATAACGCCAGAAATATACTTACCAAATGATAATTAGACAAAAACGTCTCTGTTACCAAAGTTAAGACTTCCCCTATAATTTTCAGTGCTACTGGATTTTACTCTCTCTGCAATTGGAGGTTAGAGATAGTTAAGAAAAAAATATTTGTAAAATAACATTGACCAAATTGAAATATGACAACCTATTGTTTTAAGCCTGTTATAGACTAGCAGTAGCAGTCGAAACGTACGTTGTGGTACAAACATTCACATTTTGTGACACAAATGAATATCATATTATTATAACATATTATCTCATATCCACGATGAATAATCTTTATAATTTTTTTATAAAATTTGTAGCACTGCAAAAATGATAATGAACTTAAATGGTGTTTTAAGCTTTAGCCCTTTGTCAGAATAAAATACAGGGTTCCTGCCGATGTCAGTAAACAAAATCTAAGGAGTTTTCAAGGACCAAAAGGTAATTTTCAAGCACTTTTTGTGACAACTTTGATATACGAAAATTTACAAAAATGATGTACAATACTAGAATTTTTACTTAACTTTAATTTGCAATACTAGAGTAAGGAGTTTTTAAGGAGTTTTTGCTGATTTTCTAAAATTCAAGGGCTTTTCAAGTGCCCTTAAAAACGTAAATCAAATCTAAGGAGTTTTCAAGGAGTTTAAGGAGTAGCACGAACCCTGAAAATAGAGAGAACTATGGGAGGTAACAATTATAGAGAGATGTGATGGTGTAGTGGTTGATGGATCAGATTCTAGTCCTAATGGTTGTGTTTGATTCCTGGGTGATTGAATTGTGTCCTTGGGCAAGACACTTTACTCTCTTAGTGTCTGAGGTCTCGTCTGTCTACACTTTTATCCTGTAGATTTGTATACACCTATTTCAAAAAAGGTTGTCATCTCAAAAGGCGATAGGTTATAGGCGATAGGTCATTCCAAGACCCAAGTGCACTATGGGTATACTATTTAAAAATTGTGAATATAATGCCACGTAAATACCGTCGTGTTTGAATCTCAATAATGCCAACTCCACTAAACAACGATTGTTAGAGCTGACATTAAAATATAAACACGGCGGCATTCACGATTTAAGATTATACCCATAGTACACTTGGGTCTTGGAATGACCTATCGCCGATAGCCTATCGCCTTTGGCGATGACAACGTTTTTTGAAATAGGTGTATATCCTGTTTTGCTGTTTGCAAAGAGCAGAGGATTGTCTCCAGGTACAACAGTCAGGCCTCAGAAGCATTCACTAACAACACTCATGATTATAAACTACTGGTTTACAGCAGTCCAAAAATTCCTCAACATATTCATTATTAATTTGTAAAGTATGTTTAAAACATACTTTACAAATTACATTGACACCGAGTGACAAAAACATTTACAAATATTCTTTATTGTAGATATTTATTAAGGATTTATATAAATGAAGTATATTATTATTATTATAATTATTTTAAATATAAAGTAGGGAAAAATGAACCAATCAGAAAGTAATAATACAAATGTAGGAAGAGACAAAGAACAATGGAATTAATTGAAACCAAATAGGGTTGTTGACTCCATCCCCAATAGTACTAGCTATAGACGACTTTCATAAATGGCCGCCACTAATTATCATATTTTTTTTAAATTGATGTTTTAAGAAAAAGAAAGCTATCATATGATAGACATTCACCATAACAATAATTTGTGAAAGTTTGAGAAAAAACGATTAAATTTGCAAGAAGCTATACGAGTTTGAAAAATCACAAAAAACACCAAAACGAGGCATCAAAGGCCTAGAAAATTACATACAAATCTCTACATTTTTCATTGAGCATAACTTCTTTGGTATTTTAGCCAGAGCATCAAAACCTTCCAAACATGCCTATTTTAGGTGGTTCTTTCATATGACAGTGCTAAAATATTAAAATATCTGTTTACTTGAAAAATCATTTTCCGGAAAATATTATGGTATTTATGAAAGTGGTCTATAACATTAAAACACAAAACTGTGTTTACATTTAAACGAGACTGGCTAAATTTTCATTTTTTTGTGTTCAAAATACCTTTAAATGATGTTTTTCTTCTAAATAATAGTTTTGCTACTACTGTTTTTATAGAGATGGATTTATTCATCAACATTAAAAATGTCAAAGTTCACAGAAATTTCGCGCCAGTTTTATGCAAATTAGCTTCAAACTTGCAACTCGCGATTTTTTGTCAAAAGAATAAATCTAACATTATTGTTTTGGCCTTTTTAAAAATAAAATAGTTGACTTTTGAAAAGTTTTGTTCTTTTAAAACGCTCTGAGATTTTTATTTCGTGAGTCAAAACGTCGACCTTCAGAATAAAAATTTAAGCTACATCACAATTTATTGTCCTCTGAAACTTCGTTTTTTCTAGGTATATTTTTCCAATTTTATTGCTAAAATGTAGGAGTAAAACTGCACTATCGATTTATGTCTTTATTTTCAAATAATAAATTAACTTTACTAGTAACAATCAGTGTTTGTATATATTAAAATGTTTGCATTCGCACTTCGGATGAACGTACGTGAATGCTTCATTCAATGTGCGATGCTTGCGTTTCATAAAATACTTGGCTTGAACGTCTTGAAAACGTATTGATATAAAGAAAGATTAGTCCTCGCCGACTTCATGAAAACCTGTTATTGACTTATGCTTTCAAACCTAAAACATTTCGTTCTAAATTATAAAAGACCCGAAAGTAAATGGTGTATTTTGCTAAGGCCATTTGTCATTGAATCACACGTTTGTAAGATCGATTCAGTAGCATAATTTGTAAGATCGATCCAGTAGCATTGATTTTGAGTTAAAATATCACTAACACCATCACAATAACGAATAGTTTACAGATAATTAATTAATCTACTATTATTTCATCATTATCTCGGTCAAAAAGTATAAGGAATTGATTTTTAAAGAGCTATTTAATTGTGGAATATTCCCCAAGAGACCCAACACGCAAGCGATCGAAAGTCCACCAACTCAAAAGTTTAGCAAAATTATTCTATATTTAAGAGCAAAAACCCCACCAATAACTACTGTAGATATATACTTAATATATTTGTCATTAAAGGCCACATACCTGGGTTTTAAATTAAAGAACAATGCGCTCAAAACCACGACAAAAACATCCAACTGTCACTCTGCTTGTAGTTGAACCACATGGGAGGAACTTGATATGCGCTCGCGGCAACGTAAGACCTAAAGACCATGCGCAAACAATTTTGGCGCGAAAATCCAGATTGCTATTTCCGTTTCCGGTTACACCTTACTAAAAACTTTCAAAACATTCGAATTCTGCTTTTTTGCATCGCATTAAAAACAAATTTTAGTTGAATTGACATCGGAATCATTGGTAAGTGTAAACGAAAGGGATTTTTTTTTATCTTTAGCGTAGCCTCTGTTGGTCGCTAGCAAGCGCTTTTTTTTAGGGGAAGCACAGGTTGCCCAAGCTATGCATTTGTATGTTTTTTAGCAATATAACGAAATATATAAAATGCAATAAAAATAAACATCTCTACCTTAGTGCTGTGTTTTTTGTTACATTCCTGTGAAGTTTCAGGCCATTTGCTTTAATATTGAGTGATCTTTATGGCTGTTGTTCCCTACACAGGAATCAGTAAAGAAAAACACAACACACAGGTAGAGATGTTATTTTTATTGCATTATATATATTTCGTTATATTATATTGTTTAAAAACATACAAATGCATAGCTTGGGCTACCTGCCGGGGGAATGGGAAAAAGTTGCTCGGGATAGCTGTGTTTACGAAGTGGCCAATGTGACGTCACGCTCAATATATCAATATGGTAATCAATTGATATTTCACTGCAGGTATTTTGAACAGAACAGATAGAGGACTTCACATGAAGAGGGTGGAAAAATAATTTATTGGAGCAGCTGGATGGAAGGAGTTGTTGTTTAATATTTTGTTAAAACGCGATAAGGCCATAAAAAGCAAAAGCAGAAGCAAATAAACAACGAACGACTGAACCAACAAACAAGCCAACAAACAAACAAAGCATACCTACCTACCTACTTATTAAATGAAACCTTTTTCATCTTACATCTAAAGTATAAAACTAAATAAATTATTAAGATACTGTCAGTTTATTCGAAGCTTGTACACTTTTTTTTACAAATGCAGTCCCTTTTACTCCGACGAAGGGCTAAAGCTCGAAGCGTCAATAAATTAGTTAAGTCAACATTTTTTATATTACCTATCGTATATATCAAACACCGACGCAGCCTATACTAGTTTACTCGCTAGTTTCTATTTATCCTTAAAAGACATTTGATTTAAAGACAGTAGTTAAACGTTGTTAAAAATTGGTTGGCATCAAGGAATCATGTCAACTGAACACCAAACATTGCATGGAGGGGGAGGGTAGGATTATAGCGAAAAGGTATGTTTGAAGGTGAAAATAAAGAAAATTTCTACCATCAATAGTTAGTGACAAGATTGCAGCTAAGCCTATATTTTAAAATTATCGTAAAACTTTGACAATTATAATTTTTGAGAGGTCTTATATACCATCTTTTTGCTTGACAATTAATTTCTTATAACGTTTATCTGACTAGTTTAAATTTCATTTAAAAAACTCATTAATAATTCATGACCGTTTTGTCCAATCCGATGCTCCTCTCTGGTCACGAGGAAAGCATTGTATATCGCATAATCTACGGCTGAAACGCGGAGGGATTTGAATGCGGCCCAGGGGAATGATGATGTACAATAGAAGAACAATGGAAGCAAATGAACATGAAGCATTATATAATGGCACATGTGTCATTATATATGCTTCATGTCCATAATTGGGCGAGTCTTCACCGACTCGGAACATCGTTTAGGATTGGTTTGAAAAACAATAGAGTCTTTCCAAACAATTGCCCTAAACCTAACCAAACAATAGCGGTGCTGTCTAATGGGGCCAATAAAAACGCAGCTTTCTACTGGTGAAGTCCAACCCCCATAATTCAGATATTACCCTTCCCCCCATTCCCCCATCTCTACTGACGAGTGAACATCAGATTTAGAAATAATTAACTTTTAGATTTTTGGCGAAAAAAAGTCTTTGATCATGAGTGCCAATGCCAGGATTCGAACCGAGATCTTCTGCTTGGTTGTATCCGAGCTTTAAGCCATTATGCCACTGAGGCAATCGATGAAACGTTTGCAACGAAATGTCATCAAGTTCATTAGCATTCAAGTTGGTTAGCATTCCTCTATTATTAGTGTAGATCAATTCCCAAATGCAAACAACCTTCCGTTTTATTTTGTTTCATCGATATTGGACAAAATTGTCATGAATTACTAATGAGTTTTTTAAGCCGTTCAATAAACTCGCAGATCGTGTTTTATCAGGTTTAAAATCCCTTGGGCTTCGCCCTCGGGATTTTAAACCTGATAAAACACTCCTGCTCGTCAATTCGAGAACTCAGTGAATTTAAACTGATGAACAATATTCAAAAATTTGTTATGACATTCTTAAGGAGATCAATTGTCCCCTCAAAAAAGGTGACGTTCCCCTATAGGTTGTTATCAACATCAACAACAACAACAACAACTTCTTTTTGAATGCTACAAATTAGAAAAAGTTAAACCTTTTTCGATTTCATTCAAGAAAAAGTTTAATTATGAAAATGGCAAAATACATGAAGTCAAAATTTTGTGATTATATTTTTTTCAGTTTAACGAGATTAATTATCCCATCAAAAAAGTGACAATCACCTTATCGTACATTCAGTTATCGACATCTGCAAAAGGTGTTTGTGGAGTGGTAGTTCATTGTACCTTCAACAGTCAGCCAATTAATGCTCTGACTGGTTCAAGTGGAAAGACTAATTTATCCACCGTGAAATACACAAGAGTTTAACTATTCCGGTTCAGTATCGACTTACTGAGGAACTCACATCATATACTGATACATATAAGAAATTGCGGACGGATATAGTGAAGTATCAAGTAAGTAAAATAGTAACTGAAGCAAGTAGGCAAGTTAGTAGGTAAGTAAGTAAGTAAGTAAGTAAGTAAGTAAGTAAGTAAGTAAATAAGAAAGTAATTTGACAGTGTGTGGGAGATCGGTAAGTATCTGTGCATAAGTGAACAGGAATTAAACTAAGTAAACTTGCAAGAAGTTAATTAGTATAGGAAATTACACCGTTCGAGAAGAATTAATGAAAAATACCGCGGTGTCTCGAAGGTTTCGCTGAACGAGGGAGGCATTGTTTGGGTGATTTAGAAAAGGATGAGAAGAAATTCGTATTACCCACAGTTCCTTTTGGTCGTGCAATCGCCAATCACCAATCACAATCGCCGTTCGCTCCTTCAACTTTTTTCAAATTAGGTGTATAATCAAGAAAAACGGAATTTTGTTATATTGAATATTCTAAAAATAAACTATGAGTCAAAACTAGCTGCTGAGAACAACACATCCGCCTTCTAGCCACCAGCCACAAGGAAATATTTATCAATGTATTTGAAGTGCAAGATCTATTAAACGATTATAATTAGTTATGTCAAGATGGCTCTCGAAATTGAAACTTGGACATTTCGTAAAAAAAACAGCGCTTTGTAAACAACAACACTTTGTACAAACGAAAACAAAAATACAAACAGAAACAAGAACAAAAATAAAAAATGAAATGTGTAAATACTAATAAAAGGAAAAATAAAAATATCTGGTGCATGCGCAGAAGCCAATTCTATAACACTTTATTAAAATAAAACAAAAGCACACAAACAAGAACAAAAATAAAAAATGAAATGTGTAAATACGAATAAATGGAAAAAATAAAAATATCTGGTGCATGCGCAGAAGCCAATTCAATAAAACTTTGTTAGAACAAAACACACAAATACAAACACAAATAAGAACAAAAAAAGACATAAAATATGTTTAAATACTAATAATAGGGAAAAATAAATACAAAAATATCTGGAGCATGCGCCATACAATTCTAGACTGGTTTCAGCCAACTGAGTCACGACTATATAACAGTATGTTGAGAGACTATTTATTATTATTAATTAATGTTCCAGATCCTTCGAAAATATTCGACATCCGATATTAAACATAATATATTACAAATGGAAACTAGCGAGTAAACTAGTATAGGCTGCGTCGGTGTTTGATATAAACGAAAGGTAATAGAATGAAATTTGTAACACCGTAAAAAATAGAAATAGAAACTAGCGAGTAAACTAGTATAGGCTGCGTCGGTGTTTAATATAAATAATAGGTACTAGAATGAAATTTATAACACCGTAAAAAATGTTCACTGACGTTTTGAGCTTTAGCCCTTCGTCGGAGTAAAAGCAAATGATTTATGATTTATGATGACGATGATATACCTATTGTATCCTTCACCACCACCTCCTTCTATACAACCCCAACATCCGATTAGAATCATTGTACTAGTGCTGCCAAACTTTTTAAAGTTAAAAGTAGCTGTTCAGAGACATGGGGGATGTCGGAGGATGGTGGGATGAAATGTGCCTTAACCTATTTAAGTTTGGCACTGTGAAACCAATATAATCCTCTCTGGGGGTATGCTAGAACAACTATAAAACTTCAGTAAGTTTAGCTATTTTATATGATGTCAGCTACAGTTTCTTAGTAAAACCGACACAGTACTAATGGTTATGTTATGTAATAATGTATTTATAATACCCAGAAATTAAATTAAACTATGCGTAGGCTACATTTCGAGATAATACGCCAGTGAATTCATCCACGCTTTGTTGATCTTCACCATCCAAGCCTACGTATACCAGACGTTGAATCATTAGAGCAAAACCAACTTATCAACAAAACGTCGACATAAATCTTATATACGTATTCAGAATAACAATTGTTTTTATTATATAGAATAAGATGTGGAACCTTACCAATAGCTCATTACCAACTGTAGATCCTTCTCAAGATTCTGTTGATGATCCTGTTTATAGTAGCCCAACATTACGAGCCCTGTTTGGTACAGTCGCCGGTCTGTCGTTTTTTTCCAATGGACTTTTGTGTATAGTTATGTCGAGGAGACGCGAAATGCTTACTAAGACGTACAACATTCTGATCTTCAGTTTGGCTATAACAGATATGTTAACAGGTAATGTTTTCAACATATTTTTGTCAGTTTATTTGATATATTATTCTCATTGAGTTACGTTGTTACGTTTACAAAGCCATGATGGCAATTAATGAATTTTATGGATGATTTACTCTTCCTGTTTCAGTCCAAGGTCTAGTTCACCTTGTTCATCTTCTTCTTCTTCTTCTTCTTCTTCTTCTTCTTCTTCTTCTTCTTCTTCTTCTTCTTCTTCTTCTTCTTCTTCTTCTTCTTCTACTTCTTCTACTTCTTCTTCTTCTTCTTAATTGTTCTTCTTCTTGCCTCTTCTTTTTTTATTTTTCATTCTTCTGTTCACCCTCTTCCTTTTCTCCGTTCACCAATTTCTTTACTCTAATACTGAGACATAGATACAAACCAGGGCTACTTTAAAATACTACAAATCAACACTACCAACACATGTCCTTTTTGCAAATCAGAAACAAACCCAAATTTCCAAACATTTAAACATATAATTAAATGTTTTAACAGTAATTAATTTTTATTTTTTTATTTTAGGCCTATTTCTTTTTGTTACGCCACGTTACATAGTCTCCCAAAGGTCCTTCCCTTTGCTCTATGGTAAAAGTGGTGAGGTGTTCTGCCGCATTATCTGGTCAACGTACCTGCTGTTCTGTTTTGGTAAAGCATCCATTGGTACCATCATGTGTCTGGCCATCGAGCGTTGGTACTCCATCGTTAAGCCAATCCAATACAAGACAGCGTTTGGGAAAACCCGTCTTCTCTGCTACATTGCCCTTATTTGGATAACCAGCGCAACAACCGAAAGTCTAGGCCTGTTTATTACAAAGCTTGAAAATGGTAAATGCACGTGGTCAGCGCCTCCTTATAGTGAACAAGGCCAAAAAATGTTTCTTCTTGTCCACGTGCTTGTCACTTTCTACATTCCAAGTATCGTTACATGGGTAGCATTTGGCCACATATGGTACCGTCTTGGACATGCGCAGTTAAACGCTTATAACCGTGACGTCAGGATTAAGAAGCGCCTAGTACGCATGTGCGCTCTGGCAGCGTTTTTTCTAACGCTTTGTTGGTTCCCATCTGAGACGTTCTGGTTGTTTTACAAATTTGATGTGGTTAAGCTGCCTGACACATGGTATTGGTTATTCAACCTCTTCGCTATGTCCAATTCGTTCCTTAACCCGTTCTTGTACTGCTTCGGGAACAAACAATACAGGGAAGAATTTAAGAGAGTATTTTTTGGATGTGCACGTATCAATCAAATTCTTCCCGAGAATATTCCCGAGGGGTCGTCAACAACAAATGACTCATCAAATAACGAACTTGAAATGCATGGTGGTCCTTGATAACAATACTGAAGATTCTGTACATTTGTGGTTGCTTGATGGCACCGAACACGTTCTTCATTATGTCTACAAATTATGTTTTAATCAACAATAATCAACTTGTAAATTTAAAGCCACAATGTATCAAATAAGCTGGGAAATCATTTAAACTTTTACAACATTTTAAAAACTCATTACGTATTCATGAAGGTATAACAACCAATCCTTGAAACGTATTTGTATCACGTACTTCGAAACTTTATAGAAAAAGTACTTACTACTTGAAAACGATATTACTAACAATATATTAGCCAAGTAAACCCTTCAGAGGGAACTAACAAATCAGCGCAAAGTGAACATGCACATTTTGTTAGCGTCACCGCAAGGGGAAAAAATTAGTGCGTTAATGCTGTTGACTCCGCTCAAATGGTAGATTAGGCACCAAGTAATTAAAGACAAACTGATTTGCAACTTACTCGATCGTTTAATACTTGCACAATATAATTGAACACACCAAGTCTAGTGCTCAGCCTGCTCGACCAGAAAGACTTTCCTTAGTAGGTGTGGTTGGTAGAAGGAATTCCTTACAAAACCAATATCCTTACTTAGGTCCGTACTTTCTAGTACAAGTCAAACTACAGTCCTAGTCCCGGAAGTGTACGAGTTACAACAGTTGTATTGTGTAAAGTCACATTGTCAATCTTTGGTTTTATAATGATCTGTACTAACGCAACATCCTGTTATCCAGCTATTTACTAGTCACAACATACTTATGGCGATGCCTATCTCAAGAGGGTTAATCTCACACGATAATAATAATATACAATAATACTAATAATAACTAAATTTCACTTTCTAACAATGCTATAACTTGACCGGGATAGGGTCTATGTTTTTGGAATCCATCGAAATACATCAAAAAAGTGAGAAAAAAAACCCCGTTTTAAAAACATTACACCAAAAAAGAAATGAGGATGATTTAAAGTTTTAAAAGTTAAAAAAAATTATATTATTGAAATTTGACGCTTATAAAAACAAATTTGATAAAAAAGCACAAGGTACCCCTCCCTGTTATAATTTTAACTCTTCCGACGAGTCGTTCCTTCAAAGGAGGTTGTTAAAGCGAACGTTTTCATCACAATATCGTGATATTATAAGCTTCAGGTCCTGGCCAGGTTATGTTTGGCTTGTGCTTCAACAATAAACGTTTTTGTATAAAACTTTAAAAAATAGCTGAATTACAAAACGTTTCGATGCCGAGCTCAAAATTATAATAACGGGCCGGGTGAAAATATATTTGCCATATAACTGACATTCAACTTGTTTGCTTTGTTTTGTAAAAAAAAAAAAAAAAAAAAAAAATTGCACAAAGGTTTTCATTGTCTGTCCTGTTATTGATCATAGATGGCGTAAACAAATGTTCAAAACTTTGCAGTGAAACCACACGGTACGCTCGTGGTTCCACTTGAGTTTTGACATATGTGCGAGTTGTTTTTTACAACACAAAGCAAACAAGTTGAATGTCAGTTAGATGATTCGTAATATAATGTACATCAGTTAGATGATTCGTAATAGAATGAAATTTGTAACACCGTAAAAAATGTTGACTTAACTTTACTGACGTTTCGAGCTTTAGCCCTTCGTCGTAGTAAAAAAAAGGCCATTTATATCAAACACCGACGCAGCCCGGCTATACTAGTTTACTCGCTAGTTTCCAGTTAGATGATTCGATAGTTTCACCAAGTATTTCGCTCCACAATTAGGGATAGGACAATCACGACAGACTCGATCGATTGACCATGTTGATACTTTGACGTTCTCTTGCAAATGACGACGTTTATCCTCAAATGTTCACATTTATCGAGGTTTAAGGCAAGGATGAACAGGACAAAACCCAGGATGATCAGGACAAACCCAGGATGATCAGGACAAACGGGATAAAATTCGACTTGTTGTGTATTCCCCTAGCCTATTGTGCTGACATTGCAGTTTTCTTTGAGTTTGTCAACATGCCCAGACTTGCCTAGCAATTCAAACAATACAAGTACGGAGTTATTCATACATATGGCATACTTTTAACTGAACTTTGACCTAATGTAATAATCTGGACTTTCAGTCACTGGTCTCAGCATTTCGATTCACTTGTAGATGTGCGGGCTCTATTTTCTTTAGATGCACTAAAGAATGTTTAGATTTCGATCTTGTTGTAAACAGCATTCAGTTGTATTTACAAACTGATACGCTCGCTCGTTCCATCCAATGTCACCGTCTATCTCTATCTGATTGGTTGATAATGCCATTTTTGCCTGTTTATTGACATTGATGGATACCAGAACGACTAGTGTTTACTAGGGGGCGTAGAGTCAAAAAAGAGGGGTTTGTCTGCAGGCTCTCCCTTCTTCCCTCTTCCCTCCCCTTCTTTCCCCAAACCCTAGAGCCGCCACACAGGCTAGGTAAACATCGTCATTTCCAAGAGAATGTCAAATCACCGGGAATCACCTTTGTCGATGAAAGCGTGCTCACAGTTGTCGCAGTTGCTAACATGACAGATTCGATCTCCCCGAGCAAAAGGATGAATTCGACACCGACTCAGACAGCGATGCGGGTGATGTAACTGACATAACGTTCAGTACATTTGGTCGCGCCATCCGCGCTCATTTCCGTCTTGATCTGTAGGAACATCTGGGACTATCGGGGCAATTAGAGGCCGGTTGTACGAAGGGTGAATCGGGCTATCCACCCGATAAATCCTAAAAAATAAAATCCATACAAAATCTAAAAAAAATAGCTTTATCCACCCATCGTAGAACCGGGCCCAGAACTCTTCAGGTATGGAACGTATTCCAATGTTTTTGGCCAAGATGGAGTGACATATGTCTATCATTTCTCTTGACCATTATACATTGTGAATTTCTTTGAATTTTCATGTTTACTTGTTTTTGTTTACGGTTCGGTACCCCAACCGCGACCACTCACAAAGCTAACCAAGCATTATGGTCATCGAGGTATTCAATTTATTTCAAACCGTAACCGTTTTGCTTATATTTTACTGTTTATTTCTATCCTATTGGCTGTTTGAATTGAATATCGTAATCTGATTGGTTACTAATATATTCTCTCTAAGTGGTCTCGGTTCGTGTATCTTCGCTATTAAAGCGCTGTTATGAATAAGCGCTATAGAAGCCAGATCTCCGGTAGTCTTCAAATATCGTCGGTCGGCATTAGTCTGTGGACATCTTTAGCAGTCTTTGGATTCTTTCGCCATCTTCGGCAGTCTTCGGACATCTTCGGCAGTCTTCGGACATCTTCGTCAGACTTCGGCAACCTTCGGATATATCCGTCACTCTTCGGAAGCTTTGAAATAATTCCAGATTGTTGGAAAATGGCGAAAAATGTTTGTGATATATAATAAACATAGGTCCAACATAGATATTGCTCCTTTTAAGGCGTGGTTTGTTTGTTAATGGCAAAAAAATACTGTTACAGTAATTTTTTTACTGTTAGTGTTATAATGGCTAAAATTTTACTGTTTAATGTCATATAGTCAATAAAATAAGTGTTTGGTGTTATCGAGGTACCCCTATTCAGACCCTTTATGGCTGTTGTTCCCTTCACAGGAATCAGTAAAGAAAAACACAACACACAGGTATAGATCTTTATTTTTATTGCATTTTATATATTTCGTTATATTGCTAAAAAACATACAAATGCATAGCTTGGGCTACCTGTGGGGGAAGGGGAAAAAGTTGTTCGGGATAGCTGTGTTTCCGAAGTGGTCATTGTGACGTCACGCTCAATATATCAATGGTAATTGATTAATTGATATTTAACCTGTATCTTGAACAGAACAGATATAGGACTTGACATGAAGAGGGTGGAAAAATAATTTATTGGAGCAGGTGGTCAGGAACAAGTTGTTGTTTAATATTTTGTTAAAACGCGATAAGGACATAAAAAGCAAAAGCAGAAGCAAATAAACAGACAAACAAACAATAAACAAACAAACAAATCAACGAACAAACAAAGCATACCTACCTACCTACTTATTCAATGAAACCTTTTTCATCTTACATCTAGAGTATAAAACAAATAAATTATTAAGCTACTGCATGTTCGTTTATTCGAAGCTTGTACACGGCTTTTTTTTTACAAATAAAGGTAGTCCCTTTTACTCCGACGACGGGCTAAAAGCGTCAATAAAGTTAAGTCAACATTTTTTACGGTGTTACAAATTTCATTATATTAAACTGACTAGTTTGGATTTCATATATTTTTGATAAAGTTTATGAAAACTGCTCAATTCGAGAACTCAGTGAATTTAATCTGATGAACAATATTCAAAAATTTGTTATGACATTCTTAAGGAGATCAATTGTCCCCTCAAAAAAGGTGACGTTCCCCTATAGGTTGTTATCAACATCAACAACATCAACAACTTCTTTTTGAATGCTACAAATTAGAAAAAGTTAAACCTTTTTCGATTTCATTCAAGAAAAAGTTTAATTATGAAAATGGCAAAATACATGAAGGACTGAATCCGTATCAGTTCAAACTTGCACGCAGGCTAACGTTCAGTCGACATCTGCAAAAGGTGTTTGTGGAGTGGTAATTCATTGTACTTTCAACAGTCAGCCAATTAATGCTCTGACTGGTTCAAGTGGAAAGACTAATTTATCCACCGTGAAATACACAAGAGTTTAACTATTCCGGTTCAGTATCGACTTACTGAGGAACTCACATCATATACTGATACATATAAGAAATTGCGGACGGTTATAGTGAAGTATCAAGTAAGTAAAACAGTAAGCCGGTAACTGAAGCAAGTAGGCAAGTAAGTAGGTAAGTAAGTAAGTAAATAAGTAACTAATTTGACAGTGTGTTCCGAATACAGATTTTTATTGAGAAAGTTTGAGTAGCACATAGTAAAATATGTTTTTGTTTTAACCCTACTTTTTACAAGGTAAAAAGTATGACATAGAAAAATAAATACAATAATATCTTTAATTTACTGGATATTTTTGTAAATGCTTGAGTTTAAACTTAAAGTAGTACCGGATACTTGCTACTGCGCATCCATTTCGCGCATCTCGTTTTCCATCATTTATTTGCGTTTTTTTGAAAATTTATCTAAATAATATTTTAATTTGAATCCTTATCTATAACTTAAGAAAGTATTATGTCATTTCATGCAACTTTGGAGGTAAAATAGGACATGTTTCGAAACATGCTCAGATTTTCACTACCTGACAAGGTCGCTGTTTTGTCTCAAAACAACAAATTTACAACTTTGTAAAAATGAATAGACAAAATATGATTTTGACGTCTTTAGTCGTAAAACTAATACAAAATAGGTTTTAGGGTTTCTGGAGATGACAAGGATAATTTGACAATTTCAAGCAGTTGTTTAAAGTACTAGAACCCAGTCCCGCGCGGACCGTTGCCGTGTTTTTTTTTTAACAAAAAAATGGATTCGGTCGCTTATAACTCGCCTATTAGTACGGGGACCCCCATTTTTTTTCTTTTTATTCAAGACTGCTGCATTTACTACTCTTATGATTTAGAATAAAAAATAAAATATTCATTGATTGGATTTTCTGAAATTTTACAAATGGTACAACTCTACACATGTAGTGTGCGTAATTGGCGTATAATTGTGCTTCTATGGCTCACTTATACCCGTATTTGGAAATGATTCAATGATTTTTATGACAGGAAATGTTAGATAACCCTTAGATCTATCGTTTGATATAATATTATGCTTTTCCTAGCAGAATACGTTCGCATTCTCTTGACTGCTTAGGTACTTTTGAGCAAATCACCGCAAATTATTGCAAAAACCTACTTTTACTATATCTTATAACTCTATAACCAATACGGTGACCCCAATTTTTTTTCACGTTTTTTGACTTGCCTAACAATGATCTATAAATGACAGGATTTATAAAAAAGTTCATTGAAGAAATCCAAGTATCCGGTACTACCTTAAAATGTCAATAAACAATATTAAGAAGTTTTGGAGTCATTAAAGTAATTAATTTTGTCATACGAGGCCGTCAAGTTGACAGACAAATTAGCGTCTCGATCGAACTAGCAGCGATTTGACGAAATGTTGTTTTTCGCGATTTTCTCGTAAAAAATGCAATATTTTTCAAACTAATTAAAAGGTAAACATTGCTTGAGTTTAACTGATTTTATTTGATAGCATTTTGCTGTTCGAAAACAGGAAATGTGATTATTTATGCAAATATTACGTCCGCGACTTAACAAATTGAGTGATGTTAGCCGACAGTAGACTATGCAGCGTAAACAATATTTTGCGAAAGTTCGCAGCTCAATAACTTCGTTCAATTACATATTTACCCAAGCTGAATTTTTCACAGTTATATATTTAGTACCTTAACATTCAGAATTCAGATTATTATTGAAAAATTTTGTGCTGCACATAGTAAAATATTTTTTTGTTTTTACCCTACTTTTTCTAAGGCGAAAAGTATGACATAGAAACATAAATAGAATAATATCTTTAAGTAACTGGATATTTATATAAAAGCTTGAGTGGAAAGTTAAGATGACAATAAACAATATTATGAAAGTTTGGAGTTTTTAGTATCTAATTTTGCCATACGAAGCTGTCAAAGTTGACATAAAAATTAGCGTCTCGCGGAGCAGCGATTTGACGAAATTTCGTTTTTTGCGATTTTCTCGTAAAATATGCAATATTTTTCTTAACTAAAGGCATCATGATTTGTTTCATGTTGAGGGCTACCTATGGTTTAAATATGAGCAAAATCGATTTTTTGAGTGTTGCCGCGTTTGCATGATATTTACAGAAATCTTCTCTTAAATAGTAATGTAAAAAAGTAAGTTTTCTAGTCGTAAGTAATTTTAAAGTGAATAGGTATGGAAACTAGCGAATAAACTCAGTAGTATAGGCTGCGTCGGTATTTGATATAAACGATAGGTAATATTATGAAATTAGTAACACTGTAAAAAAATTTAACTTAACTTTACTGACGTTTCGAGCTTTAGCCCTTGTGTATACCTAATTAAAAGAAGGTTGAAGAGGTGAACGGCGATTGGCGATTGACGATTGCACGACCGAAAGAAGCTGTGGGTAATACGAATTTCTTCTTATTCCTTTCTAAATTACCCAAACAACGCCTCCACCGTTCAACGATGACCTTAGATGGGTGTCTCGAAGGTTTCGCTGAACGAGAGAGGCATTGTTTGCATGGGTGATTTAGAAAAGGATAAGAAGAAATTCGTATTACCCACAGTTCCTTTTGGTCGTGCAATCGCCAATCACCATTACCGTTCGCTCCTTCAACTTTTTTTGAATTAGGTGTATAATCAAGAAAAACGGAATATTGTTATATTGAATATTTTTAAAATAAACTATGAGTCAAAACTGCTTAGAACAACACATCCGCCTTCTAGCCACCAGCCACAAGGAAATATTTATCAATGTATTTGAAGTGCAAGATCTATTAAACGATTATAATTAGTTATGTCAAGATGGCTCTCGAAACTGAAACTTGGACATTTCGTAAAAACAACAGCACTTTGTAAACAACAACACTTTGTATAAACGAAAACAAAAACAAAAATACAAACAGAAACAAGAACAAAAATAAAAAATGAAATTTGTAAATACGAATAAATGGAAAAATAAAAATATCTGGTGCATGCGCAGAAGCCAATCTTATAGCACTTTATTAAAACAAAACCCACAAACACAAATACAAACCAAAAAGAAGCATGAAATATGTTTAAATACTACTAATAAGAAAAATAAATACAAAAATATCTGGTGCATGCGCAGGAGCCATACAATTCTCGACTGGTTTCAGCCAGCTGAGTCACGACTATTTTGACAGACTATTTTTTATTATTAATGTTCCAGATCCTTCGAAAATATTCGACATCCGATATTAAACATAATATATTACATTTAAGTTTGGCACTGTGATCGTGAAACCAATATAATCCTCTCTGGGGGTATGCTAGAACAACTATAAAACTTCAGTAAGTTTAGCTATTTTATATGATTTATCAGCTACAGTTTCTTAGTAAAACCGACACAGTACTAATGGTTATGTTATGTATTTATAATACCCAGAAATTAAATTAAACTATGCGTAGGCTACATTTCGAGATCATACGCCAGTGAATTCATCCACGCTTTCAGTGTTGATCTTCACCATCCAAGCCTACGTATACCAGACGTTGAATCATTAGAGCAAAACCCTCTAATCAACAAAACATCGACATAAATCTTATATACGTATTCAGAATAACAAATGTTTTTATTATATAGAATACAAGATGTGGAACCTTACCAATAGCTCATTACCAACTGTAGATCCTTCTCAAGATTCTATTGAAGATCCTCTTGATAGTAGCCCAACATTACGAGCCATGTTTGGTACAGTCGCCGGTCTGTCGTTGTTTTCCAATGGACTTTTGTGTGTAGTTATGCTGAGAAGACGCGAAATGCTTACTAAGACGTACAACATTCTGATCTTCAGTTTGGCTATAACAGACATGTTAACAGGTAATGTTTTCAACAGATTTTTGTCAATTTGTTTTATATATTATTCTCATTGAGTTGTTACGTTTAGAAAGCCATGCAATAAATAAATTAATGAATGTTATGGATGATTTACTTTTCCTGTTTCAGCCCAAGGTCTAGTTCACCTTGTTCATCATCTATATAGTTGAAAATGTTCTCTTTAAGGAAGAATTGAAGTAGACGATAAAAATGTTAATCTTCTTCTTCTTCCTTAATCTTCTTCTTCTTCTTCTTCTTCTTCGTCTTCTTCTTCAATTCTTCGTCTTCTTCTTCTTCAGTTCTTGTTCTTGTTCTTGTTCTTGTTCTTGTTCTTGTTCAGTTTTTCTTGTTCTTGTTTTTATTTTTCCTTCTTCTGTTCACCCTCTTCCTCTTTTCCGTGGTCCATTTCCTTTACTCCGATACTGAGATATATAAATACAAATAAGGGTTCACAAATGAAGCGGAATCACTAGCAGCACATGTACATGTACTTTGTCCAAATCAGAAACAAACCTAAATTTACAAATATTTAAACAAAGTAAGGCCTAGTCTGGGACCTTAACTCGCCTTAACTCGCGCAAACTCGCATTAACTTGCACAAGCTCGCAGTTAATTACTCAATGTCAAAATGCACAGGGAATTGCCTTAACCTCATCTCACAAAGCTGAAATATACACATATAAGTCATATTCTTTTAGTGTCACTCCTAATTATGGGATTTTTCCTTAACTCGCCTTAACTCGCAGAATTGAAATTTTGATTTTCCCTTAACTCACCTTAACTCGCCTTAACTCGCCCAAATTCGCTGCGAGTTAAGGCGAGTTTAGGTCCCAGACTAGGCCTAAAGTATAAAATGTTTTAACAGTAATTACTTGCATTTTTTACCTTAGGTCTGTTTCTTTTTGTCACGCCACGTTACATAGTCTCCCAAAGGTCCTTCCCATTACTCTATGGTAAAAGTGGTGAGGTATTCTGCCGCATTATCTGGTCAACCTACATGCTGTTCTGTTTTGGTAAAGCATCCAATGGTACCATCATGTGTCTGGCCATCGAGCGTTGGTACTCCATCGTTAAGCCAATCAAATACAAGACAGCGTTTGGGAAAACTCGTCTTCTCTGCTACATTGCCCTTATTTGGATAACCAGCGCAACAACCGAAAGTCTAGGCCTGTTTATTACAAAGCTTGAAAATGGTAAATGCACGTGGTCAGATCCTCCTTATAGTAAACAAGGCCATAAAATGTTTCTTCTTGTCCACGTGTTTGTGACTTTCTACATACCAAGTATCGTTACATGGGTAGCATTTGGCCACATATGGTACCGTCTTGGACATCTGCAGTTAAACGCTCATAACCGTGACGTCAGGTATAAGAAGCGCCTAGTACGCATGTGCGCTCTGGCAGCGTTTTTTCTAACGCTTTGTTGGTTTCCATCTGAGACGTTCTGGTTGTTTAACAAATTTGATGTGGTTAAGCTGCCTGACACATGGTATTGGTTATTCAACCTCTTCGCTATGTCCAACTCGTTCCTTAACCCGTTCTTGTACTGCTTCGGAAACAAACAATACAGGGAAGAATTTAAGAGAGTATTCTTTGGATGTGCACGTATCAATCAAATTCTTCCCGAGAATATTCCCGAGGGATCGTTAACAACAAATGGCTCATCAAATAACGAACTTGAAATGCATGGTGGTCCTTGATAACAATACTGAAGATTCTGTACATTTGTGGTTGCTTGATGGCACCGAAAACGTTCTTCATTATGTCTACAAATTATGTTTTAATCAACAATAATCAACTTGTAAATTTAAAGCCACAATGTGTCAAATAAGCTGGGAAATCATTTAAACTTTTACAACATTTTAAAAACTCATTACGTATTCATGAAGGTAACAACCAATCCTTGAAACGTATTTGTACCACGTACCGTACTTCGAAACTATATCGAAAAAAATACTTACTACTTGAAAACGATATTACTAACAATATATAAGCCAAGTAAACCCTTCAGAGGGAAGTAGCAACCTGGCCAAGTTGGGCTTGTGCTTCAACAATGAATAAACGTTTTTCTATAAAACTATAAAAAATAGTGAAATTACAAAACGTTACGGGTGAAAACAATTACAAGATTTTTAAATAAACAATACATATTTGCATATTGTCCTCATAGATATTCAAAAGAAGTTCGATCATTTTTTTTTTAAATAATTGAAAATTGTTGTTTTATTTATCGTTTGTGAACTGAAGTTTCATTTACACAAGCTTCAAAAATGACTGCGTTTTTAGTTATTTCGCCAAATGGAATTGTTCACTTTTTGCGCAACACTGCATTGTAGATATATCCCGGGGGGTGTACTCCCTTTGTCCAAGTGGTAGGGGTGATCGGCGGAGATTTTGAAAATGACCCCTAAAAGGTACGCTCACATACAAATAAATCAGAGTAAAAACGACCCTTAGAACTGATTTTTGAGCCAAATCTCTAAATGGACCCTAAAAGGTACGCACTGGAAATATTTTAACCCTAAAAGGTACGCCGATCACCCCTACCACTTGGATAAAGGGAGAACCCCCCCCGGGAGATATATGCTCGGGCTCAATGCAAACAAGTTGTGTGGTTTGCCGTGCAGGTTCGGTTACAACAAATTATATATATAGATACTATTTACAAAACAATGAAAATGCTAAAAACCCTATAGAAATACTATTAAACTATTGAAAAGCTTAACATACATTATTATAATATTTTGTAATGATTAACATTATTATGAAAGCAAATACGTTGTCAATTCGCAGTAAAACATCCTAAATTATTAACCAAAAGAGCTGAAAACTTCTTCATGTTTAAATATATTAAATAAAGCATAAATCATTAATAATAATCATTTTGACGATAAATAGTTTGTAAATATTATAGATTTAATATATTAGCTTTAGAAAATTCATTGTAAATAATTTGTTAATTCATGATCAGTCTTTTATTGTAAATAGTTCGTTAATTCAGTTGTTTTACTGCAATAGAACTTTAATAAACCATTATTACTCGGGCTACCTGTGGTAGCGCGAGTCTTAAAATGGGCTTCAATGTTTTTGTTTTTTGTTCTTGGGTCTTAAAACGCCGTCGTCACAGCGCATGCGTATGGTCACAGCGCATGCGTAGACTTGCCAATACGAGCATATGGATATTTAATTCGTCGAAGGAATGATTTCTCGGTGGAAGTATGATTCGCAGTAGAATTTCATTTAAGTTTATGTCGAATGTTTTCGGAAAGGGTCACTGTTTGTTGTATGCATGAGGAAAATTCGGGTTTGTAAACCCCTCTGAAGACAAAAGAATCCGAGGTGATCATGGTATTACTTATAATAAAGGACCCTTTACTAAACACAAGTCCATACTCTAACACTTGTGGGACTCATTAAGTAACTATGCGCATGCGTTGTCATGCGTGTTTATGCAAACAAACTATAATGAATGCATTGTCTAATTTAACAAAAGCAACTATTTCTAAAAGTATGCCGAAAATCAACAGCTTTGTAAAAGTTTATAATTTATGCTTCTATGAAAACTAACATGTATTTCCTAACAGTAGTTCTATATTCCTCGGTAATCATAATTTACTTTTATAACTTTACTGAGCCTTAGTCCTTCGTCGGAGTCTAACTCTTTTACTTGGTCTTACTATTTTATTCCGACCATAGTTAATAACTATTAACTATGCTCCGACGCAGGGCTAAAGCTCGAAACGTCAGTAAAGTCAACATTTTTTTACGGTGTTACCAATTTCTATAATATTACCTTTTATATTTCTCTTCTGTAAATATTTTGACACCGATCCTATTTTATAAGCGCATTGAGTTTTAAAATGCGCATAGTAAGCAAGTAGTATAAATAAATAAATTTTGAAAATACTTATCAATTATAATTTTTTATCTTAAAATGTTTCCTTCGAAGTTTATCTTTCTCCGTTCATATATTGTATTTGTGAAAGCTCTGCTTTTGGCAAGTAGTATTTATTTGTTTGACTTTTTTGTCGATAGAGGAACAACTCTTCAACTTTTCATGCATTTGTATTAGTTTTTTGGCCGTTGTAATGACAATATCAAACATTCTGTAACATCCCTGAAAATGGGAGCTTAGCCCGAAACGTCGGATTAATAATCTAAAGAAAGGGTGATGACTCTTTACTTTTTTAAACTTTACATCTAAAACTTTAAAACAAAACCTGCTATGTTGCTCTGCTATTCTGCGCGCGCGCCACTTATATTCCCGCCGAAGTGTAACAGCCAATCAGCATCGCGATGTACACGGACGTACAGACGTGCGCCTGGGCTTCCTGTTGCAAAGCATTCAAAAATTGACTCGATGCATTGCCATTTTTTCTTAAGTAAGATGCTCCGCTTGCGCGGGAGCTTCGTTATAAAAAGAATAATAAATGAAGTCGACCCCTAAAATGTTTTTGAAAAATCATTTATTTATATATAAAACGATTGTTTGACACAAAACGTGACATATGAAACTTGTCCTTAACATTTGCTTGTATCACGTTTCGAGGTCGTACGTCACGCAACACCGCCCATACAAAATATGGACGATATTTGTACAATTTCATGCTTTTCGTGTAATTCTTTTACTCTGTTGCAAATAATACCTCCGATTCTCGAAACATACGCATTTAAGCTATACAAAACCATAAAAATAAATTCAATTTTTAAAAAAATGAGTTCGGGTTTTGATGCTTGAAGTTGACAAGTTGGCCCTATTTTTAGAGAAGATTTTCAAGTGATGATGTATGTATGCCATGTTATTGACCTCTAGCTACGTAATGCGTGCCTGTATCCAATTAATACCAGCAGATTTAAAACCGCCAATAAATTTGGCGCAATTTGATGTATAATACTTGTACTTTCGTTGCGATTTAAGCTCGGGTTTTGGGTCACAAAGTTTGCGCGCTGGTCTTTTTACGTCTTGACACTGAATACGGTCACAGTGAAGGCGCAGAATGGGAAGGAGAAGGCAAAGCAAGCTCCATTCGGCAGTAATATTCCTTGATTTACGTATGAAATAAACAAGTCAGTATACTGAACAAATATTATCTTTACCGCGCTTTCTGATAAATCGAAATTAAATAAAAAAAAGAATATATCTATATTTGTTTCAGCTATTTAATATATTATATCTGTAAGACTGTAGAATACGAATACTTGGATCATCCTTTTGTCCGGAATACAACTTTCGCTTTATTTCACGGTAAAGTTCAATTCTCTATTAATCAAGTCGTTTCTGTCCGTAAATGAAGCATTTGATGGTTCTTTGTAGGGTTCTAAACGCTAAAAAACTTTGCTTGTATCCCCGTCACTGCAAGATCTCCAGTCATCGTATGAAGTACTGTATCCTATGAAGTGAATTTTAACCTTCTTTCGTACCTTGTCTACATCTGTGAATATTACAGTATACAGTTTTCGAACTTGACGTTTCTTTCTTGTATTTTTGGACTTAATAGTTTCAGTAAAAACTTCATTAATAAAGAGTTTCGGTGGCTTTCTTTCGCGTATTATAATCTCGGCGACTCCATATTTATCACTGCAAGCCGACGCGTGACTGATTTCCCGCGAAATTTGATACTACGGCGCAAGCGCACTAGTGAAATTATGGCCGAGTGTACCTGGACACTAGTAAAAGCTAAATGTTCACGATGTATGGCAATAAGTTTGATATGAATAATGAACTTTTTTGGAAAAAAAGATCGTACTTCTCGAACAAAATGGTCGCTTCGGAAATATATTTCGAGCTGACGACGTTTAAACTAGACCAAATTTTCAATAAATGACATTCATACTTTTCATTAAAAAGAGTAAATAAATTATATGTTATAGATCGTTAATAACCAAAAGTTCATCTTTTCTACAATTTCTTTAACATAACCCGTGTGATAACTCCCTTGTGGTTTCGGAGGAGAGTGTAAATTGCTTTCCAACGAAAAGACTATCGTCGTGACTGTAAAGATGCTTTTCAAGGAGAACATTGCGAAAGATGCAAAGCTGCTTTTCAAGGAGAACATTGCCAAAGATGTAAGTTAAAGAAAATATATTGGGAGTATTGTAGGAGGTATAATTCTGCGGTGGAACGATCCGGACAGAACGGAAGTTTTACTTTTGACTGTGACTTCCCAACAATGGACTCACATTTCTCATCATATCTTTTCAAGCCATCGATCTACAATGTTATCTTTCAATATTTTTATGGGCAAAATTGCTCATGGCACATCTTTCCGCAGTGAACATTATAGGACAATCCCGCCATCTTAATTTTTCGCACCGAGCATATCCAAAAAAGTCTAGTTGTAGTATATGACTTAACAAAATGAATAATTTATGATAATTTTACAAATTAAAAGAAATCATGACCGTGACGATCACAGGCTTTTGGCTTGTGATTGTGTCTGCCAATATACACGGCTGCTCATGTTGTAAATATAATCTAGATCTAAAGTACCACGTTATTTATTAACTCAGGTAAAAACCCAGTAGCTCTTGAAATGCAAAGTAAAGCAATCCCTGATTCTAAAATAACTGCCTCGTCGATCTATTCAAGTGACTACCCACCCCACCATGGAAGACTAAATCTGACACCCCATAAAGGTATTATTATTATTATTATTATTATTATTATTATTATTATTATTATTATTATTATTATTATTATTATTATTATTATTATTATTATTATTATTATTATTATTATTATTCTTATTCTTATTATTCTTATTATTCTTATTATTCTTATTCTTATTCTTATTATTATTCTTATTCTTCTTATTATTATTATATTAAATCTTGTTTTGCTATCCACTTGATAGACATTTATTTATTGTTTCATCTATTTTTTTACAAAGGTGGTTGGGCACCTGTGGTCAAAAAAGTGGGAGAATGGATTCAAATTGACCTCTCCAACCATGGTGGCAGCAGTTGCTACTCAGGGCCATAGCAACCAAGAGGAATGGGTGGCTAGCTACAGCGGTCTGCAGCATAGCTCAGATGGAGTTAACTTCCAAGATTACGAACAAGGAAAGGTTTTGCCTGGAAATGGTGATAGTAACACTGTAGTAAAGAATGACCTTACCCCTACCATGACTGGAAGATTTATTAGGCTACTGCCGAAGACTTCTAACGGTGACATGACACTGCGAATGGAGCTTTACGGATGCAAACCTTAAATCCTCTTATTTACTTACTTCACTTAGGCGTATCACCACGGACTGTAGGATTCTTCGAAATCACTTCTTTCGTATGCTAAGACTTGGAAAAAATCATCTTCACCAGCGCTTCCAGACTTGACCAATCGTTGTTATCAGCAGCCTTTGCAGCAAATGATCCTCCCATTTGTCCGACGATGAAATGGTTGGGTGTAAGCGGAGACAAATCATTAGTATCCGCACTTACATAGTGTCACGACTCGCCCCAGGCCCCTACCCAGACACCGCGGTCCCTCAAGCCTTCCCCAGAGAATACCAAACATACACCAATTAAACTAAACTATATTTATTACAAAAGGACATTTCTATTAATACTAAACGTATACTCCATGTGATACTTATATATTAATACTAAACGTATGCTCAATATGATACTTATTATTTAATACTAACGTATACTCAATATGATACTTATTATTATTACGAAAAGTATACTCAATATGATACTTATTATTATTACTTAACTCTATCTTAAATAGTATAATTTAGTACGATTATGAATTGCAATATTATAAATAATTATCAGTGTACTTATAGTTCGGCGGCAGTTCCACTCTCTGTGAATATTGCTTTGTACTTCGCTTCTTTGGTTATTATTCCTTCGGTTCTTTGGTTAGTTTCGTTAATCCTTCAGTTCTTTGGTTAGTTTCTTTATTCCTTCAATTCGGTTCTTTGGTTGGTTTCTTAATCCTTCAGTTCTTTGGTTAGTTTCTTTATTCCTTCGGTTCTTTGGTTAGTTTCTTTATTCCTTCGGTTCTTTGGTTAGTTTCTTTATTCCCTCATGAATTCGGTTCTTTGGTTGGTTTCTTAATTCCTTCGGTTCTTTTATCGTTATCTTGTTTAGAGGGACCTTGAATGTGTCTGCTCCTCTTCTATTACTTTGGTCATGGGACTTCTGAGTGAGTCTGCTCCTTGACTTAATTCTCTTACGCTCTAACAGACTGTCTCTCTCTGGTTGAGCGTCTCTCTGGTTTAGCGTCTCTCTTGTTTTCGTGCCGCCAAGCCGCGTTAGGGCGTATTTATACTATCTTATTTACACATTTGCACGTATCAGTGTGACAATGGTTTATCTAATGAAACAATGGTAACAAAATACTTATCCGTATACATAATTAAATATTTATGACTTATTTTAAATTACTACAATAAAGCTCGTTACACCTCCCCCCTTTCTAAGTCTATTTCTTAAGGAAATAGAAATGTTAACTAAATGATGAAAATAAATCGAGACATTCTCAATCAAGAACTTTTTTCCACTCTTCAAACTTACTAAACTTTCGATTTTTTCTCTCACTTATTTGACATGTTTTTTTTTTTTTTTCTATTACTTTTTTTTTTGATAACTGCCCATTCTCCTTTCTCGGCCTTAGTTCCTCATGTTTTTTTTGTTTTTTTTTTTTCACTCACAACGGCCTCTGTTCTCTTGCATCTTAAAGCATCACATCAATTACACTCTACTCAACGCATCTACGTTAACGTGTTTTTTACCAGGTTTGTGCTCGATCTGAATGTCGTATTCTTGTAGAGAGATACTCCATCGTAGTAGCTTTCGACTTTTCTCTCTCACTTGCTTCAGCCAGATTAAAGGGTTGTGGTCAGTTTGCAGGATGAATCTTCGTCCATATAGGTAATAGCGAAAAGTTTCTACACCCCACACTATACTTAAGCATTCCTTCTCTGTAGTTGACAGTTTTTCCTCTCTTGGTTGTAATTTTCTACTTGCATAGGCTATTGGTCTCTCATCTCCATTTTCATCTGTTTGGCTTAATATCGCACCTAGACCTCGATTTGATGCATCAACCTGTAGAATAAAGGTTTTATCCCAGTGAGGTGGACGTAATACAGGGGGTGTCTTGAGAGCATTTTTCAAATCTTTAAAGGCCATTTCGTGTTGTTCATTCCATACCAGCTTGGTTGGACTGCGTCCCTTGGTTAAATCCGTTAGTACAGCTGCTCGTTCTGAAAAATTAGGAACAAACTTTCTGTAATAGCCAACTAGGCCAATGAATGATTTTACCTGTCTCTTGGTTTGAGGTCTTGGGAATTTATCAATAGCTTGGACTAGGGCTGCCTTAGGTTCAATTTTATCAGTACCAACTCGGTGTCCCACAAATTCTACCGAACCCATTGCTATCTTGCATTTGGATGGTCTGGCGTTAAGTCTACATTCTCTCAATCGTTGTAGTACTTGCTTCAACTGCTCTAAGTGTAGTGAGAAGGAGGATTCAGTGTCAATCTCAACGTCATCTATGTAAGCATCTGCAAAATCAAAATCATTTAGTACAACATCAGACATCATGCGCTGAAATGTTGCGGGCGCCGTTTTCATACCAAAGGGCATTACAAGGAAGTCGAATATCCCTTTTCCGGTTATCATAGCAGACTTCTCAATGGTGGAGTCGGCTAAGGGTATCTGCCAATAGCCCTTGGTAAGATCCAAAGTGCTGATGTATTTTGCCTTTGCTATTTTCTCGATCATGCGATCCATCGATGGAATGGGATAAGCATCCATTTTGGTGACTTCATTAAGCTTCCTGTAATCGACGCACAAGCGGATTGTACCATCAGGCTTTGGGATGATGACAACTGGTGATGCCCATGGACTTGTGGAGGGTCTTATTATTCCTTGTGCTAACATTTTATCAACTTCTTTGTTTACTTCTTCTTCCAGTTTTTGAGGTATTCGGTATGGTGTGCAACGAATTGGTGGAGAGTTTCCTGTGTCTATCTCGTGTACAGCGGCGTTGGTTAAATTTGGTACTCCAGAAAGAACATCAGAGTATTCTTCTAGTATGTACTTTACCTCCTGTTTCTGGTTTTCGTCTAATTTGTCAGATATTTCTACATCTCGCCAATCTTCTTTGTTGTAGGTAGGAGAAACATTTGCTTCATGTGGTAGTGGTGCGTTAGGTGATTCTGGTACTACCAGGGCGGCGATTTCATCTCTAGATTGCCATTTACGTAGAAGGTTTATGTGATAAACACGATGTTGTTTCACGGCTTTCCCTGTGTCTAGCTCGTAGTTTAAACCATTATTCATCACCTTGGTCACTGTGTATGGACCTTGCCATTTGATTTCTATTTTACTGCCAGGTGTAGGTAGTAACAATAGAACTCGATCTCCCACCTCGAACTTCCGGTTTGAACTGCGGGTATCGTAGCTCCGTTTCTGTTTACCTTGAGCCTTGTTAAGGTTTTTCTGGACAACTTCTTGCATTGTGGCAAGTCTCTTTCTCATTTCTATGACGTAGCTCGTCAGATTGCTGGTGTCGGGACGTTTTTCAAGCCATGTCTCCTTGATAACAGCTAGTGGACCTCTTATAGTACGACCATATAACAGCTCGAATGGCGAGTAACCTGTTGATTCCGTAGGTACTTCCCTATAGGCAAAAAGTAAGTATGGTAAGTATTTGTCCCATGCCTTCACACACTCTCCCACAAACTTCTTAAGCATTGACTTGAGCGTACTATGAAAGCGTTCAACCAACCCATTCCCTTCGGGATGATACACTGATGTTTTGATCTTATTGATTCCCAGGTTTTCATATAACTGCGTCATTACGTTACCTATGAAATTAGAGCCTTGATCCGAGACTAATTCTTCAGGAATACCGACCATAGCAAAGAACTCGAGCAACGCGTCTGCCACGACTCTACTGTTAGTTGATCTTAGAGGTATGGCTTCTGGATACCGTGTAGCATAGTCTATTATGGTGAGGATGTATTTGAAACCTGAGCTAGATTTTGGCAATTCCCCCACCATGTCGATAGCTATCTTTTTAAATGGTTCTGATATGATTTCAGTTGGATTCAAAGGAGCTCTGCTTGAAGTTAGTTTCCTAGCTACCATTTGGCATTCTGGGCATGTACCGCAATACTGTTTGACGTCTGACTTCAATCCGGGCCAGAAAAAATGCGCTGTTATCCGATCCGAAGTTTTCTTTACACCCATATGCCCTGCTAAAGGAATCGTATGTGCAACCCTGAGAACTTCATTTCTATATGCTTCCGGGACAACAATTCGGTCAACATTCCTTACTCCGTCTGGTACATCACTCACGATTTTTCTATGTAGTATTAGTCCCTTATCCAAAATATATCCGTCTTTGTTTTCGGGTAGTCCCTCTGACACTTCTTTCCGTACCTTTCCAAGGGTTACATCAGATTGCTGGTCTTCAATTAGCTGATTACGCGTGCGATCTAAAATGTTTACAGGGATGTCTTGCTCACTGATTATTTTTTCCTCACGATCTCTCCGACAGACATTATTTGTCTTACCTTCGTCAAAAAGTATCGATAAGTCACCTTCTTCAATGTCTTTTACTCTGGTTTCAGGCTTTGCCAAGGACTTTAACAAGAGGTCGTTTTCACGATCGATCAGTTTGTTTGCTCTTTGTTGTGCAATTTCTGCCGTCTTGCTTCGTGTTACTGCCAGGGCTTCGTCACCTGTATTCTTAATAGTACTTACATTATCTGCACCAGCGCTCTTCTCCCATTGATCTAGAATATTCTGTTTAGACAACGTTTTTCCAAAAGAAGAACGACCTAGCAAACAATCCACAGGCAGTTTATTGGTTACACCCACAATCTCTTCATACGTACCCTGTTCACTTTCAAACACCAATTGAGCCAGTGGGACGGTGATTCGCTCGCCAGTTGCTGTTAAGACTGTGATTTTGTCACCTGTCAATTTCTTACGATCCAGGAATCTTTCATGGACCAGAGTTTTCGAACATCCAGAGTCTATCACCATGGTAGCACGTCTTCCTTCAATCTTGCCCTTAACATAACAATCTGGAGATTCAGGATAAGCATTTGTTGTTAATGGCGTCATGCATAACAAATAACCCTGTGATTGCTTACCTCTGTAACAATTAAAAGACATGTGTCCTTCCTTACCACATTTAAAGCACTTAACAGAAGGCCTTGTTGATCTTCCACCAGGAGTTGATTGTCGCCAATTTGGATTTGAGTTGTACTGAGGTTTTTGCATGGTACCTGTTGTTGTATTGTTTTCTTGAGGCTTCGTTTCTTGTTTCTTCTTTTCCTCCGGCTTCACATACCTATAAGATACATACTTACCAGCAACCATGGGTCCCTTTCTTGACTGAACATGCAAATTGGCCATGTTGCCTAACTCATCTGCAGTTTTTGGCTTTTGTTCCTTCAACCAAGCCCTTAGTTCCGGTCCAACAGCATCTAACAACCTCTCGATCATGATTTCTTCTAGGATCTTCTCCCCGTCACCGGCAGCTTCAGCCACTGTCATCCAACGAATAAGGTATCTTCTAGTCCTGTGACCCCATTGTACAAAATCTTCGTCTGGTCGCTTTTCTGAAGTGCGAAACCTATACCTATAATGGTCAGCGGTTAGTTGATATGCTTTAATTATAACAGCTTTGCTAGCGTAATAATCCTGACTTATGTGATCGGGAATTTCCAAATACGCTGTTTTCGCCTTTTCAGTAAGTTTTGGAATGAGGTTGCCTATCCAATCTTTCTCTGGTAGAAATTGAGCTTTAGCTGTCATTTCAAAAATCTTGAAGTAATCGTCAATATCTTCATTTTCTCTCATCTCTCGTATCTTAATATACTTCGGCTTCTCTTGTACTTGTGGGAACTGAAACACACTTGAATTCCGACCATCATCTTCACGAGCACTCTCCCTTCTCTCCCTGTCCGATTCCCGCCTATCTCTTTCTAGCTGTTTTTCAGTCTCTTGCCTCACTCTCTCCGCTTCTAGCTTTAATTGTGCCACTCTCTCTTCCGATTCTCGTTTTCCTCTCGCAATGTTTTCTTCAAATTCTCGCTTTTCTTTTTTCTCTTCTCTTTTTTCCCTCGCCACTTTTTCCTCGAACTCTCGTTTTTCCCTCACAATTCTTTCTTCCGACTCCAGTCTTAACTTCATCAACTCTCTTTCTCCTTCCATTTCTTCCTTCCTGATTTTTCTTTGCAGTTCTAATACTTGTATTTGCTCTTTAAAACTCGCCACATTAATTTTTTTCTCGCTCACTGGATATTCTATTTTTTCTTCTCCACTTTCGTCTTCTATATTATCTTCTCCTCTACTCTCGCCTTCATCCACATTAGACTCACCAGTGGAATGTCTGTCACTTCTCCTTAGCTTAGATGCCAGGGTGCTAACCCCGTCCTTACTGCTATAACGTAAGCTTCTCTTATCGGCCTCTGCCCTTAAATCTGCTAAAGCCCAGTTAGAATACATATTTAAGCATATGAAAACTAGCAAAACAAAATTATAACTAATTTGCATGAATTATTGATAAATGGATAACTACTTAACATACGCTTGGTATTCTGCTGGTCTGACCTGAAGAAACCCTGCCGAGGTAAAAGATCCGAGATCCCACTTCTGACACCAAAATTTCTGTCACGACTCGCCCCAGGCCCCTACCCAGACACCGCGGTCCCTCAAGCCTTCCCCAGAGAATACCAAACATACACCAATTAAACTAAACTATATTTATTACAAAAGGACATTTCTATTAATACTAAACGTATACTCCATGTGATACTTATATATTAATACTAAACGTATGCTCAATATGATACTTATTATTTAATACTAACGTATACTCAATATGATACTTATTATTATTACGAAAAGTATACTCAATATGATACTTATTATTATTACTTAACTCTATCTTAAATAGTATAATTTAGTACGATTATGAATTGCAATATTATAAATAATTATCAGTGTACTTATAGTTCGGCGGCAGTTCCACTCTCTGTGAATATTGCTTTGTACTTCGCTTCTTTGGTTATTATTCCTTCGGTTCTTTGGTTAGTTTCGTTAATCCTTCAGTTCTTTGGTTAGTTTCTTTATTCCTTCAATTCGGTTCTTTGGTTGGTTTCTTAATCCTTCAGTTCTTTGGTTAGTTTCTTTATTCCTTCGGTTCTTTGGTTAGTTTCTTTATTCCTTCGGTTCTTTGGTTAGTTTCTTTATTCCCTCATGAATTCGGTTCTTTGGTTGGTTTCTTAATTCCTTCGGTTCTTTTATCGTTATCTTGTTTAGAGGGACCTTGAATGTGTCTGCTCCTCTTCTATTACTTTGGTCATGGGACTTCTGAGTGAGTCTGCTCCTTGACTTAATTCTCTTACGCTCTAACAGACTGTCTCTCTCTGGTTGAGCGTCTCTCTGGTTTAGCGTCTCTCTTGTTTTCGTGCCGCCAAGCCGCGTTAGGGCGTATTTATACTATCTTATTTACACATTTGCACGTATCAGTGTGACAATGGTTTATCTAATGAAACAATGGTAACAAAATACTTATCCGTATACATAATTAAATATTTATGACTTATTTTAAATTACTACAATAAAGCTCGTTACACATAGCTAGGTTATTGGTCGCAAATTCAATAGCTGTTCCGCTCCACACAATCATTGCTGTATAAAGCTCTTTATCTGTAATTTCTGCACCACCGAGTATACCTTTGATTGCTTGCTTTGCACTCGTTGTCTTAGCCTCAAAGACTCCACTAAAATTTCGACCATATTGAGAGTTAAAGTTCCAATCAATGTGCTGTACATGTACTGTTGTACTAATGACTGCTAAGTTGACTTGAAGCGAATTCTTTCTCAGTTCAGCACCACCTGTACCAGAATAAATGAGGTTTTGATACTCTCCTTGAAACTTGAGCTCCTGCACTGCAGCCTCTATCACATACAATCCAGTCAAACATGGATCACGTTTACTCTCAGTCGTCTACTACCATGCATTGAATTGGCTATGATGGCTGACACAACCATGAAAGAGACATTATCTGCATCTTGTGTTGTGTGCGTTCTAGAGCTTGATGTCACTTGGCTGTTAGAAACTCCTTGAAGATTCGGTGCTGCATGGTTGACCGTAGTTTGAATATGGGATGGGACCCACATCAAATTTAGCCGTGTGTTCAAAATAAATATTTATTATTGGAAGCTATGCGCTGCTAGAATAGGATTTTTTTCTATAGTACTCAGTATAAGTTTATACGGATGAATTTGAATACATAGAAATGAAGGGGAGTGTACATTGTGTAACCCGTCCCATTTATTATTTATTATTCCATGCAGGACAAATGTCATTCCGATTTAAATTTTTCATATAAGGTCACGCAAACTGAATGCAGAAAATTCAAAATTAGCCAATTGGAAACAATTTTTAGAATAATGAAATCTATAGCAAAAGTCTAACTTAAACTGATAGTTTCAGGTTAATCGTCATTTATTGTGGCACTTTTCAATTGTAAATTGTTTTGTGTTTTGTGTTTTTTTTTTCTCTTCTGTTTATCGTGTGTCACATTTATTGTGGCATTCTTTAATTGTAAATTTGTTGTGTATGTATGTGTTAGTTATTGACAACAGTAAAAAAACTTAAACAACACACTAACACTCGCTGTGACCTTATCAAATATTGATTACGCCACCGCCAGCACATAACTGGCAGTGCAGCCAAACTTAATTGCTAAAAAGCGATAATTCATTCCAAATTAGTATGTTGTTAATAACTAAAAGCCATCATAATTCGTGTATAGATAATTTGTTGAAGAGACATTCTGACTTCTGTTGGTTGAACCAGATATGATTTCCCACAAAATCCTGTGTTTTTTTGTGTGGTACTTTGTATAGTTCACCAAAGCAAAGCAACCTCAGATCGCGAAAGCGAGAATTCCTTTCAAATTAATACATTGTTTATAAAAAGCGAATAACTTGGGCTAACTCTACGCATAGCTATCCTGTTGAAGAGAAGTTCACGCTGTGAACTAGCTTAACAAATAACAATAAATTAAATTACGCCATCGCCAGCACTTAATTGCTAACGAAACAGGAATTCATTCCAAATTAGTATACAGTTAATGAAAAAATCCATCAACTTGGGCTCAATCATAGCACAACCACCTTGTTGAAGAGATATTCTCTCGTTCGGTCATCTGTGATCTAGTCAAAGCAGATATGATTTCCCACAAAATCCTGTGTTTTTTCATGGTACTCTGTTTAGTACACCAAAGCAAAGCTACCTCAGATCGCGAAAGAGAGTTTCTCTTTAGTTTCTATCCTTCAAAAAGACTTACTCTTCCGATTGATGCACAACAACAGTCAAAGCAGGTGAAAGAGAAAATGGATTGCGTTTCAGAATGCACTGAAGAGACTTGGTGCCGCTCGATTAATCTCAAGACCACTCTTCTGAGTAATGGATTGTTTGAATGTCAGCTTCTTTCTTCGTATCGAACCGCTAGTGGAGTTACCATGACTGACGATGTTAACTATAACCATTACAGTATCATGAAGGTATGTTTGTTGTATGTTTAAATAGTCAAAGATTAATAAACTTGTGGCCCTCAATCTGACATCTTACAAACAAATAAATAGATCAAAAGCTGAAATACAAGTATAAAATGTTAAAGGACTATATAGAAAAACTATAGAAAAATTTACATGTACAATTATGATTTAAACTAACCTAGTAATAAATAGAGTACAAACACTAAAAGTGTGCAATACTTTGTACTATTTACCACTAAATAGTGTTGATTAAAACAAAATAATTTGCATATAATTTAGCAGTATTTAGTGGTATTTATGTTGCACACTTTAAGTGTGTGTACTCTATACTAATAATAAAGTTATAGTATAAAATGATTTATACCATATATTATGATTTTCTAACAGATATTTATATAAAGAAGATTTAAAACGTTAAAGGAATCCTCCTTTCTTAAAACTAATGGCAGACTATTCCATAACTTGGTTGTAATAACACTAAAAGACTTTGCGCTTAAACTTAGGACATATAAGATTATATTTACAATATCTTGTATTTCTTGAGTGAGATCGTTATTGGGTTTCAGTGAATAATTTAAATAAGAAGAGACATTGCCATTTAGTGTTTTAAAAACTAATAGAAACTTATTTATGTTGAAGCCACCCTAATCTATTAAATAGGTCTACTGATGAAGACTGTTGATTGGCATCAAGAATTATTCTAGCAGCACGTCTCTGCAACTTAAGAACTTTAGCTAATGATTTTTTTATTGCAATTTGTCCAGATAACTGAAACATAAGTTAGAATAGGCTTTATCATACTATTATTGTATAACAACCGCTGCTTCAAGGGCAAATAGAGGGGGTTTTTTTTCAAAACACTAATTCTTTTTATAGCTTGATACACACTTTATCTATATGAGAGCCAAAAGATAGTTAATTGTCAATTTCTAATCCTAAAAGCTTTTAAAACAATGTTCACCGCATTCTTAAATACGTTTCCATTCAGTTCAACTATGAGGCACTGTTAGGGTGTTAGGATTATGGATTATCAGGGATTTTTAGAGCCATAGAGTTGATGAGTGCATCCTGCAGCTTGAATATGTTTTAACTAGTTTTAATACTCCAGTTTCAAGATCTCTTTTACTCAGTGTTAGCCTCAAAACCATGTAATATATTCTTTTGTTCAGTAACAGTCCGTGCAAATGAAAGACATTTGTGAGCATAGAAGACAATAAAAATATATCGAAATCTCACGAGTTTTATCTAAATTTCTGCATATGTTACACACAATTGAGGCTAACACTGAGTAAAAGAGATCTCGAAAATGGAGTATTAAAATGATTGAGAAGCCAGGGCCGCAGCACGGAGAGGGGCAAAACCATGATTTGAGTGTATTGAATGGTAGTTTTTTTCAGGGCTATTTTCAGAAATCAATGGGTGAGCCCCCAATCATTTCGAGGATGCTACGGCCCTGGAAGTTGAACGACACCTTTGCGCTACATGCAGACCAAGAAAGTTTACTTTTAAAAATATTTATTTATCAAAATTTGTAATCTTAAAATGAAATTACATATATTCATGTAAATTTTGGATTTTGTTTATTCGACAAAACTCCAAACTAGCTAGCTTGTGCAACCGCTAGGTTTTTTCCTTTTCACTGATATACTTTTTTGCAACTGTTTTCAAAAGACCGTACCGAACATTTTTGATCATTATTGATCATCTCCTTAATCCGATATATTCACACAAAATATTTTACCTTGATTAATTTATAAAAAATGTAAAATTTAAAGCTATTGGCCTTTACCTAAACGAGCAGGGGACTGGGTACTAGTTTTCTAAATTAATCTAATTACAAAATTAAGCATATCATAGGAAAGAGCACATTGAAATATACAAGGTTTCAAATTTGGGCACATTAGGTTAAATAGCGACAAAATGAGAGCATTTTAAATGTCCAAAGAATTACAAAGAAATGTATGGTTTGGATGGACAGTGTCCATCCAATCCATACATTTCTTTGTTAATTTTCAAGGTTTTCAAAGACTGCCTCTAACCCAGTATTCAAGCAAATTCAACCAAACTTTGGAACCTTGTATATCTTGATGTGCTCTTTCCAATGATATGATTAATTTTGTAATTAGATTAATTTAGAAAACTAGTACCCAGTCCTCTGCGCGTTTAGGTAAAGGCCAATTAAGAAAAGATTTCTGTAAAAACGCGGCAAAACTTAAAAAATCGATTTTGCTCATATTTTAACCATAGGTAGCCCTCGACACGAAACAAATCATGCTGTCTTCAGTCAAATCATTGCATGTTTTACGAGAAAATTGCTAAATTGTTTTTGCCCTACTTTCTATAAGGCGAAAAGTATGACACAGAAAAATAAATAGAATACTGAATATTTTTGATTAACTGGATATTTTTGTAAATGCTTGAGTTTAAACTGATGATGACAATGATTAATATTAACAAGTTTTTGAATTGAGTCATAAAAGTAATTAATTTTGCCATACCAGGCTATCAAAGTTAGAGTCTCGAAGCAGCGACTTGACGAATTTTTGTTTTTCGCGAAACTAAAGACATCATGATTTTTTTCATGTTGAGGGCTACCTATGGTTAAAATATGAGCAAAATCGATTTGAGTTCAGCTTAATATAATAATTTCTGAGCGATTCCTCGGGTACCTGGCTGTAAAAAATAACACAAAGCTATTCTGTTAAACGATGATATATGGCAAACAAAATATCCAAAAACTAACAAACAAACAAACAAACAAACAAACAAACAAACAAACAAACAAACAAACAAACAAACAAACAAACAAACAAACAAACAAACAAACAAACAAACAAACAAACAAACAAACAAACAAACAAACAAACAAACAAACAAAAAAATTGAACGCGATTCTGAATAAATTGTAACAACGATTTTATCTGTGGCTTTGCTCACGTATATGTGTTTCCTTAAATTGCTTAGTTTTGTTTACAATTGTTTGTCAATCGTACACTTGTTATTGTTATTGTAGTTCTTCTCTATTCCGTTTATGCGATGTTGGTTTTTTGTTTGTTTTTTTACATAAAAATATATTTGATGGGGAGAAATGCACCCACATATATATATTAATTCTGTTTTCAGCTGTTGTTTTTTTATCTAGATTTTACGCAGTTGCAGTCAAGTTTTAACTCTTTAAAATTGATTTGATAATGCATATTTCGCAATATTTTGTCACAGCAAATTTTTTTTTATTGAATTGTATGAATGACGATTATTGGAAATTAGGTCTAGTTCAAACTTCGACTCTCACGTGAACATGTACCGAATCTAATGGAAATGAATTAAAAAGAGCAGTTTTTGTTCCTTTGCATGAGTTTCAGGCATTGATTTTGAGATACGACGTTTGAACTAGGCCTTGATTAAATAATTTGAATATGTGAGCTGATGAACTTTTCTTTTTACTTCAACTGTTATTTTTTACAGAATCCCTGTGATAACTCCCCCTGTGGTATTGGTGGAGATTGTATATTGCTTTACAACAGAAAAGACTATCGTTGCGACTGCAAAGCTGCTTTTCAAGGAGAACATTGCCAAAGATGTAAGTTAAAGAAAATATTGGGGAGTATTCTAGGAGGTGTTCCGGAAGACAAGTGAATTTCCGGATGTGACGCAGTAGAACAGTAGAACAATTCAAACAAATAGTCCACACATGAAATTAGGCAAATCATACTAGTAGTTGTATTACATGACTTTTAAAAACGCATGAATGATGAATGAGAATTTTACAAAGGAAATCCGTGAATTCTGTGTCCGTACGTGGTGATCACAGGCTTTTGGCTGGCTTGTGATTGTATCTGCAAATATACACGGCCGCTCATGTTGTAAATATCACCCAAAATGCCCAATTTCTCGATATTTATTCATTTCAGGTACAAACCCAGTAGCTCTTGGAATGCAAAGTAATCCCTGATTCTAAAATAACTGCCTCGTCGATCTATTCAAGTGACTACCCACCTCACCATGGAAGACTAAACCTGACACCATATAAAGGTATTGTGATATTAAATTTTGTTTTGCTACCCACTTAATGCAGCAGAGCAGAGCAGAGCAGAGCAGAGCAGAGCAGAGCAGAGCAGAGCAGAGCAGAGCAGAGCAGAGCAGAGCAGAGCAGAGCAGAGCAGAGCAGAGCAGAGCAGAGCAGAGCAGAGCAGAGCAGAGCAGAGCAGAGCAGAGCAGAGCAGAGCAGAGCAGAGCAGAGCAGAGCAGAGCAGAGCAGAGCAGAGCAGAGCAGAGCAGAGCAGAGCAGAGCAGAGCAGAGCAGAGCAGAGCAGAGCAGAGCAGAGCAGAGCAGAGCAGAGCAGAGCAGAGCAGAGCAGAGCAGAGCAGAGCAGAGCAGAGCAGAGCAGAGCAGAGCAGAGCAGAGCAGAGCAGAGCAGAGCAGAGCAGAGCAGAGCAGAGCAGAGCAGACATTTATCTATTGTTTCATCTATTTTTTAAAAAGGTTGTTGGGCACCTCGTACTAGCAAAGTAGGAGAGTGGATTCAAGTAGACCTCACCGACTTAACCATGGTGGCAGCAGTTGCTACTCAGGGCCGTAGCGACGCTGGCGAATGGACGAAAAGCTACAGTCTGCAGCATAGCTCAGATGGAGTTAACTTCCAAGATTACGAACAAGGAAAGAATTTGCCTGGAAATAGTGATCAGAACACTGTAGTAAAGAATGACCTTACCCCTACCATGACTGGAAGATTTATTAGGCTGCTGCCGAAGACTTCTAACGGTGACATGACACTGCGAATGGAGTTGTATGGATGCAAATAGCCGTATCTTAAATCTTCCCAGCATAAAATATAAAACATCTTATCATTTATACAATACTAATCAGAGGAACACTTACAGTCAAAGAACAATGCCATACATTGTCTTTTCCTGCGAGCACAAGCTAAGTCATTTTCCACGAGATAAGTACAGATGCATATTTGCATGCATGAAGATAACAGCCGTTCAAGGGTGAAAGAGTATGTACCTACATTGACTGACATTTCTAAATCGTTTGACAATACGCGTAATCTTAGTGAAGGAGATGTTGTTATAATTACCGACACTCCGAAGAAACGTGGTCAATGGTTGATCAGGAGAGTGGAACTGATATGTTCATCAGGGAAGGATGGAAGTTTACGTTCGGTAGACCTGATGAAGACAAAGTTTGGAAGACTATAAGACTATAAACTTTGTTTACTTGAAGAGTGCCCTCCAATTTCGGCTTAGTGTGCCGAAAGGTGGGAGGAAGTCACCCATGTGCATGCTGGGGCGTTAATAGTTAGAATATACCATAATATGTTAGTTGGTATGTTTACAGTAAAGTTAGACTACGAGTAGTCCCTCTTTCCCCTCCAGAATCAGTGATTAAAAAAGTTGAGTGTTGCGGGATTCCTGCATGTGGAGCGCGCCTTCCCGATCTATTTTTCGGCGCGCTTCACAGGAATCCCGCAACACTCGGCTTTTTTTATCACTGATTTTGGAGGGAAAATGGGGACTATACGCGTGGTCTACAGCAAAGTGCACAATATGCCCAATCACTGGCCCACTAAGGTAGTAAGTTTTATCTAATTTTGCCTTTGTAAACATCTTTCGACACCATAGCGTAAATACACAAGTAATAAGAGCAAATTGCGCGCTGTGATTGGACGAGAAGTTCACACTACTTTTCGATAGTTACCTACAGCGTTTCGCAGTCTTTCAGAAAATAGAATTGTATAGTTTTTTTCTGTAAAGAAAGCGGGCAGTGTTGTACTTTTTGAAATAATCACTTTTGTATTTATACTAGACCAATTAACCACATCCGTCTCGGTTATAATTCCCCTATATTCACTTCACCTTCGGTTAATAATTACTCATTATTAAATTATATCTTTACACAGCAATGATCCATATGAATATATTACGATATGTATCTTAAGAATCAATAAAAATTAAAATTAAAGTAGATAAGAGTAATGAGATACAGTTCATTCTCTCGTAGGCGAAAACTTTCACTCAGGAAGCCCAAAACACTAGAACCATATCACTAGAAAGCCGAAATCGTGGGGTTCAATTTTCGCCAAGGGCATATTATATTTTTCTCATGTATTGTTTTATTTATACACCGCACGCATTTCAATTCATTAAAGCCCTAACAATGCGTAATATGGAGCACGTACGGACACATGTACATAGATATTTGCGCTATATAAATGTCAAATTATTATTATTATTATTAAATATGTCAAAAACTATCAACGGATTTCAAAATTACTGTATCTTAACTATTTGTTAGCATAATTTTTCCGCCTAATTTTTCATTTTTTTTTATTATTATTCCTTTATTCTAAATAAGACAGCTACAATACTACTACTATTACAATACAATACAATATAATATAATATAATACAATACTACTACTACTACTTTTACAAAGATATTACAGTTATTTCCTGTTATTATTATTTTAATAATAAAATTACATTGTCTGAACAAAATTAGCAACATATTTAAACTTATATTATTTGTTTTATAGCTTTGAATTTTGTCAGGTGGAACTGCTTATTATTATTATTTTTCACAGCAATACAATATTCAATCCTTTCATAGTATTTAAGGTATGCTTTAAAACCATTAATTTCCAACTGACTTCCATAAAGCTTTGCTCTAATAATGTTATCTCTAATAACGTTTTGGGTATTGTTTTCCAAAAAACAATATACTCCTTCTGGATATTTCTTCCTGTATTACAGGATTATTGCATAGAATTTTACTTCATATTTTTGGGTGGCCAAGCGGCGAGAGCGCTGACCTCTCACTGCTGTGGTCCAGCGTCGGTGGTTGAGTTGAGTTTGTTCGATGTGTTCATCTCTCGTATGCCACGAGGGTTTTTCTCCGAGTAATCCGGTTTTCTTCCCTCCGCAAAAATTAACATGTGAGCCGAGTTGTGTGCAAAATATTTAACGTAGAGGTAGTGAGTGTAATTCAATTACCCCGATTAGTAGGGCACATGAAGATTCAGTTATAATAACAAAAAATGATGTATTCATAGTTTTTTAATGTCGATATTAATAAGACTTATATATAGGGCGCTAACTAATCAATTGTTTAATTCAGTGCCACTTGCTTAGACCCCGGCTACACGAATCCGGATACTTTTGAAACCGCATACTTTTTGATGCGAATCGGCCTATCGTTCACACGAATCCAGTGAATCCGGTCCCGAAACTGCATACTTTTGAATAGGAAACGATCAACAGGATTCGTGTGGACGCAAATATTTCTATGCGGTTTCAGCCGGATCGGATTCGTGTAGAAGAGGCCTTAATTAGTTCGATTGGCACGCTAACTTTTGCGCATAACAATTAGCTTTGAGTTCTAACACTAAGGTCCGTGTCCTTCTTTTAAAAGGCTGTTGTCGTGTTGTTGATCAAGACTCGAGGATTGTTCGTTTGTATAACAGTCTGGTCTTACAAAGATTTATCCGCTTGCTCATTATCTCATGCCATGCATTGGTCTTTCAATAAGACATGGAACATTGAACTGATTGGGAGCATCTGGAAACAAATACAGAATACATTATTCATATAATTATACCATAAAAGGCAATCGTTGAGTCCATATCATACTTACACGGTTACAATTGAATAGACGTTGTTAGTGCACGATATACCTCAAAGCAGTTATGATTTCCCATAAAATCCTGTGTTTTTTCATGGTACTCTGTTTAGTACACCAAAGCAAAGCTACCACAGATCGCGAAAGAGAGTTTCTCTTTAATTTCTATCCTTCAAAAAGACTTACTCTTCCGATTAATGCACAACAACAGTCAAAGCAAGTGAAAGAGAAAATGGATTGCGTTTCAGAATGCACTGAAGAGAGTTGGTGCCGCTCGATTAATCTCAAGACTACTCCTCTGAGTAATGGATTGTTTGAATGCCAGCTTCTTTCTTCGTATCAAACCGCTAGTGGAGTTAACATGACTGACGATGTTAACTATAACCATTACAGTATTAAGGTATGCTGTTCAACTTTAAAAACATTGACATTAAAAACTGAATTAACAACTGTCCCTTTACCCCTAATTGCAATTACATTGTCATATAAAAAAGAAAATTACAAAATAGGAATTAATTAAAAGATAAAAGAGGAAGTTCAGCTTGAGAAATCTGCTTTTGTCTTTTAATTAATTCCTATTTTGTAATTTTATATGAAAATGTTATTGCAATTAAAATGCTTAGCTTGAGAAGTTGAACGACACCTATCGCAAGAAATAACACTAAATAATATATGAGCTACAGACTTTTTTGCACCTGTTTTCTTTTTTGCACTTTCCTAAATGAGATTTTTAATGAATTTCACACAAAATATTATACTTTCCGGAGTGATTTATAAAAATGGAAAATTTAAAGCTTTTAACTTTAAAATAACGGCGATAAACAAGAACCGTATAAATTCTGAGCGATTCTGCGGGTACCTGTATAAAAAAACACAATGATATTCTGTTAAACTATGGTGTATGGTAAAACTGATCCAAAAACAAAAACTAATTTGACCGATTCTGAATAAATTTTGCTTACGTATATGTGTACCCTTAAATTGCTAAGTTTGGTTTACAATTGTTTGTCAATGTTACACTTGTTAGTGTTATTGTAGTTCTTTCCTATTCCTTTTATGCGATGTTTTTTTTTAGTTTTTTACATGAATTTTTTTATCTAAATTTTATCAAACGCAGTTGCAGACACGCAAGTTTTAACTTCTCAAAATTGATTTCATAATGCATATTTCGCAACATTTTGTCACAGCAAATTATTTTTTAATGAATTGTATGACTGAAGATTATTAAAAACTAGGTCTCTAGGTACCGAATCTAATGGCAATTAATTCAAAAAACAGTTTTTGCTCATTTACATGATTTTCAGACATAGATTTTGAGATACGACCACAAACAGCACAACTTTTCGGTCTGAGGAATTTCTAAAGCGAATATTAATATTTTATTAATAAAATTATTTCTTACCACGCGCCAAGAGAGGAGAGAGCCGATTAAAAAAGGTGTCATTCTTTGCGCGAGCGGTTGGGCTTCCTGTGGTCATTGGTTTGTCGTGAAAAATCGCACGCGACCTCACTTTCGACAGAAATCGAAGAGAGTTGTATTATGTGACAAGGTGTGAAACTTGATGGCATGGATTGATAGAGGTGCGCCGCAATTTGTATAGGCACGGAAATTCAACGACGAGCGCCGAGAAGGACACGAGCAGCAATCGAATGAATCGCAACTATATAAATACAACTATAAATTCTTCAGTTCATAACAAATTTGTTATTGTTGGAACCGATTGTAGTAACTGAAGTTGTCTTGAAATAAAAGTGAACTTTTTTGATCCAATCAAGATGAAAACTTTGCAAAGCGGCCATCAGAAATTGACTGTTAGTTCAGCTTTTACTTTGTTTGAACAATAGCAACATCGGTCGTTTTGATAAAAAAACCCTTCAACTCCAATCATTACCTGTACACACCAGGCTACTAGAAAAGCTTTCCCCAGGTTTTTGTAATAACGAAGGGCATCGGTGACTTCAAAAGCGAAGTGCTCACTTGAATCAGATGTTTTGAATGTAAACTAAGCTCATTGCGAACTTTTCGACTCTTGATATACCATCCCATGATTTCCAAAATAAGATATGTTCTCTTGTTCTCTTCTCTTTCTTTGAATTTAAAGTCATTTTAACAATGCAAAAGTTAAATGCAAGACCTGGACAGCAATCGCAGCTTTTTCGACCTGTTGGCTGTTTTGGTGAATGTCGTCTCGATCGATATTTTCACGATTGCTCCACGATTGTAAAAATCCGACTGTTTTCCGAAGTTATTTCTATACAGACTGCGGTGCACCTCGACTCCATGCTGCCCTTTTTAAAAACTAATTTCAACCTCTTTGCCGAACTAAGATATTATCATACTTTTTACTGTAGTTGAAGATCAACGTAAAGTTTCCATATTCGAAAAAAAAAATTAAAATTTTCTCCCATGGCTGATTTAGTACGCGCGAAAAAATATTTGTCATGTGACCGCGTTTTATACCTTGTCCAAATCCTACCCTCTTCGACACCGCACGACTTTGACGAAAACCACAGGAATCCCATCCGCGCGCATTCAAACAAATACAAACAAATACACCACAGGAAGCCCTTCCCGAGCGCTCAAATAACAAAAAACGTTTTCAAATATGGCGCACGGTAAAAAATATTAGTATTCGCTTTGAAAAATTCCTCAGATGGACTAGTTGGGCCGCCTGTGATACGACGTTTGAACTAGCCTTGATTAAATAATTTGAATATGTGATAAACTTTTCTTAATACTTCAACTGTTATTTTTATATAGAATCCCTGTGATAACTCCCCCTGTGGTATTGGTGGAGAGTGTAAACTACTTTACAACAGAAAAGACTATCGTTGTGACTGCAAAGCTGCTTTTCAAGGAGAACATTGCAAAATATGTAAGTTAAAGAAAATATTGGGGAGTATTATATTCTAGGATGAGGTATTCTTGATGACAAATTCTAGATGTGACGCAACAGAACAGTAGAACATTTGAAGCAAATAGTCCACACACGAAAGTAGGCAAATTATACTAGTAGTTGTATTATTACTCGATGGGCGTAGCCGATCGAGTTATAAAATGCAAACGTTTCGTCAGTTTTGTTTGCTGTTACACCGATAGGGATTACCGCTGAAAAGCTGATTGGTGGCTCATATTTCCGATTGTTTTGTGACATTTTTTTTGTGCCGATTGTGACTCCAAAATCTACGAAAGTTAGTATTTTGTGATCATTTAGGCTTTTTTAGCCATCAGATTTGATCATAATATCAACAATGAAAGCTATGGGAAGTTTTATAGTATCTTTTTTAGACGGCATAAACTGGCATCTGCTCGAGTCTGGTCAAAACGTTGCCAACTTTACCATATTATGATGAAAAAACGTGCTTAAAACGGCATTATGATGATCGAAAATCATTACCAGTGGAAAGACAAAAGCATAATCTCTCACATGAAGAGGAGTTGAAGTCATTTTCTGCAACTTAAGAAACAAGAAATAAAGATATGTCGACACACAATCTTCGTGACAATTACGAACTATAAACAACTCAGAAATATCTTCAAACTGATCATAACAAAATGACACCGGATCTTTGCTGGACATTGAGTTATACATTGACATAATTAGTACAAATCAAAGTACATGTTTTGTTCAAATGAATATTGTATTGAATGGTCTGAACCCAGGTGAATGAAATATGAATATATCAAATGAATATATTGTATTATCTTATAAACCTTTGTTGTTGGAATTTTGCATCCGAATTTAATGCATGATTTTGCTCATAGGTGTATTCGTAATCATATTTTGCTGTCTTTTATGACTTGGATGCTTTCTACACATGTTTTCATTTGTTTCTAGCGTTTAATTCGTACAAAATACAACTGTGTTCACAGGCAGCCCAAGCAATTCACTTTTACATTAGAGATATGTGAGGAAAAACTCAATATTTTTTATTGAAATAAATTAGGAAAAAATGCTCTAAAACGTTCAAAAACCACCCAGAATGACACCAAATAAGTTTAACAAGAACACAGGATTGAAATATGTTCAAATTTATTTCAATAAAATATATTGAGTTTTTCCTCACATATCTCTACTGTAAAAGTGAATTGCTTGGGCTGCCTGTGCTGTGTTGAAATCTAATTAAGCATGCAAATTCAAGGTCATTCATTGTCACGCAACATCTTGCGTTACTCGTATTAAAATACACCACAAACGATAGTGATTATTTGTTTATTTTTGTGAACATCTTAAGTGTTTTTGTACATATTAATTAACCAATTTCTTTCTTTTTATTATTGTCTCAAGATAGCCTTTTTTAATATGAAAATATGAAACATTTTTAATGCTATTTTAAGATACCAATCAATAATTGGATCAAAACACAAAGCGGGCTTAGATCTCTAAAATAAAAGACAACACCTGCTCAGTCAACTCCTTGGATAATAACATTTACTTACGGTATCTGTGTTTCAGGATAGGTTTGATACATATAATATGCCTGTATTAGAGCGTCATTAATTCTTTGGTTTGCTCATGACTTGCTAAATTTGCTTCAGCCAGTGCCTATGTAGCCTGATTTTATCTAGCACATCGAGTACACGCTAGAAGAGCGTCTAGTTTGACTTTGAAAAGCGCATGAATGATGAATGAGAATTTAACAAAGGAAATCCGTGAATTCTGTGTCCGTGATGATCACAGGCTTTCGGCCGGCCGTAAATATCACTTAAAATGACCAATTTCTCGTTATTTATTCATTCCAGGTACGAACCCAGTAGCTCTTGGAATGCAGAGTAAAGCAATCCCTGATTCTAAAATAACTGCCTCGTCGATCTATTCAAGTGACTACCCACCCCACCATGGAAGACTAAACCTGACACCACATAAAGGTATTGTGATAATATGGTATTAAATTTAGCAGAGCAGAGCAGAGCAGAGCAGAGCAGAGCAGAGCAGAGCAGAGCAGAGCAGAGCAGAGCAGAGCAGAGCAGAGCAGAGCAGAGCAGACATTTATCTATTGTTTCATCTTATTTTTACAAAGGTGCTTGGGCACCTAATGGTAACAATGTAGGAGAGTGGATTCAAGTAGACCTCGCCGACGTTACCATGTTGGCAGCAGTTGCTACTCAGGGCCGTAGCGACGCTGGCGAATGGGTGACTAGCTACAGTCTGCAGCATAGCTCAGATGGAGTTAACTTCCAAGATTACGAACAAGGAAAGGTTTTGCCTGGAAATGGTGATCAGAATACTGTAGTAAAGAATGTCCTTGCCCCTACCATGACTGGAAGATTTATTAGGCTGCTGCCTAAGACTTCTAACGGTGACATGACACTGCGAATGGAGCTGTATGGATGCAAATAGCCGTATCTTAAATCTTCCCAGCATAAAATATAAAACATCTTATCATTTATGCAATACTAACCAGAGGAACACTTACAGTCAAAGAACAATGCCATACGTTGTCTTTTCCTGCGAACATAAGCTTACTCATTTTAAACGAGGTAAATTTGCATATTTACAGACATGTAAAGATGACATTGACATTTCTAAATCGTTTGACAATGCGCGTAATCTTAGTCAAGGAGAAACGTGGTCAATGGTTGATCAGTCGGAAGAGTGGAATATGTTTATCAGAGAAAGGATGAAAGTTTACGTTTTGCAGACCCGAAGACAAAGTGTGGTAGACTATAAGACTATAAACGTTTTACTTGAAGAGTGCCCTCCAATTTCGGCTTAGTGTGCCGAAAGGCGGGAGGAAGTCACCCATGTGCATGCTGGGAAGTTAATAGTTAAAATATACCATAATATGTTAGTTGGTATGTTTCCAGTTAAATGACAAAATAAGTTCGATCCTTAGCCCACTAATCATTGTAAACAACTTTTGACAGCTTACAAAAGCTTAGTTTAAATACACAAGTGACATGATTCGGTTATTGGTCGAAAAATTCACCTTTTTTTATAAAGTCGCCTACAGCGCAGTTTTGCAGTCTTCAGAAATAAGAATTCAGAACAGTTTTTTCTGCAAAATATTATGATGGCTGGGAATTTTTAAATCTTTGAAATATTCACTTTTGTATCTATACTAAACCAATTATCCACCTCTGTCTCGGTTATAATTCACCGATATTCACTTTACCTTCGGTTAATAATTACTCATTACTCCGTACCGTTGAGGTGAAATATAGTGAACATATGCACGTGTGACTGAGAACGGATGTAATATATATAGCATGCACAGTACAGTATATTTCTCTGATGTTGACTTAGTTGACGAATTTTCAGTCAAAGTAATTCCAACATTCATACGCTGTTTGAAACAACAGCAACCGTAATTTTTTCTTGCTATTTTAAAGTGCACTAATATACTCAAACTATAAAGAGATGAGCTGAATATCAGTCAGTTCTCGCCATAATAAATCTAGCCCATATCTCTGTAGTGTTATTAGCCTGTGGCGAGAGAGTTTCTATTGCGAGAAAGAAAAACACATTTTTGTTGTGATATTATCCAACAAAATGAATGACTGAGTCAAAAAATAAAAGCCTGCAGCGACAACTAGTACAAGGTTGTGCCTTAAGCCACCAACAATCGAGGCATTCCAGGAAAGTATGAAGTGCTAATTGAATATTCTTTGTGGGATACCTGTGGTGCAAAACGTTGAGTCGGGAGAAAATGACAACACATTACACAATCAGCTGAACATTTTTTTTTGTGGTTCAATGTACAAAATCATTATCGATAAAGCCTATGACAATTTAGTGATGGAAGAAATTCTGTGATAATAGTTGATTTCATTGAGTAGAAAAACATGATTTCATACCAAATTAGTGCTAATTTATGCTTATCTAAAAATCCTTATAAGTCGAGTTCCCCAAGACTGCAATCTTGACAGTTGCTGGATATGTGTTTATTTGAATAAGGAAAACCACAGGGAGCCCAAGCTCATCACTTGTGATCTTTTACAGTAAATGTATGGAGTCGCGAGATATTCTTTCGCTGTGCCTCAAATATACAATAATACAATTTTTTTTACGTAGATAGTTGTGTATAATTGTTTTCTAGTCTGTGACCGAGTTTTGTCTTTCTGGGGTATTTTCGTCAAAATCGCTCTAATTGAGCTAAAACTCGGTCACAGACTAGAAAACAATTATACACAACTATCTACGTAAATTTTTTTTTTATTATTGTATATTTGAGGCACAGCGAAAGAATATCTCGCGACTCCATACATTTACTGTAAAAGATCACAAGTGATGAGCTTGGGCTCCCTGTGGGAAAACTAGAATGCAACGTAAAAATTAATTATATATAGTAAAAAATAAAAAAATAAACACATATCCAGCAACTGTCAAGATTGCAGTCTTGGGGAACTCGATTTATAAGGATTTTTAGATAAGCATAAATTAGCACTAATTTGGTATGAAATCATGTTTTTCTACTCAATGAAATCAACTATTCCTCTCCTTTCCTCTCCTTTCCTCTCCTTTCCTTTCCTTTCCTTTCCTTTCCTTTCCTTTCCTTTCCTTTCCTTTCCTTTCCTTTCCTTTCCTTTCCTTTTTCGTTTCGTTTTCGTTTCATGATCAGGAAGAAAGCATATCGATATTTTGTTTCTATAGCTTTTAAAACAAACAATGAATATTTTGGACACGACAGCTTTCGCAATGGAAGTAAAACAGAACTCTCTACTAAAGCTACAAATGAAGAAGTAAGGACTTTACACGTGAAATTCGGCAATAGATCGGTGACATGCGTGTAGCTACAATGCAAAATTTTCACGGATCCACAGTAGTCGACAGGTAGATCGAATGTAAGTAATCTTTTTATTTTATAATAGTAAGAATAACGCTGAAAACCTTTGATAACATTGAATGCCTTTAATAAAGATTAGAACGCTGAATGATACGGTCATAAAGACATTTAAAGTCCGTGTGCAGTTATACACCTGTTTGTTTTAGTTCTCTTTTCAATTAGAATTGTATTTATCTGAACATTAATGGCTTTTTCAATGTGTTTTTGGACTTTTTTGACTGATACAAAGGTCGGAATTTATTGAAAAGATATAAAGGAATTTTTTAACTTGTAATAGCTCATCTAAATTAGTATAGGAAATCGACCAATCTTGAGTACAATTCGTAATTAATAGGTACGAATGATGTTTTGAAAGTTTTCGAAATTGGACGAGCCTTTTAGGCAAGTCCAATTTGATAAGTTTCAAAACATCACGAGTATCTATTACTTACATATACTGATTAAAATTAGTACATGCTGAGTAAAGCCGCTCTCACTTCGATTAAACTGTTAATATAGACGTGAACTACCTAAATAATGAAGACAGGCAGATTGAATTTAAGAAATAGTTTCTTTTGATGATAATATGAAAGGCTAGCGCTTTGCAACCATTAAAAACTATCGCTTGACTGCTTTTGTTGACGATTAGACCTGGCTCTGAATAATAATGTCAGTAAGAGATCATATAATGTCCGTGTGCTTTATACACCTGTTTGTTTTAGTTTTCTTTTCAATTAGAATTTTTTTTATCTAGCTGACATGTCTTTTTCAATGTGATTTTAGACTTTTTTGAGATAATGTAGTTCATTTTTTTTTCGTTTGAAATTTTCAAAAGTGAGCTTTTTGTTACTCGACTATGAAAAAAAATATTCAATATCCTTAAATTTGTATTGTTTTCAGACAGAGTTGAATTATGGTAATCTCTTGTTGATCATGGGAGATATTCACTCACAAAATAACCCAAAATGAGGTGTGTTTGAAAAAGTGAAAAACGCATCTTTTCCACGGTGTTGCCATGATAACCACCCTTACGGTAGAGTGTACATGGTAGGAAAGCCCAAAGTCTCTTTGATATGCAGCAGATGATTCATTTTGTTTGAGTTTTTTTTAAGGTTTTATGAGAGTTCAAAGTCCAGAGTCTGGGTTGAAAATTCCATGTTTTAGCTGAAAATGGCCCAAAACAAAGGGGGAGGGGGTGGGTAACTCCGCTATTGTGCTAGAGTTTGCTTCCACATTTGCACCATACACTATACTCACTAACCCCTATATATGAACCAAATATGAGCTCTTGCCCGGACATGGACACTCTCCTAAACTGTGTTTTTGATAATATTTTCAGATGATTTGGAATCTCATTCTAAATTTTGGCTCCAAACAGAAAAAAGCATTTTTTTGGATGTTTAACCTGGATTTCTTTTAATGTAATACTTATTTGATGTCGATGAGCTTGTAGGAATTAACTTTTGATGTTCTTAAAAACATATTAAGTATATTTTTGGGAGTATTGTTATTGTTGGTATTATACATTTAAGTTTGCAAACTGATTCAAAGTACAAGAAACATAATGGCAAGATTTTAGATTCGATAAATAGTGGAATCGCGTGGTTTTTGCCATTCGCAAAGTATATTAGAAGAGCTCGTTTTTGGAGGGTTACTAGTTTGTTAATAGAACTCTTGGTCGCATTTCCCAATGAGGTAAGCTCATAAGTCAAATAGCGCATAATCAGAGATGGGTAGATTTGAATTAAAGTACGCCGAGGGACGAAAATATCTTATTTTTGAGATGAGACCGATTGTTTTACTTATTTTACTTGCAACAGAATCGATATTGTTCTTCAAAGATACATTTTCATCAAGGACAACTCCTTTATATTTAATGCATTTTTTTGAGTTCGAGTCTTATGTTGGTGTTCTTTTCATTATCAAATACTTAAATTTTGGGATGGTAATTTACAGTTTTTTGGTATGGTCTAAAAATGACAAAATTAGACTTCTTTTTACTCAACTATAATTTGCTTGCTTGGTACGGTGTTGGTGCTTGGTGCTTGGTGCTTGGTGCTTGGTGCTTGGTGCTTGGTGCTTGGTGCTTGGTGCTTGGTGCTTGGTGCTTGGTGCTTGGTGCTTGGTGCTTGGTGCTTGGTGCTTGGTGCTTGGTGCTTGGTGCTTGGTGCTTGGTGCTTGGTGCTTGGTGCTTGGTGCTTGGTGCTTGGTGCTTGGTGCTTGGTGCTTGGTGCTTGGTGCTTGGTGCTTGGTGCTTGGTGCTTGGTGCTTGGTGCTTGGTGCTTGGTGCTTGGTGCTTGGTGCTTGGTGCTTGGTGCTTGGTGCTTGGTGCTTGGTGCTTGGTGCTTGGTGCTTGGTGCTTGGTGCTTGGTGCTTGGTGCTTGGTGCTTGGTGCTTGGTGCTTGGTGCTTGGTGCTTGGTGCTTGGTGCTTGGTGCTTGGTGCTTGGTGCTTGGTGCTTGGTGCTTGGTGCTTGGTGCTTGGTGCTTGGTGCTTGGTGCTTGGTGCTTGGTGCTTGGTGCTTGGTGCTTGGTGCTTGGTGCTTGGTGCTTGGTGCTTGGTGCTTGGTGCTTGGTGCTTGGTGCTTGGTGCTTGGTGCTTGGTGCTTGGTGCTTGGTGCTTGGTGCTTGGTGCTTGGTGCTTGGTGCTTGGTGCTTGGTGCTTGGTGCTTGGTGCTTGGTGCTTGGTGCTTGGTGCTTGGTGCTTGGTGCTTGGTGCTTGGTGCTTGGTGCTTGGTGCTTGGTGCTTGGTGCTTGGTGCTTGGTGCTTGGTGCTTGGTGCTTGGTGCTTGGTGCTTGGTGCTTGGTGCTTGGTGCTTGGTGCTTGGTGCTTGGTGCTTGGTGCTTGGTGCTTGGTGCTTGGTGCTTGGTGCTTGGTGCTTGGTGCTTGGTGCTTGGTGCTTGGTGCTTGGTGCTTGGTGCTTGGTGCTTGGTGCTTGGTGCTTGGTGCTTGGTGCTTGGTGCTTGGTGCTTGGTGCTTGGTGCTTGGTGCTTGGTGCTTGGTGCTTGGTGCTTGGTGCTTGGTGCTTGGTGCTTGGTGCTTGGTGCTTGGTGCTTGGTGCTTGGTGCTTGGTGCTTGGTGCTGGTGCTGGTGCTGGTGCTGGTGCTGGTGCTGGTGCTGGTGCTGGTGCTGGTGCTTGTGCTGGTGCTGGTGTTGGTGTTGGTGTTGGTGTTGTTGTTGTTGTTGTTGTTGTTGTTGTTGTTGTTCTTGTTATTGTTATTATTATTATTACCTACAAGGCCCTAAATGGCATAGCCCCAGACTACATCTCCAACCTACTAACTCCCTATAAACCAGCTCGCTCCCTAAGATCCTCTGGACAAAACGTACTACTTATCCCCAATTGAAACACTGCAACTTATGGGGACAGGGCTTATTGATCAATCTCAGCCCCTAAACTTTGGAACCCATTGCCCCGACACATAGGAAACACAGATAACATCTCATCATTTAAATCCAAAATCAAAACTTTTTCTTTTTCAATAATATAATTTTCTTTTGAATTTTTTTGTAATAGCATTGAGCCTTGATAATGATCCTAAAACATTGCATTATTATTATTATTAAATCTGAAAAAAATTAATTTAAAAGCGGTATGCTTTCATTTTAGCCTTATGTAATTGGCATGTCCGTCTTTTAAAACAATGTTAAAGTTTTATTTTGAAAGATTCGAAGACTGTTTTTCCGTACGTAGAGCAGCCTGGTCCTAATTATAAAAAAGCTTTCTGCACTCACACAAAAAAATTTAACATGGTGTCTTGCATTGTCTTCCAGATATGTTTAACACAGTTGAATATCTTTACACATGTGTACACACATAATTAGAATTCATTCATTATTAATGTAATTGACATAATAAAATAATAGCCATTCACTTAGGCTCACTTTGTGTTCATCTTTCCTGTTGAAGAGACGTTCTAACATTTGTTGGTCAAAACAGATATGATTTCCCAGAAAATACTGTGTTTTTTCATGGTACTTTGTATAGTTCACCAAAGCAAAGCTACCTCAGATCGCGAAAGAGAGTTTCTCTTTAGTTTCTATTCTTCAAAAAGACTTACTCTTCCGATTAATGCACAACAACAGTCAAAGCAGGTGAAAGAGAAAATGGATTGCGTTTCAGAATGCACTGAAGAGACTTGGTGCCACTCGATTAATCTCAAGACCACTCCTCTGAGTAATAGATTGTTTGAATGTCAGCTTCTTTCTTCGTTGCGAACCGCTAGTGGAGTTACCATGACTGACGATGTTAACTATAACCATTACAGTATTAAGGTATATTGTTAAAGATTGATAAAAATTTGACATTGAATTGAATACCTCTCAAAATGATGAATTTTAAAAGTAAAGAGAATTTCAAATAACTTAAACCAAATATTAATTAAAAAAATAATGCTTAGTCGGCGTTACTATAATCTGACACTGAAGAAGTATGCTCACTCCCGGAATTGAAAGGCGTTTATTAATTTTTCTTATCGTTTCTTTCCTTTTCCTTCCTTTTCTTTTCTTTCTCCTCATTTCTTTTCCTTCACTTTCTTTCGTTCCGTTTTCGTTTCATGAGGAAAGAATATCAATATTTTGTTTCTAGCTTTATAGGTTACCAACAAACAATAAATGTTTTCGACATAACAACCATCGCAATGAATAATACACACTAAATAATGTATTAGGTAAAGACCGACAAAGCTTAGTTATAAAAAGAGCTATTTTAAAAACTTAGTAAATTATATTAAAAAATGTAATTTACTCGACAAAACTTCCAAACGAGTTTATGCAACCGCTAGTTTTTGAAAATTTAATTGATAGCATTTTTAACTGTCGAGTTTTTTTCAGTTGAAATAATGATACATAAATCAATTAACTATTGTTATTATTGGTGTAGAGCAAAGCCTAACGCCTCTGTATAATATTGTAAAAACTGAATAGAAAGCCGAGTCCCGCCAAGGGCCATTGATATTTTTGTCACTTATTTGTATGAAAGGAAATTAAAGTTTAGTTTAAGCTGAACAAGTTTTCAAAACGGGCACATTCCTCTAATAGGGGCTTATTAATATTACACCATGGAGATTTTTTTGTCAATAATTAGACTGACTACTTTGGTAAATTATATACAGAAATTTGATAATGGAACTATTTTTAAACTGAAATTGAATCCTGGATCTCGTAAATAATAATTGATAAACGAAATCGTAACCGTGACGAGTGTTTTAACTGAAGATAAAGATTCACCCTAATTACTCGGGATTCCTGTGGAATCATCGAGTTTAGGATTCGGCTTTGTTATTTTTCGTCGTCCTCAAAACGCCGCGCACGCGCAGAATAGTCGTTACATCATTCACGATATAGATATGGATTCAACGTCATTAAATACGCTCAAATCGCTTACAAATTCACACACCATTCGCGGTATAGCCACACTAAAAGATGTCGAGCGTTTTCCTAAAGGGCATTTAGAGAGAGGACCGCGAATCTATCGTGAACTATCTATCAAACAAGCTACCTATCTATTCAAAAGACACTTATATTTCAGCTTATACAAACTCTAGAAGCACAACTAACTCAACTGCAGAATGTCAACAAAGGTCTACCGAACAAAAAACGAAGATTGCAAGCATTTCAAGCGAAGCAAATTCAACACTAGCGACTTGTGTTTACAGTCAACCATGTGATTCTCAAAGCAAGGCGACTTTCTCAAAGATGATCACTTCTTTCGTAATAATAACGCTAAGTACATTGCTTCTTTTATTACTTTTAATTCAAGGAAGTATTTTTTGTTTTCCCTATTTGATAATATTTACTTTATTAGGGTACAAAACAGTCAAGTTCTTCGACTGCTATACTCAAATTGTTGTCATTTCACCGTTTAGTGATTGTGATATATTAGATAAGACTAGTTGTTCGACTGTACATGTATATAATGATGCAGAAGTCACAATAAAGATTACAAATAATACCAGATCTCGTTATTCAAGGTTTGTTTATTATAAATATAGACATGTACGTTGTCATCGTAGTCGTGAACCAAGTAGAATACCAACACGATTAATAAGGCGTTTAAACACCAAAAGTAGAAAGCTTAGGCGGTTTGTCTATCATAGAATACGCCCAAATGTACCCAGGTCTTCTAAGTTACATAATTATATCAACTGTGTAAAGGTTAAAAGCAAGCATTTTATATCAAAGTTCAAGAAGATTGGAACGTATACACGAGCATTTATTTCTCAAAGAAGGTTCAAATAAAAAGCTAGTCGGTATATATATTTGCTTTCTTGTGATAGACCGATGTCTCTTTATAAGACTCAGTCACATGTGATGAATTACTGTCAGTGTAAACTATATAATGATATAGAGAAGAATCCTGGTCCTAATAATACACTATATGTTGATGAAAGCAAGACAATAACAGCACCATATAGCCAAGGTAATGCTTTCATCTTTGGACAAAATGCAGGACAACAATGTGTTGCAATGAGTTTATGTTCTTTAATATATAATGACAATCATGGAATTAATTCATCAAGTGATCTTGTAAATAGATAATGAACATTGGAAATCAGTTATATACACGATTATCGCAATCAGCAAAACAGTCATTTCTCATGCAATCAGAACTACCAACAATTTTAAATGTGTTTGATACTGATTATGAACTTCAATATAGTGAGAGTTTTACAAGTAATCTACAACAAGAAACTATAATAGAAGGATATGAAAACTGCACTTCATTACAATCACCATTCCAATCTTTAATGTCTGACAATTTTACCAATTTCATATTAACAATAGGGTGTACTGCTGTTGCTATATATTGTCATGGAGATATGGGATTTAAAGTATTTGACTCGCATGCAAGGGATCTGTACGGTAGAAGCAATGCTTATGGTACATGTGTGCTAATTGAATTATCATCATTAGATAACTTGATTCTATATTTTAAAAGTATACATAATGATATATTTGAAATTAAAGGTATACAGATCAATAAAGGAGAAGATAGTATGCTTATTGAGAACATTTCCACTGAAACTACAAATTTTAACCTGAGTTGTACTGTAGCTGTCTATTCAATTTGTTATTCTACAATGAAATCATGTAGCTACTGGAATGCAGATACTTTGAACAATATTGTAGATGGGGGAAAACTATTATGTGCTCATCTCAGTTTAAATCGTTGTATAACATCAGATGATATCCCTTGCACAATTGATATTTGTGGGGCTGAAGTAACATGTCTAAGTGATACTATAAATGGAGTATTGTCTGATTCAATGGAAAGCAAGTTCCATCTTGAAGATACTATAAAAAACAATATTAAAAACTCGGGATTTTTAATTTGGTTTTCAACTTATTGTGTCTGTTGTATAATTAAAAGTACAAAAAAATCAAAGTTTACATACTTCTTTTTGCTATATGATGATAAATCTCAAACATCACTTCAATACACAAAAAATATTAATGGAACACGTTCACTTGTGGATACTATTATCAATCTTAAAAAAAAAAACACTCCATTCTGAACAGCAATATAAACTGCAGTTTATTTCATGTACTTGTAAAAATATCGACAAAAATGAAAGAAAAGGATTGATGAAGAATCAAAGACGGACGCAAAATTTTGAGGCAATGGCACCACCAAAGAAAAAAATAATGCTAGAAAAAAAGAAACAAAAAACGAGTACAAAAATATAAGCAAATGGAAAGCAGCAAAAAACAAAAGTTAGTAAACAAACAAAAGCAAAAATATAGTTCAATGGACAGTGTTGAAAAACAACAGTTATTAGATAAGCAAACTGAAAAATATAGAACAATGAACAGCATTCAAAAACAACAGTTATTAGATGAAAAAAAAATGAAAAGTACTATAGAAATAAGAGTAAAGATCTAGATTACTTGTATCAAACAGTTTAAAAAGAAAATAAGAGAAGGCCCCAATTACATTTGTTGCGTGTGTAACCGGAACCTATATAAGAAATCAGTCATGAAGCTTAATACAAATAAATACCAATCTCAACATATGTTTACAATCAAACAATCCTTTGACGGGAAAGAATATATCTGCAAAACATGCCATTCAAAATGTATCAAAGATATAATTCCATGTCAGGCAATCATAAACAATTTATTTGTTGATGATATACCATCTGAGCTCGAAACACTTCGAAAATTAGAACAAATATTGATAGCACAGCGTATAGTATTTGAAAAAATTGTTATTATGCCTAAAGGCCAACAACGTAAGATTAAAGGTTCTATTTGCAATGTGCCAGTGCAATGTGATAAGACATGTAGCATTCTGCCTCGCCCTCCTGAGAGATCTGGCATTATTATGTTGAAGTTAAAAAGAAAACTACAGTTTAGAGGTCATGTATATTTTGAAGCAGTTAGACTTACATGGCTTAAAGCTAACAACACATTATATAAAGATATTATAATTGATTGTACAAATATTAGCAGAGAGCACACAGATATAACGAATAGGGAAGCTGGAGACAATACACACAATACTACTCACCAAGAAAACACCCCTGTAAATACACCAGACAATGATATAAATAATGCTGATTCTTCAGAAGTAAATACTGAAAAGGAAACCTTAGATGAAGAACAAGATGACCCTTTAAATGAACACAGATCACCAACTAATGAAACATGTTTAGAACATGAACATGCTTGTAAATATAACGTTTGATATTAATACTGATTAAAATGACAAGTTTGTAATAATTTACTAATGAAGTGTCATTTTGAATAAAGATTAGAGTAGCAAGTGTTTCATTAAAACATTTCATTTAAACATTTTTTTGGGGCACGACGTTTAAGATATAAAAATTCTATGATGAATTGCGAGAAGTTCGCACGCAAAAGTGCATGCCTCGAGGTAACTAAGGCGGTTTACTTGACGATCTAAGGCGTCTAATATCTCCCAATATGATTAAATACAAACAGTATCGTGTTGGTAATGACTTATACTGTTATGTTTACCTAATAGATTAAATTAGCGCCCAAAATTGTATTCGAAAGTTCGAAGTTCTGGTCCTTTTATCCACTTTTGTCAGACTTTGACGTGTGATATGTTTCCATCCGGAGTTTGTTCGATTGAAATAATTAACTACAGCGCACTAGTAGACGGTTAACATTTGATATCTCAGTAATTCGGTTCTTGAACATAGTTGTGCAAGATGAGATTGCAATCTAAATGTTCCATGTCAGCATAAAATTCTTTAATTCGACGTGAAAAGGAATTTTAGCATCAAAACAAACGCATGCGCATTTCAATTTGCCCATGTTTTCGTGCGCGTACTATCCCAATTATTTTATAAAAACAAATACATCACAGGAAGCCCGCCCAAGCGCTCAAATAACAAAAAAACTTTTTCAAATATGGCGCACGGTAAAAAATATTAGTATTCGCTTTGAAAAATTCCTCAGATGGACTAGTTGAGTAGCCTGTGATACGACGTTTGAACTAGGCCTTAATTAAATAATTTGAATATGTGATAAACTTTTCTTAATACTTCAACTGTTATTTTTATATAGAATCCCTGTGATAACTCCCCCTGTGGTATTGGTGGAGAGTGTAAACTACTTTACAACAGAAAAGACTATCGTTGTGACTGCAGAGCTGCTTTTCAAGGAGAACATTGCAAAATATGTAAGTTAAAGAAAATATTGGGGAGTATTATATTCTAGGATGAGGTATTCTTGATGACGCTAGATGTGACGCAACAGAACAGTAGAACATTTGAAGCAAATAGTCCACACATGAAAGTAGGCAAATCATACTAGTAGTTGTATTAATTGACTTTAAAAAACGCATGAATGATGAATGAGAATTTTACAAAGGAAATCCGTGAATTCTGTGTCCGTGATGATCACAGGCTTTCGGCCGGCTTGTAATTGTATCTGCCAATATACACGGCCGATCATGTTGTAAATATCACCTCAAGTGACCAATTTCTCGTTATTTATTCATTCCAGGTACGAACCCAGTAGCTCTTGGAATGCAGAGTAAAGCAATCCCTGATTCTAAAATAACTGCCTCGTCGATCTATTCAAGTTACTACCCACCCCACCATGGAAGACTAAACCTGACACCACATAAAGGTATTGTGATACTATGGTATTAAATTTTGTTGAGCAGAGCAGAGCAGAGCAGAGCAGAGCAGAGCAGAGCAGAGCAGAGCAGAGCAGAGCAGAGCAGAGCAGAGCAGAGCAGAGCAGAGCAGAGCAGAGCAGAGCAGAGCAGACATTTATCTATTGTTTCATCTTATTTTTACAAAGGTGCTTGGGCACCTAATGGTAACAATGTAGGAGAGTGGATTCAAGTAGACCTCGCCGACGTTACCATGTTAGCAGCAGTTGCTACTCAGGGCCGTAGCGACGCTGGCGAATGGACGAAAAGCTACAGTCTGCAGCATAGCTCAGATGGAGTTAACTTCCAAGATTACGAACAAGGAAAGGTTTTGCCTGGAAATGGTGATCAGAATACTGTAGTAAAGAATGACCTTACCCCTACCATGACTGGAAGATTTATTAGGCTGCTGCCGAAGACTTCTAACGGTGACATGACACTGCGAATGGAGCTGTATGGATGCAAATAGCCGTATCTTAACTCTTATCACTTTCTCACTACAGGTGAAGCCAGCATAGAATCGATACAAAGTCACTGAATAAGGATCCCACAATTCTCACAGTTCATTTTGAGCTTATGTTAAAGCACACTAGACTGAGCTCACGAGCTAAATCAGTTGATTCGAACATACGCTTTATTAATCTTTCTATAAAAAGTATTTTTAAGATTATACACAAAAAATACAAAGTACACTAGTTTAAAGGAATAGTTTAAAAAAGTGTTCGTAAAAGAAAAGAAAAGTTGTATTAAAACAGTTGATTCGAACATACGCATTATTAATACTCCTATAAAAGGGTTTTCAAAATTAATTTGCAATCATAGCAAGTAATAATATGTAAACAAACAAAATACAAACAACCTTTCAATAACCTTTATTTAATTATCTTTATTTAATAACTAGTACTCTCCATTTCTCACCACCAAATAAGTTTATCTTTTTTCATATAGTCTTGTACAATATTGTATACTTGCAAGTGTGAAGTAAATTGAAACTTTATGTAAGAGATAAATACCGAGAACGGAGGCAATAAGCCGTATAAAGCTTTATAGGCTTATTGCCGACGTTCGAGGTATTTATCTGACTTATTACATGATTTACAGAGGTTTTCCAAAAAGGCCTTGTATTTTTAAATTTTGTATGCAACATTTGGGTTTTTACGCCATATACTTTTATCCATGCAAGTCGTTTTCAAGACGACAAATATATTCTTCAGAAGATTGTTGAATTGTTTGTTTTTATTTTTAGTGCATGACTTATTACATGATTGAATAGGTTTTCACACAACTTCATGTCCCAAAGGGCATCATCAAGCTGATTATTTTTTTGGTTTCCCATGAGAATACAATCCAAACAATGGGCTTTTAGTTTTGTTGTACACTACAATACTAATGAACTGTAACGAACAAATGAAGACGTTTTCTTCTCACCAACTGACATCGATAGGACAGTTAGCATAAAGTGTTAGGGTCAGGATTTGTAAGCAAAGGGTTCGGGGTCGATCCTCGAAAGGGTCACTCTATCAGATGATTTTTTATTCGTTAAATGTTCGCAACTAGAAAATTTCTAAGTTTAACGTTACATATAAAGTTGAAAAAGACAATATACATTAGTATTCAAGGGCAATATACATTAGTATTCAAGGGCAATATACATTAGTATTCAAGGGCAATATATAGATATTGCCCTCAAATGGGGGCAATATCTGTATAAAGCCCTTGAATTGATAATGAACAGGGTAATACGCGATATAAAGCCCTAAAAGTAACAATGAAAACCGATGTAATCATGTAATAAGTAAGAGTTACATACCGAGAATGGAGGCTATAAGCCATATATATCCCGCGGGCCGCAGGCCCAAGGGATATATAGGCTTATAGCCGAACATTCGAGGTATGTAACTAATTTATTTCACACTTGAGAAGGTTTTCTCACAAAAAAAACAATGATTTAATCCTATTCTAACAAAGGCACATGATTTGAGTTAAGAAATAAAAAACGGCTTTTCAAATCTCACTAATTAGTATCTACTGGGAGTTGTATTTGATAATATGAATGATATGAATAGAAAATATGTGCAGGGAACCGGCTCGGTGTATTTTTAAATCAAAATCTTATTGATAGAACACAATTGAAGGAGGTTATGCTATCTTAGTTTTTATTCCTTAATACAAAGACTAAAATAGTCAAACCATTGAAACTAATGAATAAGGTGGAATGCTGTTAATGGTTTTTGTCAATAGAATACAACAGTTTTCCCGTGATTGAAGTTTATTGAAAGTTTTCATAACAAATATAGTACTGACACAATTTAAACCATTTGGCTGAGATCTGACTCGACATTTTTCAATGATAACTAAGGTTTTCTGAAAAGAAAACAATGTATGATTTTCACTGATCGTATTCAAAAAAATAAAACCAATCCAAAAATATATCAATAATCTGTTCATAATTTAATGTTCATTGTCAATGAATTCCCATAAGGAAATATTAAACAATCACTTTTCAATTCTATTCAGAAGAACACTAACGAACTTGAATGCTAATGAACTTGATGACATTAAACGAGTTTTTGTTGTTAACTTTCCATCGGATGACTATGTAGTATAATGGCTTAAAGCGCGGATACAGCAATCGGCAGAGGTTCTCGGTTCGAGTCCTGACATTGGTACTCAAAGACTTTTTTTCTCCAAAAATCGCTATCTAGTAAAAATTTCTAAGTCTAATGTTGCAATAAATAATAAATGCAAAGGTTATAACTAGATATAGACCCAGGTTTATATCTAGATATAACCCTTGAATTTGTATAATGAGGGGTTTATATCGGAGATACATCCCTATGAATAACAAAGAAAACCGTGTCAAGTGTGAAATAAGTGTAAATATTGCATGCACTGTATTGATTATAAAGTTCCACAACAATACCAAAAAAATCCCAAAAATTGCTCTCAAAAAATTCGAGAAAAGCATTAAAAAAAACAAAATCGTGCACAGCAACAATGAGAAAAAAAATATCGTGCAAGTTGAAAAAAAAAAATACCTACACATACGTAGAGTGGGAAAAAAATATCCTGCAAAAAAAAAGTCCCCCCCCCCCCCCCCCCCCCTCAAAAATCTAATGGTCCACCCGTTCGAAGAATTATAAGGCAAATAATTAATTACAGTAAAATAAATAGAGGATATTACATGGGCGCGCGGAGATATGAATTTTATCTTCGAGTGTTGATAAGCTGCGCTCACTCGTGGGATATCTTTTCAACACGAGAAGATAAAATTCTTATCTCCAAGCGCACATGTAATGTTCTGTTTATTATATAACAGATTGAAAAAATATATATATACATTTTGAAAGTTCATTGGTTGAGAGTGATATCACACATGTGCGATATCAATGATATCTTCATGACTAGGATAGGCTTTTTATCTAGTTGATATCACTCGGTATACCACTATATGTTATATAATAATGATACATCTCACACTGGATTGACTATACAATTTTGGCACAATAACAATTTTTACCATGAACAACTTAAAATAATCCTTTCAGCTTAAATTATAAAAACAGGAAGGAAGTTTTCTCAAGAACGCGTCTAGAAATTATTATTACTGTTTCAAAGTTTCAAAGTAAAACAACGTGATTCTAGAAACTACAAGAATTATTTTGATATTTGTTTGTTTATTCAATATTTTTCAAATTAAGTTAAAACTTGATTCTCCCCATCGTGGATGAATAGGGGATTTGCATTCAAGCACCTGTTGTGAATGTACATATTGCGTCCTCTGCATAAACTATTCAAGGAGCACAGCCAGTCCAGTACTGTTTATGTATAGGTGCTAGTAGGCAATTCTTTTTGTGCTGGACATTTGCAATGCCCCTGAGGACGTGCGAGTGTTTTTTTTTTTTAACTTCGCAAGACTACTAGGAGCTCTACTACTAGCTCTACTACTAGCTCTACTAGCTCTACTAGCTCTACTAGTTCTACTAGCTCTACTAGCTCTACTAGCTCTACTAGTTCTACTAGCTCTACTAGCTCTACTAGCTCTACTAGCTCTACTAGCTCTACTAGCTCTACTAGCTCTACTAGCTCTACTAGTTCTACTAGCTCTACTAATAAAGCAAGTATGAGTTATCTGCCTTCAGCTCGTGGTTATGTGATATATTCACGGAGGGCGCAGCCCGAGATGAATATATCACATAACCCCTTGCTTCAGTCCGATAACCCTTACTTATCTCTTACAAGGAACGGTCTCGGCTATACCGTATGTTGCCCAGTTTCGTGACAGTACCAGTATCGTCACACAAACAAATTAAACTCGTTTTTAGCGACGGCTATTTGATATTAAAAAAAAAACACTGAACATTTAGCTTCAGTATGCATGTTTTGAAGGTCTTTTATAATTACATGCACAGATTCTTCGAAGAGATGCAATTGTTGACAAAGTAGTGGAGGTTTCCTGGCTAAAATGTTATTTACTGCGCATTAAAGTGACCTTGGCTCGAAAAAGAGGGATTTACATCGCATATTTTCAAAGAACAAAAACAAAATTGATACTGACAATAGCTAGAGAGTGCAAATTTATTCTACGACCCTTGAATGTTCAGCAATTTTGATATTTGCAAAAAATATTATATGCATAATATTTAGCTCGTTTTAAGATTAAGTGCCCCGTTTCGTGACACGCAAATACCAGTGATTACGAAAAGCCCGAATACACTGATAAGTATTGGCTTTAAAATCATGGCTTGAAATTGTTTGAAAACATACATGTTATGAATTCTGTTCGTTTAGTGAATCAAGTTTTGCTTTCGCTATGGAACACTACGGCAGATTAAGTCGCCTTTGGAGATCCAGTGTCTATGCAAATTGTACTACTAATTAACAATTAAAAAAAAATCGAGAGTGAGTCTCCTCATTGTTTTAATTAAAATCACAACTAAACTATACCATTGCAAACAAGAGTACATTTTGGTGTTTACTAAATAAAATATTTTCTTTGTATCGTAAATTACAAATACGAATAAGAGAATGCAAAAAAGTACATAGTTTTGATGTTTTGTGAATGAATTTTGACTTGAAGAGCGCGCGCTACTGACGCCATTACACGATTCTACAGCTTTGATTGATAAAGCAGCTTTTTTAAATATAAACTTAGAAAAAAAACTGTTCTTGAACTTTTCTTTATTCCTCCGTTGTTCAAATATATATAATAGTTTTAGCAGTTAAAATAAAAGTCTTGAGGAAGCAAATGACAGAAACAGTGGAGAATTTCGATGTGTTTTGAACATTTTGACTTGCCGTCATACGTCATTGAGCGCGCGCTTGGTATTTTCACTTTCTCTACCCACTATCTATCGGCTGATAGATAGTGCATAGTACGTTAGCCAATCAGAATGCAGGATTTTCAATAATATTGTAGTATAATTTTACCAAATATTATTATATTATTATTATTATTATACTAATTACCTACAAGGCCCTAAATGGCATAGCCCCAGACTACATCTCCAACTGTACTTACAGACTACTTATAAACCAGCTCGCTCCCTAAGATACTCTGGACAGAACGTACTACTTATCCCCAATTCAAACACTGCAACTTATGAGGACAGGGCTTATTCAATCTCAGCCCCTAAACTTTGGAACACATTGCCCCAACACATAAGAAACACATATAACATCTCATCATTTAAATCCAAACTCCAAACTTTTTCTTTTTCAATGATATAATTTTATTTTGATTATTTTTTGTAATAGCATTGAGTCTGATAATGCTCCTAAAACATTGCATTATTATTATTATTAAATCTGAAAAAATGTAATTTAAAAGCGGTATGCTTTCACGCATTTTAGCCTTATGTAATTGGCATGTCCGTCTTTTAATTAAAAACAATGTTAAAGTTTTATTTTTTGAAAGATTCGAAGACTGTTTTTCCGTACGTACAACAGCCTGCTCTTATAAAAAAAGATTTCTCCACTCTAAAAAAAAAATTAATGATGTCTTGTCTTCCAGATATGTTTAACACAGTTGAATATCTTTACACATGTGTACACACATAATTAGAATTCATTCATTATTAAAGTAATTGACTTAATAAAATAAAAACCATTCACTTAAGCTCATTTCGTGTTAATCTTTCCTGTTGAAGAGACGTTCTAACATTTGTTGGTCAAAACAGATATGATTTCCCACAAAATACTGTGTTTTTTCATGGTACTCTGTTTAGTACACCAAAGCAAAGCTACCTCAGATCGCGAAAGAGAGTTTCTCTTTAGTTTCTATTCTTCAAAAAGACTTACTCTTCCGATTGATGCACAACAACAGTCAAAGCAGGTGAAAGAGAAAATGGATTGCGTTTCAGAATGCACTGAAGAGACTTGGTGCCGCTCGATTAATCTCAAGACCACTCCTCTGATTAATGGATTGTTTGAATGTCAGCTTCTTTCTTCGTTGCGAACCGCTAGTGGAGTTAACATGACTGACGATGTTAACTATAACCATTACAGTATTAAGGTATCTTGTTAAAGATTGATAAAAATTTGACATTGAATTGAATACCTCTCAAAATGATGAATTTTAAAAGTAAAGAGAATTTCAAATAACTTAAACCAAATATTAATTAAAAAACAATGCTTAGTCGGCGTTACTATAATCTAATACTAAAGAAGTATGCTCACTCTCGGAATTGAAAGGCGTTTATTAATTTTTATGAAAAATATGTGTTGGTTGCTATGGTATTTCAGAGGGATACTTCGAACTTTCCAAAGTAATTAGCCACCTTAGTCTTTTTAATGAATTATTAATGCTGATTCTTTAAAGTTAGTTAAATAATTTGATGTGCGCTTCTATTTTCTTACAGAGTCCGTGTGATAACTCGCCCTGTGGTATTGGTGGAGATTGTATATTGCTTTACAACAGAAAAGACTATCGTTGTGACTGCAAAGCTGCTTTTCAAGGAGAACATTGCCAAAGATGTAAGTTAATAAATTGATTGTTTTTATTGCAGTAAAAACCCGCATGTAAAAACCTGTTTATTTTTCAAGTTAGCATAAAAAGTTGGCCTTTTTTAAAGTTCTTTTAAAATTTGTGTTTAGTGAGAAGTTTAGAAAAAGGTGTTTTCGCTAAACAAGGAACGGTTGAAATAGACTTGTATTAACAGATTTATTTTTAAACATAACACGATGGTCGGTTGCTAGGGCCTTTCCTCCCGAACGGTTGAAAAAAATCCAGAGTTTTTGGCCATAGACAGAAGTAGATTATATCAAATGTGACGAGACTTGGCAGGATAATTAACTTTTAATTAATGTTTAATTCATCCCACGTGATTGCTATTGTGACGTCATAAATCATGTCCAAATTTGGCATTAAAATGAAAATTCACAGAAGCAATGATAATAAATGTATATTCGTTTTCTGAATATAATTCTATAATTTTTGGTGTCAACCATATCTTATTTGGATAAAATAATGTAAAGTTATAGCAAATGAAAGAATCTCAAATTTCCGGTTCAATGACCATATATGGTCAAACTAAGGGCGATTTACACCGCCACACAATGAATTTATTGGAGCAGGGACCTGGACGATGTTGTTTAAAATCACAATTGTAGTTTTTTGATTTTGAGATTATAGGGTTATGACTTATTTTGCTATGTAATACGTCATTTTGACGTCATAATGTCGTCATTTGTGACAAAAGACACGTAATAATAATCATCTATGTAAAGGAAGAAAATAAGGAAAAATTCGATACACAAATTGGTTTGAGATTTATTGCATAATTGGCACTATTCAGTGAAAGTGGCCGAGTGACCATAGTAACTAGCAGGTTAAGGCGTGTCCAGGAAAAGTTTTTCTATAAGCAACCTGTTGCAAGTAATTTATAATTCACCATATTCAACACTTTAGTCACGCATATCGGGAACTCTGACACAGCGTTAAGACCAGTGCTAAAATTGACTTGTACCAGTTTTAAGGATCGCCTAACTTTCTAGTTACAGCCAATACACTTGTACTCATTGTAAAGTAGAGACCACCAACTAGCCCAGTGCTAGAGACCAACTAGCCCAGTGCTAGAGACCAACCAGCCGTTGGCTGGAAACCAACTAGCTGTGTGCTAGAGACCGCCTAGCGAGAGCTAGTGTACTAGTCAAGTCATGCAAGATTAAAGCTTATTAACAGTCATCTCCGTGCCTCGTACTTCAAGTCCCGTGCTGTCCCGCAGGGTAATTTTACGGACCCACGCTACGCGAGTTCGCTACTACCGAATGCTAATCCTTCCCAAAGGTTCTTCGTAGAACAAACAAAAATCTTCCCGTAACATCTAAATCAGATTTTCTTACGTTCTGATTTATTTTGAATAGAAACTGCTCCTTTTTGGACCAAAAAACAATTTAAGATTCTTCCGGGAGAAAAAGCCATAGCAACCGACCATCGTGTAAGCTAGCAAAAAAAATAAGCCGATTTAGACTTTCAAATTAGCATCCATGTACTTTAGAGTTTAATATATTTTTGAGAGTTTTAAGACAATGATTGTATTATATTTTATATGGCTATGTACTTTTAGCGATAATCTGTATATTTCAGTGGTTATCTTTGTATACCAGTATACCCAGAGAGGCTCTTCCTACAACTACAAGTCCTGTTTTAAATGTTTTAAATGTGGGACGTAATTTAGAAAATCTTGCGCATGATCAGAAGGTTATGAGCGGTTCGTTATCAAATGATTTTTTTAAGCCATTTAAAAAACTTGCAGGAAGTGTTTTATCAAGTATGAAAAACCCTCGGCTACGCCTCGGATTTTTATACTTGTTAGAATACTCCTGCTTGTTTAATATTACATAATAAAACGGCAGGATGCATTCTAGGAGGTATTCTTAGCAATTTTATTGAAATCTTAGCGTTCTTTTGGCTATTTGGAGAAATTAGGAACTTGGGCTTCCCATGTTAATTTTTTGCTCGCCCGTTCAAAACAGGAAGAACAAAACCCGATTTCTCCCCAAAACCCAAAAGAACGCCTGTTTTGCAGGCTATTGAAAGCTTTGTCCCATCATCATGTCAAAACTATCCTATAACCACAAAAGTAAAGGCTATATTTCTACTTCAAACCCAGGTTTTCGTTCCCTCATTTGAAGTGATACTTGTTGATACTTTTCTAGCTTCTTCCCATACTTGTCCTCTACGTTATAATTACTAGGACATGCCATATCCACCAACTAGCAATATCTTTCGGCCTTTTTTAGTTCTTCTTCTTTTTTAGTTCTTCTTCTTTTTTAGTTCTTCTTCTTTTTTAGTTCTTCTTCTTTTTTAGTTCTTCTTCTTCTTCTTCTTCTTCTTCTTCTTCTTCTTTTTTAGTTCTTCTTCTTCTTCTTCTTCTTCTTCTTCTTCTTCTTCTTCTTCTTCTTCTTGTTTTCCCTTTTGTTGTTGTTGTTGTTGTTGTTGTTGTTCTTCTTCTTCTTCTTCTTCTTCTTCTTCTTCTTCTTCTTTTTCTTCTTCTTCTTCTTCTACTACTTCTTCTTCTTCTACTTTCACGTTATTTATTAACTCAGGTACAAACCCAGTAGCTCTTGGAATGCAGAGTAAAGCGATCCCTGATTCCAAAATATCTTCCTCGTCGATCTATTCAAGTTACTTCCCACCCCACCATGGAAGACTAAACCTGACACCACATAAAGGTATTGTGATAATATGGTATTAAATTTTGTTGAGCAGAGCAGAGCAGAGCAGAGCAGACATTTATCTATTGTTTCATCTTAATTTTACAATTTTGAGTAGAGTAGAGCACTGACTGGGCTACCCTGCAGTTTATTTGATTTTGTATAATGGTTCTATATATATTATTTTATTTATTGTTTTATCTTATTTACAAAGGGGGTTGGGCACCTGCAGTCCAAAAACTGGGAGAATGGATTCAAGTTGACCTCTCCGACGTAACCATGGTTGCAGCAGTTGCTACTCAGGGTCGAAGCGGTGGTGGCGAATGGACAAAAGCTACAGTCTGCAATATAGCTCAGATGGAGTTAACTTTCAGGATTACGAACAAGGAAAAATTTTGACTGGAAATGGTGATCACAACACTGTAGTAAAGAATGACCTTACCCCTACCATGACTGGAAGATTTATTAGGCTGCTGCCGAAGACTTATTACAGTTACATGACAATGCGTATGGAGTTGTATGGATGCAAATAGCTGTATCTTAACTCTTATCACTTTCTCACTACAGGTGAAGCCAGCATAGAATCGACACAAAGTCACTGAATAAGGATCCCACAATTCTCACAATTCATTTTGAGATTACACTAGACTGAGCTCACGAGCTAAATCACTTGATTCAAACATAAGCTTTATTAATCTTTCTATAAAAGGTTTTTCAAGATTACACAAAACAAAATACAAAGTATACTATTTTAAAATAATAGTTTAAAAAAGTGTTCGTAACATAAAAGAAAAGTTGTATTAAAACAGTTGATTCGAACTTACGCATTATTAATACTCCTATAAAAGGTTTTTCAAGATTAATTAGCAATCATAGCAACTTGAAGTAATTATATGTAAACAAACAAAATACAAACAACCTTTCAATAACCTTTATTTAATTATCTTTAATTCAGAAATAGAACAACATTTTCCGTGCTGTATTCAGTTCTAAAGCCCGATGAATGTCACGAAAGCACAAAAGAAGTGATGGGAGGAGATTCTCCACACTTCTTGAGTGCTCTCGTTACTTTCTTTTAATTAGAAACATTGTAAAAATTGCACTTATCTTTACAGACATTTTAATTATTCTAATTATTACCAACATTTAATAATTAATACTCTCCATTTCTCACCTCCATATAAGTTTTTCTTTTTTCATATAGAGTCTTGTACAACATTGTATACTTGCAAGTGTGAAATAAATTGAAATTTTATGTGTAAATATTGCATGCACTGTGATGATTATAAAGTTCCACAACAATACCAAAAAAATCCCAAAAATCCCTCCCAAAAGGTTCGAGAACAGCATTAAAGAAAAAAATATTCCAGTGGGAAAAAAATATAATGAATTGGACAAAACACACACAAACACAAAAAAAAAATGAATTCATAACTTATGTTCCCATTAAAAAAATAAATAAATAAGGAGAAACATTCGTACATTCTTAAAAAATGTACACAAGTTGTAATTTTACATTAAAGCTCGAGTTAAACTTACCTCTGATGAAAGTGTCCAGTAGGTTGGATCTGGCAATCCAAGGTGCAATGCTTGGAAGCACACCCGCTTTGTCACTCCACCCTCCTCGATATTGTCTATGTAGGCATTTCTCAGGCAAGACCAGTACTCAAGGACAAGAGAGTTTGTCACTTGTGGGCAAAGTGAAAACGTGCCGACGCGAAACGCTTTTCTTAGGGCATCAAGAAGCCTCTGCTTGCTGTCAAAGCAGTTATTTGACAATGCTAACTGCCTGTTTAAATCAAATTAAATAGATTATCATAGGAGGAAATTTAACATAATCATTCAGGTGATCTCGCATACATGCATTGAAAACTTTCGCACATACATTGATCGATTGAATATTGATTGGACTCAACGGATCAATTAGTATAGGAAATTACACCGTTCGAGAAGAATTAATTAGGTTTATCATATGACCCGTATTTTGCCCGGCGCGCGCTCTTAAGAAAACCTTCGGAAAAAGTCACGTGATGGGGTCCGTACGGCTTTTTTCACCTGGTTCGTACTAAGTACTTATTGACTGAGTAAGAGGGCCGTACGGGAAAATATTTGGCTCGCGGTCATGATGTACGGAACGAGCGCAGCGAGGTCCGTACAAATGACCAAGAGCCAAATATTTTCCCGTACGGCCCGACCTAACTCAGTCAATAAGTTTTTTATCATATGACCCGTATTTTACACGGCGCGCGCCATTTTTGTTGTGATGTTTCGAGTAGCTGGTCCGTACGTGTTTGTACGGACCAGGTGAAAAAAGCCGTACGGACCGCATCACGTGACATTTTCCCGAAGGTTTTCTTAAGAGCGCGCGCCGGGCAAAATACGGGTCATATGATAAAAACACGTACGGACCCGCTACTCGAAAAATCACAACAAAAATGGTGCGCGCCGGGTAAAATACGGGTCATATGATAAAAAACGTATTGACCGAGTTAGGTCGGGCCGTACGGGAAAATATTTGGCTCTTGGTCATTTGTACGGACCTTGCTGCGCTCGTTCCGTACGTCATAACCGCGAGCCAAATATTTTCCCGTACGGCCCTCTCACTCAGTCAATAAGTACTTAGTAATTTCCTGTTAATATCACATCTATAAAAAATACGAGTTTCTGAGAATAAAAGGGCAGCTATTTGAAAGGTATTCAAAAGCAAAGTTCCCGGATTTGTGCAATTAATTAATTGCACGGTATTAAGAAAAAATTCACAGTTTGTCAGCCAATCAGAATCGAGTATTTTTTATAGATGTGATATTAATCAATTTATTAAAGTCATAACGTGGGATAAGGTCGCCCTTACATCCGAGCCAGAGGTTCATGTAAAAAACGTATGACAATTATATAAATATATTGAACTATACATATAGAAAATATAAACATGAAAATATAAATAGTACTTAAATAAATAAAATTATTAGTAGTATAAGTTGGAAACCTACATAGAAGGAGCAATTTCATTGGTTCGCTATCTCGGGATAATGAGCAATACACACCGCTGAATCTCGGGATAATGAGAAACAAAATGGCAGGCGTAAATTCGCGTTTTGCAAGTTTTTCAGATGCCGAAATTGAGGGCGAGAGGTCTAATTGTTTTTCCAACAACTTATTGGTCAAACTTTAAAGGAAATGATAGTAACAACAAAGTACTAAAACTCGAAAAACTTGAACATTTTGTGAATGAATTTTGACTTGAAGAGCGCGCGCTACTGACACCATCACACGATTTTTCAGTTTGATTGAGAAAGCCAGATTAAAAAACTGTTCTTGAACTTTTCTTAATTCCTCCGTCGTTCTAAAAAATAGAGTAGTTTTAACACTAAAATTATGCTATTTTCAGCCGTTAAAAAAAAGTATTGAGGGAGAAAATGGCAAAAACAGTGGAGAATTTCGATGTGTTTTGACAATGTACATTGACAATGGCGTCGTTGGAGTAAAATCGCTTTCCTGGTCGTCTTGTGGTAGATACCAGAACCAACCAAGGCAATTTTAGTGACTTTCGCCTTGTAAAGATGGTAATCGGTGCAACTTTTGTTCGGTTGGAGCGGGTGACTCGACACTGGATCACAAATCCTTTTCTTCAAGTGTAAATTAGGAATAATTGACTTAAATTGTAATGACCTGTTTCATTTTTGCAGTGGACGTTCCCGCCGTGGAACCTCTGGACTTTTTCTTAAAATTAAACTCGCAAAAACTTCCCTTTATCGTGACTCTTTTTTTATTAGAATAACTAATTTATGGAATGCTGTGCCAGCTGATATAAGAGCCGAAGAGAATCTGCTACCTTTCACTAAGAAGTTAAAATCTTTTTTCTTCACTCGGCTCTCTAATTTTTTTGATCCTGACGACATCCGTTCATTTAAATTAGTTTGTGTAAAATGTTGTCGTCCAAATCCTTTCAATAATTGTAAATGTTAAAAATATGTTTTGTTTTTTTTCCCTATGTATTTTTTTTTTTCTCTCTCTCTCTTTTGTAGCACGGGGGTGCGTGTAAGTGGGTTGGGTCTTTTATTACTCTTAGGGCATAGGATAGGGTAATTTTACCTAGTAGGGGACGTCATGTTCTTTTGTAATCTTACCTGCCTTGGCGAATTGTTAAATAAATAAATAAATAAATAATCCATAAAGAATTAGTGTCTGGGCCATGTGCTGTCGAAAATGTCCATATTTACCCATAATGCTTTTCGCTATTAAATGGAGAAACGAGTTTTTGCGGAAGGAGTCTAAAAGAAACTGTTGTTGTGGGTCTCGTAGAAGATGTTAGATCAAAAAAAGTTAAGAAATCAAACGAACTGGGCCTGACGTGTTAATTCTGAGAATGCCGATTTTTGTTTCTTGAATGATATTTTTTGCACTAAATTTAGAGATGAAAAATAACGTTTATGATGGTTGTTCTATGGAGCAAAAACGTACACTTTAACGTTCACCTTAACACAAAGGACTATATATTTCACATTTTCGGATCTCAGATGATCAATTAACTGTCAGACGTTGCCGAACTTACCACGTAACACATTCAATTAAATAATAAAGCCCCACGTTGGCTCAGATAACTCGTCTGACGCGTACCAGGAAGAATATTGATGGATTGAATATTGATTGGATTGAACGAATTTCAGTCAAACTTTCAATTTGTGGAGATCCCTGGATTTTTATAAACAATCATTCCGGGTACTATAATCTTCACAGCAAGTGCTTTTAATGAGTAAACTAAACTAAACTAAACTAATTAACTAAACTAAACTAAATTTAAAAATAATATAATAGTATAGAGATAGAGGCGGCAAAAATTTGTCTCTTCAAAAATAGCTCGGAAATTAAATGTCAAAAAAAACGCAGGAAATGCACTAAAACCTACTTATGACAAATTAATATTAATCAGAACCCCTGTATGGATTAATCTTTCTCAAGTTTATCGTCGACTTAACGTCGAAAGAATGCTTTCTTCTACTTGACGTAGATGAACTTCGCTCGCGTCTCAAAGTGTTCGATGCCACGTCGAAAATCGTCAAATATAAGGACTGACATGGATATATAAGCTTCATACTCCGGTAAAAGAACAATAATTGATTGATGTAAAACATATCAAAATACATCTGAAAAATATATATACCTTACTCAAAACCGGTTTTAAGCCTGTTTAACACTTGGAAGGCAGGCACTGTAACATATAATTTGGACCCGTGATTTTGAAAGCAATCGTGATATCAAGCTAGCAGTACACTGGCTATTACATGCATGTGTTTCATAGACCTATTCAACATGCACACAGCATTAAATATATTACAAATCATATTGAAATCTGAAAAGCTGAATTGTTATTATTTAATGTTCTGAAGCTGACAAAGTACTGACCTTGTAAATTTGTCCGAAAAGGATCTCGCAGTGAAGCTAAAAAGCCACTGTCCTGTGTTCATGTCATCCGCCACTCCTCCATGTTCGCATGGATACACTTGTCCAACTATTTTAAGGGAGAAGTCGCCAAAAAGTACAGCTTTGCTCTTCTGATTAAAAAATGTTTGTCCGTCTATGGCAAAGAACCGGCTAGTATTGTATTTGGTCTCTTCGACCTATAAAAGAAGGTTAACAGAGGATGTACAAAAGCGTTTGCTAAGTAATATCTGACAACGATAGTTATACATATTGGTACAATGTACAATGTAATCGAAATACTTACTTCAAATGCTTCAACATCACTACAGATAATCTCCGGCTCCATTCTGATACTCCATGTGCCACTGTTGCTACTCGCTTGTGGAAGTAATATTTCAAAAACGAGTGCGAGTGTTTCATCGGGTTTCCAAACACGAGAAAACATTTGAAAACACGACGCCGCAGTGTGTTTGGAAACCGATGGAACTCGAAGCACGAGTTTTTGGAATTACTTCTCATACGAATTGATAATTCCATGAGATTATCGTCATTGTCAAGAGCTGTATGGATTAAATCAAGGTCCGAAGAATTGTATTGGGGGTATTAATTAGCTTTTTTGAAACTCATATCTTTTTGCATAGGATGATCAGCTTCATTGTTATGTATTCCCCTGAGGAAGATACTTTTAAAATTGGTTTTCTAAAGAAATTGGTTTCTAAAGAAATCGGCGTTCTTTAGAAAGAGCTGCATCATTGGGTTCTTCTTATTTCAACAATTGTACTGTAAATTTCAAATTTTTTTCAACTGGCAAGCAATTTTAATTGCTTTAAAAACGTTATTTGTCTCTTCTTTGTGTAATTGTGTACTCGTTCATGAATGTGTAGAGCATAGACCCTATACATAAAGAGAAAGGACTGGGAACGAGCACCATGACATGAACAATAAAATATTTCAATAATATTTTTCAATTACAAGAAAGAGCATGTCTAAATTAGTAATTTGGTAGAGTTATGGTGTCATGTATTAAATCACTGCAGAGTTATCAGCATTTGGAATGTACTAAAAACATGAAAACGAGGCTCGTCAGCCCAAAGTTCAAATTTTCAGTCAAATCCTTGTAAGTTCAAACAGCTGTAGCTTTTTATCATTTTATGTTACTAAATTAACACTTTGGAATATTACTAATTTCGGTGTGCTCTTTCTATTGAAAGCATTGTTGTATTCTAAAACTGATAAACTATGATATGTTCATTGCCACGCCTTTATGCATAGGGTGTATATGTGTGGCTAAAAACAATGTAAATGCAATCCAACATTGCCAGCTAGGGAATTCTAGTAATTAAGACATATTTTCATTAAGAACACATCCCTTCACATGGTATGAAAATCAGTTCTCAAACGGAAGCAACGCATGGGTTTCACTGGGTTTTCATACTCACCCACCTGACCAAATCAGACATTCTGGTTGGACAATTAGCTCATGAATTATTAATGAGTTTGAGAATGCAATTTAAAACACCTCTATTTTGGGACACGTGGTGTCGATTTGCAGATTCTTTCCAAGTTGTACCACAGGCAGCCCAAATAGTCGATATGAGGAAATTTTTAAAATTAAGGGAATAAAATATTTTTTTACCGCGCGCTAAGCTGAAAGATGGGCTTCCTGTGTTGATTGGTTTGTCGTGCAGGATCTCACGCGACTTTCTCGTACAGCAGAAATCGAAGAGAGTTGTATTTGGTGACAAGGTGTGAAACTCGATGGCGTGGATGGATAGAGGTGCGCCGCAGCTTCCTAGGCGGCGAAGATTCAACGACGAGCGCCGAGAAGGACGCGAGAAGCAATCGACTGACTCGCCAAAGAAAAATCATATTATTATATTCAAACTTTTCTTCCTCCCCAACCCCAATTTTTTTAATGTTCTCCTTTGATTATATCGATCGACTGGCATGCTTTTTCGCCTGAATAAATCTGAATATAGGTCTAGTGTAGGTTTGTTGGTTGGAATCATTGTTTAAAGAAGTAAGAGTCATCAACCCTTTTTTTTAGATTATTTATTCCGATGTTTCAGGGATGTTATAGAATGTTTGATATCGTCAAACTGCGCGCATTTTTTATGAGTTTTTGGCAGTTGTAATTTTCCCAGTCAAAAATAAGGCTCAATAATCCCAGCTCCCATTTACCCCTTCTGCAGGACCCTCTTTTAAGGATTTGCTGACACCGAGAACCCACTTAGGCCAATTAATCGAATAATTTTAATTTTTTAGATTTAGCTTTAACTAAATTAATGTACATAAGGATACATATATTTGTGTGTATATATTGTTAACATTAAACAAGGTAAAAAATAAGGTAAGTTCTGAATTTTTTAGAAATTTTCCGTTTGTTACGACTTCAATCCCCGTACGTTTTGTTCTATATATAGCAATTCTTGAACGTTTTTATTTCTTTTCATAATCATTGCAATCAAGAGGCAAGGAAGAGAATGTTTCATTCATTCATTTCATTCATTCATTCACCCTCTTTTAAGGATTTGCTGACACCGAGAACCCACTTAGGCCAATCGAATAATTTTAATTTTTTAGATTTAGCTTTAACTAAATTAATGTACATAAGGATACATATATTTGTGTGTATATATTGTTAACATTAAACAAGGTAAAAAATAAGGTAAGTTCTGAATTTTTTAGAAATTTTCCGTTTGTTACGACTTCAATCCCCGTACGTTTTGTTCTATGTATAGCAATTCTTGAACGTTTTTATTTCTTTTCATAATCATTGCAATCAAGAGGCAAGGAAGAGAATGTTTCATTCATTCAACGCTGTGTGTTGTTTTAGGACATTAATTAGAACTTTAGCTAAAGCAATTTAGCTTTTTTGCTTTATATCAAATGAAAAAATCAATATAGAGTGCTCACATAAGAGTAGTAAACGTAGTCTAAAAGCAATTGAAACGGATTTTGGAAAGCTTACTCAGTTTCTTTGATTTCGAAATACCGCTAGACATTGTACAAATATGAACTGCATCATATCGCCATTACTTATTCAATGCGCACAGTCAAGTTTAATTCTTCCCATCGTGAATGAATGAGGAACTTGACATTGACGCTCTTGCTGGGACTTGTATCTTGCGTCACATTTTCAATGCGCACAGTCAAGTTTGATTCTTCCCATTGTGAATGAATTGGAAACTTGACATCAATGCTCTTGCTGAGACCTGTATCTTGCGACACATTCTAGAAATTTTAGGCCAGTAAATATTGGGTTCTTATGTAAATGGTGGTTTCATTAGTCTCTCTCTTTCCCTTTTTTGGTTACCATTCCTCCCCAACACCAATTTTGTTAATGGTCAATTACTTAATTTATCGACTGGCATGCTTTTTCATTTGGATAAATCTGAACATATTCAATCAGATTCAAAAGCTTTTGTTCTGTGTGCTTTCACTTCTAGTGGAATCTGAACTCATTCATTATTTAGCTGTTAATTTGGGACGATTTGCCCATAGCTACCCTGTTGAAGAGACGTTCTCACATCTGTTGGTCAAACCAGATATGATTTTCCAGAAAATACTGTGTTTTTTCATGGTACTTTGTATAGTACACCAAAGCAAAGCTACCTCAGATTTCAAAAGAGAGTTGACTTTTTTTTCCTATTCTTCAAAAAGACTTACTGTTCCGAATGATGCTCAACAACAGCCAAAGCAGGTGAAAGAGAATATGGATTGCGTTTTAGCATGCACTGGAGAGAGTTGGTGCCGCTCGATTAATCTCAAGACCACTCCTCTGAGCAATGGATTGTTTGAATGTCAGCTTCTTTCTTTGTATCGATTCTCTAGTGGAGCTAACGTAGTTGAACATGTTAACTATACTCATTCCAGTATTCAGGTATGTTGTTCAACATTAATAAACACTGAATTGAATCTGACCTCTCTAAATGATAGATTTTAAAAGCTAAAGAGATTTATGAATGAGGAAACCAAATATTTATCAATGGAAACTAGCGAGTAAACTAGTTTAGGTGCGTCGGTGTTTGATATAAATGATAGGTAATATAATGAAATTTGTAACACCGTAAAAATGGAAACTAGCGAGTAAACTAGTATAGGCTGCGTCGGTGTTGGATATAAATGATAGGTAATATAATGAAATTTGTAACACCGTAAAAAATGTTGACTTAACTTTACTGACGTTTCGAGCTTTAGCCCTTCGTCGGAGTAAAAGAGTTAGACTAAGACAGACACTGAGTTTAAATAAGAAGCGGGAAAAGTGATGAACCAATCAAAAGGCGATAGAAAATGTAAGAGGAGTTAAAGAACAATGGAAAAATTAATTGAAAGCGAATCGTTCATTCATGGTTGCTGTGTACCTAAGGAATAAATTAGTCGCATTTCTTTAGATTTACGGTTATTGTTGGTTCCAGTAAAAACCCGATGCTTCAGTCGGCGTTATAAGTATAATCTTAGGTCGAATAGTCTTATATTTCAAGTCTCCGGACCAATGAGTACATGACCTCGCTCGCAAGTAATAAGTAATCCATTCCGCATCTTTTTTCTTATTAGATAATAAGCTTGATTGCTAAACTTAAATGATCTGTATGTACTACTATTATCATAGATAATAGTGGTAAGACCACTATACTTATCCTACATTTTGATAACTTTAAAGGTTATATTTCAAGTCTCCGGGCCAATGAGTGACCTCGCTCGCAAGTTAATAAATCATGCCGCATCTTTTTTATTAGTTATGATAATAAGCTTGATTGCTAAACTTAAATTATCTGTTAAACCACTATACTTATCTTACATTTTGATAACTTTAAAGGTTATCAACAAACAATAAATGTTTTGGAAACGGCAACCCTCGCAATGAATAAAACACACTAAATAATGTATTAGTTAAAGCCCAACGAAGCTTAGTTACAAAAACACTTATCAAATAAAATTTACGTCTGTGAAACTTCTAGACTTATCCTACATTTTGAAAAACATTAAAGAAACATACTAAGGGGGCGACCATTTAACTTTTTTTTGGGGGGGGGGGGGGGGTGATTTTGTCCGTGCACGAAATTTTGTTTAGCCAGCTGGCATGCGCACGGAATTTATTTGATAGAAATACAAAGATTTGAGTGGCAATTTTGGCTTGCACGAAATTTTTTTCGGCCCTTTTTTTCGCGCAGGACATTTATTTGCAAAATCCCCCCCCCCCCCCCCCCCCTCAAAATTTAGATGGTCGGCCCCTAAATGTTCTGTACAATCACGTCATTAGGGCGAACCAATTTGATATAAGACCGTTAGCATATTTTAAAAACATTGTTTGATTATAGTAACTGTTTTAGTAGGTTACATAACCCCCTTTGTTTGAAAGGGATGAAAATAGGATTCTTGAATTATTTTAAGTTAGTGTGTATTTACGTTGTAAGTAAGAACGTACCGAACGTACTCGAACCGAAACGAAACGACACGAATGGAATAAAGAATTATGAACCAGCCTTGAATCGAATTGATATCAACACTAACAGACAATAAATGTTTTGGAAACGGCAACCTTCGCAATGAATAATACACACTAAATAATGTATTAGTTTAAATCAACAAAAAGACTTTAAAATTTACTTTAAAATTTACTCTACAAAAATTCCAAATAAACAGAACAAGAATATACTGAAGCAAAATCATACAAGAAACATACTTTTTTAATTTATTAACATTTTTTACTGTCGAGTTTTCGGTTTAAAAATAATAAATTAATCAAATTAATATTATAAAAATTTCGTGTAGAGACGGGGAAAACGTATTCTGAAACTCGAAATCTCGGCAAAAACTAAAAACTTCTTTATTTATTCTCGTTCAACTATACATTTTCGCAATAATCCTTAACTTTCCCTTCAATGCTATCAGGATGATTTTAAGTTTACATTGCTTGAAGTGGTGGAGCTGAGACGCCCACGTCTTCAGAAAAAGAAGAAACTTTTGAGAAACTTTTGCAATTTTCTTTATTACCACCAATTCAACCTTACATTTATAATTTTCGCAATAATGCAATCCTTTCCCTTCAATGGTATCAGGATGGTTTTAAGTCTACATTGCTTGACGCCGGGAAACGCCCAAGTCTTAAAAATAATAATTTAAAACCTTGCCGCGGTCCTCTCCAGGCTCAGAAGATCCTTCATTTTATATTAACCTGAAAATGACGATCTTGTATACAATATCTCGTAAACGAGCTAATAAGTTACCCCTATTTTTTATTTCATAACTTGTTTTCTTGAAACGATTCACCACACATCATATTTAAAATATGCAGGTATGAGGAACATGGAAACTCCGAGTTTCCGAAGCCTTTTATATTTTTCCTTATTTTTACACTTAAAGTCAATTTTTTCCTAAACTGAAGCTCTGTCACGCCCACTTTTTTCCCCTAGTATAGAGATAAACAACTCAAAACCTATAAAATATCGAATTTTGAGCGATTTTTACAGATAGATTCAATTAAAGAGAAATCCTCTTAATGAATTATGAATGCTGATTCTTTAAAATTGTTTCAATACGTATCAAAGATATGCATATTGTTCTGTTGCAATCTCAACCTGTTAAAGAAAAGAAAAAAATCTCGCACGTTAAGTTAAAGTCTTGTGTTACTTCTCACCTACAATACCATATATGGTAATGGCATTGTTTTCGATTTCAAGATTGCATACGGCATCTTTGATACGTACTTGACTAATATGAATCCAAATTGTCATTATTTCTTTTCTTACAGAGTCCTTGTAATAACCGCTTATGTGGTATTTGTGGGAGTTGTACATGGGCTCCTAACAGAAACTATCGTTGCGACTGCACAGCTGCTTTTCAAGGAGAACATTGTGAAGATTGTAAGTAAATAGGTCGAGTGCTTTTATTGCAGTATTTTTAGTATAAAAAACTAAAAACAGTTATAGAAATTTGTCAATTTCAAATGAAGGGCTTTTAAGGTGGTGTAAGGGCCAGGGGGTGTCCGGTCCCTAAATGTCTTACATAGTAGTAGTAAATGGCCGATTCCAGGACAAAATGACTTTTTCCACCTTACACATACCAAACACCATACGTAAGCACCTCTAAACATCACAAACATGCCATTCTATCGAAGGTACTTTTTTCAAAAAAGGGGGCGGCAAAAATGGGAGGAGCCTATTTCATGAAAAAATTATTAAAGAAATTTCTGGGAATTACCTGTCAATCAAATTCTGGGAATACCACGTCATCAAATTATGGTATTATTGCGTGACCAAATATTGTGTGACAACAAAGGTCAAGGTCAAAGGTCAAAAGGTCAAACAAATCACATGATCAACATTCCTGACATTCCTGAGATGGGCGTGGTCATTATTGAAATTATTCTGAGATTTTACTCTTAGGAATTACCTGTCAATCAAATTCTTGGAATCTCAGGAATGTCAGGAATTCTAATTATGATTTTATTTTTTGTAACTATAATGTGGTTATTAATGAAGGTGCGTTTATTCTGTGGTATCATGCAAAATGCGTTTATTCTTTAAAATTTAAATTTAAATAATATATATAAGAAAATGTCTTCAAACTGATATAAAGAGAAAATACATAATAATAGTATAACTGAAAAAATGTCTTCAAACCGATATAAAGAGAAAATACATAATAATAGTATAACTGAAAAAATGTCTTTGAACCGATATAAAGAGGAAATAATTAGTAATAGTATAACTGAAAAAATGTCTAATAATATAATGGATCAACCGATACCAGAAATTAATGTACCGATTTTAAAACCTGTGAAAGCAACAAAAACGGTACATACAACGCAAAATACAGCTGCTGCAGTTCAGCATCAATTAAATAAATTCGCAGATTGGATTATGTCATATATTCCACCGCCGATCAAAAAGCCTATCAATGATCATGTCGAGGCTTTGAAGAATAAGATAAGCGATATTTACAATAACCTTAGAACAAATGTTGCGGTTAATAAAACAAAACCTAACAAAGCAAACACTAACATCCAAATGAAGGAGTCTTCGTTGAAAGGATTTGTTACATCATATAGAATAAAAGGGACTGATAAGACAGATCCAAAATCATTTCTAACGAATAATAAACAGAATGTCATAGACATGTTAAAACAACAAGAAAAACCAATCAAAATGAAACTTTTATTAGAGATTGAATTTTACAAGATGAATAAGAAAGAGAAAGTATATTCATACGGGTTTTTTCATAGTAAAATAGAAATTATCACAGAAGCAACTAATATAGAAGAGGTTTACAATAGACTAACCGATAATATTTTAGAAAAGGTAGACAACTATCAAAATAAAGGTTCAGGATGGATATTCGAAAATATAGTAAATTTTGATATTCATGTTGATAAATATAATCCTATAGCAGCAAAATCATATATTCCTCTACCAGAAAAACTAAAACGAAAAGAAGCTATTGTTAACATCAAAAATGATGATAATTTATGCTTCAAATGGGCTGTCACATCAGGAGTATTTCCTATTAAAGTACATCCTGAGAGATTATCCAAAAAATTAAAAGCAAATGCAGAAAATCTAAACTGGGATGGACTTGAGTTTCCAGTGCAGGTTGATAAGATTGGAATCTTTGAAAATAATAATCCTAAATACGCGATTAACGTGTACTCTTATGATAAGGATGTAACACCAATTAGAATTAGCGAAAACAATAATCGTGAACAAACGATTAACATTCTTCTGATATCAGATGATAAAACAAACCATTACTGCTTGATCAAAAGTATGTCTAGATTAATTAATTCACAAACCAGCAAAAACGGGCATGTTAGATTCTATTGTGAGCGCTGCTTGTTATCATTTAAAACACAACAATCATTAGACAATCATTCAGATTATTGTAATAATCATGAGGCTGTTAAAATAAAATTACCAAATAAAGGCGCAACACTAGCCTTCAAAAATTACAACAATAGTATGCGTGTACCATTTATAATATACGCAGATTTTGAATCACTAACAGAACCTATATCATCATGTCAACCAGAGGATAATCAATCTTTCACACAAAAATATCAGAAACATACACCAAGCGGATATTGTTAATCCTATGATGATAATCTGTTTCAACCAGAGATTCACACATATACTAAGAAATCACCTGATGTGGATATTTCACAAAGATTTGTTGAAGCAATAGAAAAATCAGTAAGAAACCTGTATCAAAAGTTTAAATATAACAAAAAGGTTGTGATGACAAACATTGATAATGAAAATTATAAAAATGCAACACACTGTCATATATGTGAGAAAGAATTAAACAAGGATAAGGTTCTAGACCATGATCATCTTTCAGGTAAATATCGAGGTGCAGCACACAATGATTGTAATCTAAATTATAAAATTCCTAATCATATTCCAGTTGTATTTCATAATCTAGCTGGATATGATGCTCATCTGTTTATAAAAAACCTAGGAGTGACAGAGGGTAATGTTGATTGTATTCCTAATAATGAGGAGAAATACATTTCATTCAAAAAAGAGATAGTTGTAGATACATTTACCAATAAGGATGGAAAAAATTGTAATGTAAAACGTGAGATTAGATTTATTGATAGTTTTAAATTTATGAGTAGTAGCTTAGATTCATTAGTTAGTAATCTTACAAAAGAACAATTCAGAAACATGTCTATGTTATATGATGGTAAAAAGTTGGATTTATTATTGAGAAAAGGGGTATATCCATATGATTATGTAAATTCACTAGACAGATTAAATGAAACTTTCCTACCACCAATAGAAGAATTTTATTCTAAGCTAAATGGCACAAACATTTCAGAAGAAAATTATAAACATGCTCAGGAAGTATGGGATACATTCAAAATTAAAACAATGAAGGAATATCATGATCTATATCTCAAGAGCGATGTTATTCTTCTTGCAGATGTGTTTGAGAACTTTAGAGATGTTTGTCTAGAGAACTATAAACTAGATCCAGCATGGTATTATACAGCTCCAGGATTATCATGGGATGCGATGCTTAGAATGACAAATATTAATCTCGAACTGTTGAGTGATCCGGATATGATCCTTATGATAGAACAAGGAATTCGTGGAGGAATTTCTATGATTTCTAAAAGATATGCTAAAGCTAATAATAAATATATGAATAACTATGATGAGAATAAAAAATCAAAATTTATAAAATACCTTGACGCTAACAATTTATACGGATGGGCAATGTCTGAACCACTACCTACACACGGATTCAAATGGATGAACAAAAAAGAATTGGCAAGGTGGAACAAACTTCCATGCATACTAGAGGTTGATCTAGAATATCCAATCGAATTACACGAGATGCATAACGAATATCCACTAGCACCTGAACGATTAACAATCAATAAGGTTGAAAAACTAATTCCAAATCTTGGTGATAAGAAGAAGTATGTGATTCACCACAAGACATTAAAATTGTATTTATCACTTGGAATGAAATTAACCAAAATCCATAGAGGTGTCTTGTTCAAAGAATCAAATTGGTTGGCACAATATATTAGCCTTAATACAGAGCTAAGAACTAAAGCTAAAAATGATTTTGAGAAGGATTTCTTCAAACTGATGAATAATTCCGTATTTGGGAAAACCATGGAAAATATTCGTAATAGACAAGATATTAGATTAGTAACAAATGAATCACAAGCAGCAAAATTAATAAATAAACCAAATTATAAACAAAGAACAATATTCTCAGAAAATCTAACAGCAATACATATGAGTAAAACAGAGTTAGTATTCAACAAACCTATCTATCTAGGAATGTCAATCTTAGATCTATCAAAGACGCTTATGTATGAATTCCATTATAATTACATCAAACCAAAATATGATAACAGAGCGCAACTACTATTCACAGATACTGATAGTTTAATGTATGAGATTGACACAGATGATTTTTATAATGATATTGAACAAGATATTAAGACAAAATTCGATACAACCAATTATCCAGAAAATCATAAAGGAATCAAACAGAGGGTCAACAAAAAAGTTATAGGTATGATGAAAGACGAGACCGCTGGAGAAGAAATAGATGAATTTGTAGGTCTACGATCTAAGCTATACGCTTATAAGATAGATGAAAAAGTTGGGAAACGTTGCAAGGGAGTGAAAAAATCAGTAGTAGACAAAACCATTTCATTTGATGACTATAAAAAATGTTTATTCGAAGGAAAAGATGCCATAAGGAAAATGAATGTTATAAGAAGTTACAAACATGAAATATATACAGAAACAGTAAACAAAGTTGCCTTATCAAGAGATGATGACAAAAGAAATATTCAAGCAGATGGTATTCACACGCTTGCATACGGTTATAAAAATATTAATGAAAAAGTAATACATTCAAAAGATGTAAACAAAAATTTAATTCAAAACACTATCAGGTGGTAGCTGTGTATCTTCTGGAACCGTTTGTAATTCCTCTCTAACAAAAGAACGTTTAGGGGCCCCTTCAGAAAGGAAATATAATACAGGTTGATCAGATGATACTATAGATCGAGATATATCATACATCTCCAACGACCAAATAGGGTCAGTAGCACGATGTTTATCACCACCTTCCTCTTCGCCAGGAGCGTATAAATATCTAACTTTCACGCCAGCTGGTAATCTTTCTTCTTTCATACCAACAGGTCTTTTATATTTGAAATCTTTATGCTGCAGTTCTTTCATTTTTATCGATTCTGCAGGCTCTTTTCCAGTAATTCTTTTCACTTCACTATTAATAGATTTTACTACATCAGGTAGTCTATTAACCCATTCACGAGATCTTTCATCTTCCATAAGCATTTCTTGAGCGTACTGATGACTAAAAAGCTTTTCAGCAATAGTTCTATTAGCACGCTCTACCAAAGATTGTGCTTTATGATTTCCAGCTTCTCCTCGTTGAATTTTAATATTTTTATTTTTTAATACTTTTGTTAATTCACCCATAAATTCTGTACCTGGATCAACCATCATTGTTTTCGGCCAATTCAATCGACGGGAATAGATCCTTGTGAAAGTTTTAGTAACTTCTGTTGAGTACTTAGACGTCAAGGGCTCAGCATCAATATATCTACTTGCTATATCAACAACCACCAAAGCATATTTGTAGGTTTTTCTTTTCACAGTATCATGTGGTAAGAATAATAGATCTGCTTGATGAATTTTGTTTGGTGTAAAAATATCCCAATGAGGTTTAGGAATATATTCGGGTTTTGATAAATATATCTGCCATAATGCTTGTTTCTCAAGCCATTTTTTTACAACATCTTCTTTGATATCTGCTGCATTTGATAGTTTGGAAATAGCAGAATATCCTTTCCAATAACCTTGTGGGCTATAATAATATTCTGATAATGTTTTGTTCATAATAGGTATAAATATATAATCTTTTATAAGATTATAATGACACAATCAATTTCAGATAAGTTAGATGTAAATCGTGTTTACAAACAAGCTTTTGGATTAAAAGCAGAGAAAACAGTAAATCGTGTAACATTCAACCCAAGCTCAGCAAATCCTGGTGAAACGTTGTATGTTCATATACCAAAGCTATCGGATAATGTTGTATTAGTTCCTGGTAGTGTAGGTCTTATTTTTAAATTAAACAAAGAAACTGGAGCTCATGCTAACAATACAGTTGTAAATAATCTAGGACGAGCTCTTATTTCAAGAATGAGAGTTTTATACGGAGGTGAGATTTTACAAGATACACAACGTATTGATCTATATAACACATATTCCGATTTGTTTTTATTGAAAAACGAACGTGAAAATATGCTAAGAGAAGGTGTTTCATCGTCTAATATGCGAAAATTACGAACAGCTGCAGGTGATAAAGTAACGGCAGATGCATCAGAAGTAGGGCTAGCAGCAGTTTATAGTGATAAATATAGAATACCTATTAATCATCCAATTCTTGATTCACATGGTGTGTTTTATCCAAAATCGTTAAGAAATACCCTATCCTTTGAAATTACACTTCCTGGAAGTTCGGAGATTACTATTACCAGCGATTCATCAAAATCATACGCGTATAGTCTATCAAATATTGAGCTTGAATATGAGTGTATTGTTAGTGATTTTCTAGCACGTGAAGCTCAAGCAGCTTATCAAGTTGGTAGAGGTTTCTATTATGAAAATATTCTTCTCCACAAGACATTCACAATTAATAAAGCCACAACATCGGTAATAAATGAGCATGTTAATATACCAAGACGATCTATGACAGGTATTTTGTGTTTGTTTACTGAAGCATATGTTCTAGGTACAAGAGACTCAGAAAAATTTGTTAACCCAGATATTACTCAAGTAGATGTTAATGTGGATGGTCTGCCAAATAAATTATATTCGAAAGGAATGCTACCAACCGATTTTTGGAATTCTATTAGAGGTAGATTTGGTAAAACTGATAATTTAACCCAAAAAGATTTCTATTCTAATAAATTTGCTCTATGGATCGATTTGAGAACATATCCTACTAATGATATTCATGGTAATGGGATGTTATTGAATAGCACAAAAGATGGAGTTAAACTAGAAATTAGAAGAAAAGTAGGTGGTGCTGGTAATATAACATGTTATATGTATGTTGTTGCTGATGCTCTTATGGAAGTTGAAAATAGTGATTTAAAATCAATTATGTATTAAAAAGATTTTTAGTATTATAAAATATAATAAATGGAAGAATTAAAAAGCGAAACACCATTTCACAGTATTATAACCGGCCCAACAAATTCAGGTAAAACAAAATATTTAGTCGATTTATTAAGAACCTCATATCGGTATGTATTTGAATATATTGTATTAATATGTCCAACGTATTCAAGAAACTCAACGTACAAAGGCTTTGCTAATAACGATCCAAGATTTATTGTTTTATCACCTGATGCTGATAGTGTTGATGAGATCAATGAATTATTGTCATGTTGTAAGGAATTGTTTTCAGGTCAGAACACATTAATAATTCTAGACGACTGTGCTTTTTCAAAGGAATTAAAACAACGGTCTAATAAGTTTATAAATTTAGCATTTTCAGGTAGACATGATAAGATATCAGTATGGGTATTAACACAACAGCTAACAGCCATAGCAAAACCGTTTCGTGATAATGTTAGTTGTATTATATCATTTTATAACCCAAATAAAATATCCAATCAGATTCTTTTTGACGAGTTTGGTGGTGATTTAGGTTTAGAAAATAAAAAACATTTTTTAGAAATACTAAAATCGGAAAAATATTCTAGAGTATGCTTTTGTTTACGACATCCATATATATCATATGTAGAAATACCTGGAATGATATAAATAAATAAAACTATATACTATTATATGACATCAATTCTCGATCAATATATGGATGATAATAAAATAGAAAAAGTGGAAAATGATGAGGTAATAGAAAAGAAACCAAAAAAGAAGCCGGATGTTAAAAAAGCCGATACAGAAATTGAAGAAAAAAGAGAACAATTATCTATTCTTGCTGTTCTTGGAACTATTAAAACTTATACAGGAGTAAATATGAATTTGGGTGATGTTAAAAAGTTGTCTCCAAAAGATGTGGATAAATATTATAATAGATATCAAATTTTAATGGGTAATAAAGTAACAAACGGATTAGTTGATACTGCTATAGAAACAGCTGCCGAATTAGTTTCATATGTAATAACTATTGATAATAAAAAGGAGCTTTGTAAAGATTTACAGAAAAATGAATTGGTAAAACAAGAGCTAAATAACCTTGCTGGATTTGTTATTTTGAAAGGTGGAAGAACTGTTGCTTTAGCAAGTGGTTTACTTCAAATAGCAAAACATATTAAAATTAGTAATAATGATAATTTTGAGAAGAATATTCATAAAACTATTGAGCAATCTCTTGAGCAGACTGTTGAAACTGTTGAGCAGACTCTTGAGCACTCTTGAGCAGACTGTTGAAACTGTTGAGCAGACTATTGAGCACTCTTAAGCAGACTCTTGAGCAGACAATAGAAACTGTTGAGCAGACTCTTGAGCACTCTTGAGCAGACTGTTGAAACTGTTGAGCAGACTGTTGAAACTGTTAAGCAGACAATAAAAACTGTTGAGCAGACTCTTGAGCACTCTTGAGCAGACTGTTGAAACTGTTGAGCAGACTATTGAGCACTCTTAAGCAGACTCTTGAGCAGACAATAGAAACTCTTGAGCATAAATAATAATATTATTAAATATTAATAAATCGTATAAGAATTTATTAATATACTTGTATTATAAGATGACAGAAAACAATGATAAATTAGTTGATGAACAAATAACTAAGGAACCTGAAAAAGTTCAAAAACAAAAAGATCCAAAAAAAGTTGCTGCTGGTAGAAAACTAGTAGAATATCATAAGAAAGCTAAAAAAGCTCTTGAATTAGAAAATAATACTGATGATGACGAACAATCAAGTTCAAAAAACTGGATGCCTGAGATATCACTAACAACTGGATTATCATTAGTAGGAATAACATTGACAGCAGTAGATTTATATTTCAGATGGAAGAAAAATAATAAAAATATTACTCCAATAAAACCTAATCATGAAGAAAACGAAGAAAAACCTGTATCAGAACCACTTGTTAAATCAAAAACCCCTGTTAAATCAAAAAAATCAGTTCCAATAATAGGTATGGAATAAAAATGATATAAATAATAAAATATTTATATATACTATAACAATGTCTAAAGCAACAGAAAACAAATTAGTTAAAATAGCAACTGATGCCAGCGTAGTAATTGGAATAGCTTCCCTTATTGGCTATGTTGGTAAAAAAACTATGAAAGAATCATTTATTAGTGATCCTAGTTCAAGTTTGTCAAATTATGGTAAGTGGGTTCTTGTTCTTGGAGGATCTATGTATCTGAAGGAATATCTTGAAGATAAAAAAATTCTACCAAAACCTTTTTAAAACAGGTATAAAAAATAATGAATATATATAACATATGGCAACGATTGCAGTAATGATAGCAGGCGCTGTTTTGAATGCAACAGCTTTTGTTGGGGGTAGTTATCTAGCTAAATCCTTATCATCTAATGGTTCTCATTCTGATGAAGAAAAAATAAGACATGACAAAGCTCTTGAAAAATATCAACATGATATGGGAGAATTTGAAAAGAAAAGACAGCAATATCAGGATTGGCTTGAATCACAATATGAAAAAAAGAAATTGGCAGATAGTAATTTGAATGATACTGATTATGCGTTTAAACTATACTCGAAAGCTCATCCTGATTTGAGTTTTAATAATAAACAACCGCAATTTTCAAATTATTATAAACCTAGTAATAAACAAAAGCAATATGAAATGATTTATGTTGGTGGTGGTATGATGACTGTAGGTTATTTGGCATCTAAATTTTTATAAGAAACTATTTAAATTCTAAATATAAAATCGTATAAAAAACTATTTAGTTTATATAAATTATAAACTAAATGGAAGGTGAAGATTTTAATCCAATAGATGAAGGTTCTGTTGATATTAATAAACCAATTACTGATGATGATTTGGCAGAACTAATACCTAAGCAAAAAGAAACGGCGCAAACATGGTGGGAAAGAACTAAAGAAAGGTTTAATAAAAGAGGTATAACAAGAGAACGTGGGTATAGATTATTTGAAAATGCTAATGAAAGTAATGAAGATTGGAATAAAAGTATAAGAGAGGAAATAGAAATGGGAGATTTATCCGAACATAGAGTACAAGAAGTAGAAAAAAAACATAGAGTAGAAGAAGCAAAAAATATTATAAAAGAAAAATATCCTGAATGGAATGAAAATAATTCTAAATTTATATATAATATTGATAAGGATGGTAATGTATTACTTAGAATCAATAAACTCGGATCAAAGGAATACTATCTCGATGATTTAAGTGAAGCTCCAAAAACAATTACTAATAATATAGGTTGGTCTCAGGATCATATTGATATGTATAATAATGCTAAAGCCAATCTCGATATATATTACCCAGAAAACACGATTAGTAGAGAAAATGGATTTGATATTAGAGAAGATGAATCCAGTATTATTGAAGTTTATGATAATGATAAAGGTAAATGGTATAAAATACAAACAAAAATAGGTGAAGAGACTGTAGGTCTTATTGGAAGACAAACTAATAAAATAAAAACAGCTCTAGGTAAGTCAGCTATAACCATTATGGATGAAACTGATAAAAAATTAACCACATTATACCCAGGAGTAGAAGTTATTAATGAAAAAATAGAATCAGAAACAGAGAGCATAAATTCTAATAAAGATGAAATTGATGATTTAGAATCAGAATTTGAATTATATACTGGTTCGCAAAGGGAAAAAGATGCTATTAAATTACAAAGAGATAATCTTTTAGAAAAAAATAATCAGCTAATTGATGAAAGAGAAGCGTTAATCTCTAAAAGAAAGAGTTTAGAAGAAAAAATACATGAACTAGAAAATAAAAACGAACTAATAGAGGAAAAACTACCTTTGAAAGAACGTGTAAAACTTATTTTAAAAAAGTACGGTCTAACAGTAACAGGTATTGCTCTAGCAGTTGGTACTATTATAGGAGTAATCGTATCTAATCTAAAATCAGGTCTTACATCTGTTGCTAAGGGTGTCGGTAACGGTTTGAAAACACTTGGGAAAAAATTAGGTGAAATATTACCAGGTATGGTTGGTGCTATAGCATCTTTTATTTTCAGAACTGCAGGTGAAGTTGTAGGTTTCCTTGCTAAAAATGTATGGCTTCTTATTGTTGGTATTGTTTTGTATATGGTGGAGAGGTATAAAAACAAAAAATGATTATATATTATAATGGTAATCTTGTATATTGAAAAAACAAAAGCTGATGAAACGATTTGGTTGAAAAATCCTATAACAAATAGTACAAAAATGTCATTAATTTATTGTAATTTTGTTAATCAATTATACAACCTTGAAAAAGAAGGGACGATTTCAGATGGAGAAGGTAATGTTTTACTTCGTATTCCAAAGGGAAATTATACAACAAGCTCTTTTAAAAGTGTGGTTGATAATGCTATTTTTCTTGGTGAGAAACCAGTTTCCATAAGCAAATCCATTCTTACCCCAAAGGTAAATATTAAATTAAATGATAGTTTAGCAAAATTATTAAAACTTGAAACAAGTCTTAAAAAAGATTCTAAAAATGTTATAAATATTGGTAAAACTCTTGAATCAGTATACATACATTGTAATCTGGTTGATTCTACACAAGTTTTATTCAAAAATAATTATTCACAAATATTGGCATATGTTAATGTGGACGAGGTTGGGGAGAAAATAGCTTATAAACCTCTTAATAGTTTGTATACACAAATAAAAAACGATGATTATATCAGTAGTATTCGGTTATGGGTAGCTGATTATAATAATAATATTATTCTTTCTGGGGTATATCCAATGAAAATGGTAATAGAAATCGTTTAAAAATAAAATTGTTTGGTATAGTATAATGGAAAATCATGACGTATTGTATCCTGAGCTGCCAAATTATAGTGATGGTGAAAACTTCAGATTACGCAAGGTAAATGAGGTTATGTCTAAACTAGAAGCTGAAGTCAAACATTATGAAAACGTTAGGAAAAAATATGCTAAGACACGTGGAATCTTTCATAAAACAGCAGTCGTAAGTGGAATCTTTTCTGTACTTTTTACTGGTTCTGGTGTAACTACAAGCTTAACAGGTGCTGGAGCTGTCATAGGCGTCCCTTTAGCAGGGGTTGGTGGTATCCTCGGTTTAGTAGCATCTAGTTGTACAATTATAACGAAAAAACTTACTAAGAAGGTAGCAAAACATGAAAATACTATTCAGCTCGCAAAAGCAAAACAAAATAGTATATATGACCTGGTGTCAAAAGCCTTGTCTGATAACAAGATTGATGAAAGAGAATTTGAACTAATTATGGGTGAGCTACAAAAGTATCAAACGTTGAAGAGTGATATTAGATCTGTACGGAATAATGAGTTTTTAAAAAAGGGTCCAGACCTCGATATAAAAAAAAATAAGAGAGGAGATGAGAGTGGAGATGAGAAAGGAAATTGTGGATCAGCTCATAAATCAAAAGAAGTAAGTATTTCGTTTGAAACAACTCCTATGGGTGGATTTACGTATAAATTACGATATGACAAAAATAAATATTAACGCTAATCTTATAAACGTATAAAAGGGAATCTCATCTTATAAATATATAAGATGAAATTTATAGATTTCGAACAAAAGTATCCAAACTATAACACCAATCGTTTTACCAATGTAAATGGTAAAGTTCGATTTATTTTCAATGGAGATGAGTATGATCCTTTTGATGAAAATGGTAATTTGGTAAAAAAATTTTATGAGTTTCCAACAATTAATCACCACACCTATGAACCTGAAGATATACGTGATTATCTTGGATCTAAATCTAATTTTCCCAATTCGTTTATAATTGCAAAGGTATTTTATTCTATTATTGGAACCTCCTTTGATAAAACACCACCAAGTTTTGACCCGACTGAAATTGATATTTATGTTAACTCTGATAAAAAGTTTACGGCAAAACCGCGTAACATATTCACAGATCTTGTTATCAATCATGTAAATTCTAAAGAAGCAAAAACATGGTTATCTGAACCTGATATGAACTATTATCCACAACAATTATCATTTGCTATTTGGTGTTCAACAAGTGGTTGTGGTGTTGGATATGATATTCTTACAAAATATAATAATCCTATGATAAAATCATTACTAAAGTTTCATATAATATTTACGTGTAGAAGGGTATTATCACAATTAAGCGTGGGATTACCGGGAGATCAAAATTTTAGTAATATTAATAATAAGTATAATAAAAATCAATATGATAAATTGTGTAGCGAGTTTAATATATCAAAAAACACAGATTTTAGATATACGTATGGTGATAATCATGGGTTAGGGGTTGTCTATAAAGATATACTTGGCACAATACTAACAACTAAAGATAATTATGATCAAAATGGTGCTGGTGTGTGGCCTAATGGTTTTTTCCATTTCAAAGATGAAAGCGGTTCTTGGGGTGATAAGGAATTACATCATATTTCCCCAATAGAAAAGAATCCATATCGATTTTTCCTTCTAAACGATTCGAAAGGTCTAACAAAAGTTGGATTGTCACGATTAAATCAAAGCATAGAAGCATATGTTTATTGCATTCTTGGTAGTCAGGTAAACACAAGGAGCAGTATTATTGGTGATTTAGGGGCTAATACAGAAACGCAGGAAGTATTTCTAAAGCTGTTTGAAAGTTCAGTAATTGAGAATGATATTTCGAAAAGCATACAGAGATATCAGTTTGCCATACAAAATGCTAAAGTCAAGCTTGACTTAGCAATATCCCCTGGTTGTTGGTTGTTACCGTCTATGTTAATTATAAATACTGAATCAACTATTGGTTATAACAATAAGCTACAAAGAGCAACGGTTGATATGAAATTTGGTGTCAATAATATTAATAATGAAACTAAATCTACTGGTTCAAAACATAATATGGGCGATTCAAAAGTTAACCTACCACATAAAACAGAAGATAAGCCTAAAAAAGAAATCAATAATAAAAAAGATATTACAAACTCCTTTACTAAACCAAGTGTAAAACCTTCACCAACATCTAATCGACATGATACTAATCTAGCAGTCGTTACGGTTGGTGTCGCGGGTATTGTTTGGTATATGTTCCGCTAGATACAACTGCCACAGCAGTGCCGTGACGTCATAATAAAAACATATGATGACTCATGATAAAAATATCTGAAGGTCAACATTCTTAATTTTACTATAGTTATTATATATAATATCAATAATGTAATTATAAGCTACACGAATTTGTTTACAGTTATTAGCACCTGTAATCATAACACAACCACGTTCAAAAACAAAAATTGATATATCCTTTTTACCCTTGTAATTATATTTAATATCTACTGATGCATGTATAGCTGGATCATAAAAGCAGTTGGCATTTTCATCTAATAAAACCTGGTATAGTTGATTTCTATCCACTAAAAAATTAAGATTAAAATTACTATTAATCATTACAATATTAAAATTATATATTTGATCAACAGTTAATTTACTTGCATTGCTTATAAATGACATATCTGTTATTTTTTTTGTTTTTGGATTATAAACAGCTCTTACCTTTAGTAACTCTCGGCATAAAATATTAATAGCTTTGTAACAATCCTTAATTTGACGACAACCAGTCATTTGAATCGCTCCATTCCTAAAAAGTTTAATATTAATATTTTTATCTTCTGATACCTGCACTATAACACTGGCTTGGTTAAAGAATGAAACTTGGCCTTTATTACTTATCTTGTTTTTCTTAGTTTTAATATTCTTTTTTGGTTTAATAATAGTTCTATTAATAACAGTATGTTTAACTCCAACAATCCCATTTTTACAAAGTTTTAGGTACTTAGCAATGTTTTCCAAATTGAAACCTGTATCAAATTTCCCGGTTAGTGTCATAGTTGATATTTTTAATTCCTCTGGAAGAATTGTTGTATCAAACTTTTTAAATTGTATTTTCTCTTTATATCGGTTTGAAGACATTTTTTCAGTTATACTATTATTATGTATTTTCTCTTTATATCGGTTTGAAGACATTTTCTTATATATATTATTTAAATTTAAATTTTAAAGAATAAACGCATTTTGCATGATACCACAGAATAAACGCACCTTCATTAATAACCACATTATAGTTCCAAAAAATAAAATCATAATTAGAATTCCTGACATTCCTGAGATTCCAAGAATTTGATTGACAGTAAATTCCTAAGAGTAAAATCTCAGAATAATTTCAATAATGACCACGCCCATCTCAGGAATTTCAGGAATGTTGATCATGTGATTTGTTTGACCTTTTGACCTTTGACCTTGACCTTGGTTGTCACGCAATATTTGGTCACGCAATAATACCATAATTTGATGACGTGGTATTCCCAGAATTTGATTGACAGGTAATTCCCAGAAATTTCTTTAATAATTTTTTCATGAAATAGGCTCCTCCCATTTTTGCCGCCCCCTTTTTTGAAAAAAGTACCTTCGATAGAATGGCATGTTTGTGATGTTTAGAGGTGCTTACGTATGGTGTTTGGTATGTGTAAGGTGGAAAAAGTCATTTTGTCCTGGAATCGGCCATTTACTACTACTTACATAAAATAGGTTAATTGCGCCGCTAGGGGGTGTCCGCCCAGGCGATGTTTTTTGGCGGTAAAATGACGGGGAGGTCCAACGTAATTTTCGTTCTGGGTATTTTTTTGGGCCAAGAGACCTGACACGTATTTTTTAGGTCTTAAAAAGAAACCCGTATTTTTCGGGGTTAATTTTCACATCTCCGAGTTATTATTTAATGATTCGTTTTAAAAAATTTGCAGCAAGGCGTGTATTTTTGGGGGGTTCGAAAGTTGCATGCCATGTATTGTTTTGGGTGTAAAATTTCAGGTTTGAGTATCATTTTGGGGTTGCAATATGAAGCTTCGTCCGACCCCCGACCACAACGTGGACAAAATTGAAAACAATTACAGAAATTGAAACAGAACAATTACAAAAGACCATGTTTAAAAGAGCTGAATTCAATACGAAATATCCACGGCCAGCCAAATTTGTAATGGCAAATAAGCGCTGAACAACTCGATCGATCGATATAAAGAATTATCGGACAGTGTTAAGCTCCATCCTTGCTCTGCATACTTCTTCATATCATACTCAAACTTATACAATAATTGTATACAGCTATTTCAAAAAACGTAGAATACTGAATATAATAGTGCATTGCAAACCGAAATGCATGTTGGGTCATGTAATATTGTTTAAAGTAAAATACATAATAATAGTTATTTTATTCTTAGTGCATCCCGTGCATTCAAAAAAACAATACATCAGCCAGTTCCAAGGCCTTTATATCGCCTTTATACGTATTTTTAATTCCAAATTAATAAGACCCACAATGCCGTTCAGTCTTGGATTGCACTATTATGTATTCAACGTTTTTTGAAATAGCTTTATATATAAAACATATAACATATAATACATTTTGCATTATACAAATTATCGTTCTTTTTCGGATTGATTCTATGTTCAGAATCGTTATCCTGCGTCAGATCCTGCATGAAGACGAAAAGTCCGGATATGACGTAGACTAGAACACTTCAATAAAAAGTATGCATGCAAAGCAGTCTCGTATTCAGTAGTATATATGACGTTAAAATGCACCATTTCACATTATGTATTCACTTCAGGTACCAACGCAGTAGCTCTTGGAATGCAGGGTAAAGCAATTCCTGATTCCAAAATAACTGCCTCATCAATGTATTCAAGTTTGTACCGACCCCAGCATGCCAGGCTGAACTTAAAACCAAGTAACGGTATTGTAATATTCAATTTTGTTTTGCTATCCACATGATGCACTCATGAGCAGAGCAGAGCAGAGCAGAGCAGAGCAGAGCAGAGCAGAGCAGAGCAGAGCAGAGCAGAGCAGAGCAGAGCAGAGCAGAGCAGAGCAGAGCAGAGCAGAGCAGAGCAGAGCAGAGCAGAGCAGAGCAGAGCAGAGCAGAGCAGAGCAGAGCAGAGCAGAGCAGAGCAGAGCAGAGCAGAGCAGAGCAGAGCAGAGCAGAGCAGAGCAGAGCAGAGCAGAGCAGAGCAGAGCAGAGCAGAGCAGAGCAGAGCAGAGCAGAGCAGAGCAGAGCAGAGCAGAGCAGAGCAGAGCAGATTTAACTATTTATTTTTTTCTTTTAAAGCTGGTTGGGCACCGAAAGCCAATAAAGTGGGAGAGTGGATTCAAGTTGAACTCAACGACGTAACCATGGTGAATGCAGTCGCTACTCAGGGTCGTGGCGACGGTAACGAATGGACGAAAAGCTACAGTCTGCAGTATAGCTCGGATGGAGTTAACTTCCAAGATTACGAAGAAGGAAAGGTTTTGCCTGGAAATGGTGATAGTAACACTGTAGTAAAGAATAACCTTACCCCTACCATGACTGGAAGATTTATTAGGCTGCTGCCGAAGACTTCTAACGGTGACATGACACTGCGAATGGAGCTTTACGGATGCAAACCTTAAATCCTCTTATTTACTCACTACAGGCGAGTAGCCCAGAATGGAATGGATGCAACTTTCACTTATTCAGCATCACACCTTTTAATACAACTTCCTTTACATTTTGAGTCAGTATATTAAAGCACACAAGACTAAGTTCACTTGTTGAAGTAATTGCCGAGGAAGATCAATGGACAATTAGGTGAAAACCTATTTGACAGGAATAACTATTAAATGGTTCTGGCAAAACGTACCGTTGTGCTATGTAAAATGATTACAACACAGCCAACAAACTAAAGACGAACATGATCCTGGCAAATATACCTTTGTGGCAAGAAAATAAATTTAAACATCAGACAAACTACGTTCGCATATGCTCTTGGGACTGAAAACATCCGTGCAATGGAGAGAATAACACACCAAACAAGCTAACAGACTAAACTCGCATTTGGTCCATATCATCCTAAGAAAACATCTCTCCTTGTGGCAACACATCAAGTAAACAGGCTAATAGACTAAACTCACATATGATCATCCTGAGAAAACATCTCTCCTTGTGGCAACACATCAAGTAAACAGGCGAATAGACTAAACTCGCATATGATCATCCCTAGAAAACCTCTCTCCTTGTGGCAACCAATCAAGTAATCAGGCTAACAGACTAAACTCACATATGATCATCCTGAGAAAACGACTCTCCTTGTGGCAACACATCAAGTAAACAAGCTAATAGACTAAACTGCATATGATCATCCTAACAAAACGACTCTCCTTGAGGCAACACATCATCCTGAGAAAACGACTCTCCTTGTGGCAACACATCAAGTAAACAAGCTAATAGACTAAACTGCATATGATCATCCTAACAAAACGACTCTCCTTGAGGCAACACATCAAGTAAACAAGCTAATAGACTAAACTCGCATATGATCATCCTGAGAAAACATCTCTCCTTGTGGCAACACATCAAGTAAACAGGCTAATAGACTAAACACGCATATGATCATCCTGAGAAAACATCTCTCCTTGTGGCAACACATCAAGTAAACAGGCTAATAGACTAAACCCCACATATGATCATCCCTAGAAAACCTCTCTCCTTGTGGCAACCAATCAAGTAATCAGGCTAATAGACTAAACTAGCAAACGAATCTCACGAAATTTCTTGAACTCGTGTTTACTGCAATTATTGTGTATTGTAAACTCTTTGCATGTTAACAAATATCAAGTTGCCCTTTGCATTTCTGGGGGTTAGGGTCATTTTTCCAAAGCTATTCGATTTTAGTCGCCCATTTTGTCCAAAATGAATGAATTAATATCAGGAAAATTTAAAAATCGTAAACTCAAGGTATTTTGTTTCAAGTTTTTGACAGACATATTTTACTGATAACATTTTTACTTGTCTGAAATGTGAACAAACTCATGCGTAAAAAATTTAGTTTAGAATAGACAAAATTGGCTAACGCGTTGCTATGTACGTTTTAGCCGAGTTCAGATCTTTGAGATAATTATGTTAAGCTATGACGAACTTGTAAATATTTGGGATAAATGATTATTAAAAATATATTTGGCAAAATGAGTATTGCCAAATTAACAACATTGGTTGAGATTTGGGTATCATACCACTTTATACAATAGCACAAAGGTACAATACGGAAGAGCCGATTTTTTGCAACACAAGTTGCTGAAGAATTGCACCGTGTAACAGTGGCCGTCTCGCAATTTTTTTTTTTTGCAGACAGCGTTGCACAAAGTAGAGTTCAGTTCTACTTGCAAGGACTCATGCGCACAATTTCAATTCTCTTCCCTAGTCCCCCAGAGCAACTTGGATTGTGAAAAATCATTGCAAGTTGCCAAGATCGTTTTGCAGTGTATCACTTTACCTCGGCAACTTGCAATGCAACATTTTCAAGCATTGCGAGACAAGTTGTTGAGAAAATTGCTCAGTGTAACAGCGCTCCACAGCGCCTTTAGGTACACAGCAACCTTTCAGCATGAATGAACGATTCGCTTTCAATTAATTTTTCCATTGTTCTTTAACTCCTCCTACATTTTCTATCGCTTTTTGATTGGTTCATCACTTTTCCCGCTTCACACGTCTTATACTCAGTATCTCTCTTAGTCTAACTCTTTTACTCCGACGTAGGGCTAAAGCTCGAAACGTCAGTAAAGTTAAGTCAACAACATTTTTTACGGTGTAACAAATTTCATTATATTACCTATGGAGTATTCTAATCAGTAAATGCATGCGCAATGTCTACTTATAAACGAAATTTATCTGGTAAATATTTTATTTACGTAAGTTATGTACGCCAGTCAAAACGGCAGATATTTAAAGTAGGAAGTCCCCACTACCATCAGGATCTGAGAGAAAAAAAACATAGTGATAACTGTAGTATAAGTGTCACGAAATAACGTTGTTCTAAACAACAATGCCATAAATAGCTCGATATCATTCTCACCATGCTTCATTATCACCACATCACCATCATTGCCGCCTTCAACATCATCACTATCTCTTTTGACATCACCATCACTATTACCACCACCACCATGCATGCACATCATTCACCACTATCATTGTCATCAACAACAACAACAATAACATCATATGCATTATCACTACAAAGTTTACAATAATCATCACATCACTAATCCTTTCCTATCTTCCCTGCTATCATCACCTATCGTCACTATTCCTGTCCTCATTATTGTTATATAACCATTAAGATCGCCAGCATCATTATAGTGTATAGGGGGGGGGGGTAGGCAAAATCACTGTTGTCTTTTTTAAATATTACCTAACCCCCCTTCCTGGTTGGCAAAAATATCATAATCCCCCTCCCCCTATATTTTTACCAGTTTTACTTAACACCTATAAAACAATAAAACAGCATACAATTTGTAACAACCCCCCCCCTCCATAAAGCTTCCGAAAATAACGTGACCCCCCTCAATATTGCCGACCCCCCATACACTAATAAATGAAACCACCTTCTCAACACAAACAGCATCGGCCTCATCATCATTATTTAAATTATTACTGAATCAATATTGTATCATGGCACCTACCAATAGGACAGTCAACATTTTTTGGCCAATCACAGATCTTTAGCTTGCGGTTAAACAGTAACCCAGCAGGGCAATACTTATGAGCCGTTCGGTTGTTATGGCAGTGAATAAAGCCCTTACAGGTCTCGGGGTCTGCGTATATGCCGTCAGGACGAGACGAACAAAATTCTTAAAAAATATTAAAAGATATCATTTAACATCCGGGTCGTGACGAAGGATATGAGATCAGCTAGGGATCACACGCCTGGGATTATTTTGTGGGATCAGGGATCAAATTACGCGTGTTTTTGGAATCAGACTGAGAGATCAAACTTTTGTGTAAAAAAATCGGGATCAATCACGAGAAAACATCTCTCATCACGACCCTGCTACACTCAGGCTACGTTTACACGGTACCGGACAAATTTTTGACCGGTCAAAAAAACATCCGCTTAGGGGTTCCGTTCACACGGGACTGCGCTAAACGTACAATAATTTGGACGCCTAACCGGTCAAAACGAAAATATTGTTATGATCGGTTCCGTGTGGACAGCATGTCCAGGTCGATCTTTTGACCGGTCAAAAATTCGTCCGGTCCCGTGTAAACCTAGCCTCATTAACCTGAATTAGGCGTATGAAACTACCTCATAATAATTGCTCACGAAAAAGATATAGTATATTTCACTATTTGAACATTTTCACAAGAAAATTAAAGTGGGAAAGGTAGAGTATTTTATACAACAAATAGGCATTAAATGTATCATAATGCTGATAACGTTGTTGCTGTTATTCGTTAATTCTTCTCTTTTCTTCCTTCAATGGCCCATCCCTTTCTCTATCCTCTTCTTTCTTTTTACCTTTCCTCTCCGCCTTGTAACATTTCTATTTGAGCAATTCCTATGATAATGCCGGGAATGTCGTGCAAATATTAGACTGGCCCTACACCGTTTCTGAGTACAAATATTTGCTGGTTTGTTTGCATACAGTATATATGTTTAGCTTGTTCACCTGGACAAGTGACATTGTTGGGCCAATCACAGATCTTTCTTTTGGCGTTATATTTCGTTCCTGTGCCACATTTCATGTGAAATGTTCGTCCATTTGCACACTGTATAAAACCAGCACAATCATCAGGGTCTTGGTATAGGCCGTTTTTCTTGCCTTTACAACTGAACCCTATAAATAACAAGCTATATAAATTATGTTATTATAGAGTGCTTACACTATGACCATGAAATACAATCTAAATAGTTACTAACTACTAGTTTTTATTTAGTGACTATTAGTCACTATATCACTCAACTGGAACAGCTTTAAGTAACAATACACAATGAATAAAGTATTAACTTTCTATGGTTTTGAGTATTTGAGTTCCCTTGTGTATTGTGGTCTATTTGTTACTAAAGCTGTTCCAGTTGAGTGATAGTGACTAATAGTCACTAAATAAAAACTATTAGTTAGTAACTATTTAGATTCTATTTCATGGACATAGTGTAAGCACTCTATATAATAATGATATAGAATTTATGTGGCGCAAACTTGCCCCGGAGGGAGAATACTCCCTTTTACCAAGGGGTAGTAGTGAGTCAAATGACCCTTAAAAAGTACCAATGAATTAAGAGAACTGTTTAAGCCTTGTTGATTTCAACCCCTAAAAGGTTTTTACTGACAAAGCCCAGTAAAAATGACCCGTACAGATACAGAGTCATGTTACGTAATTGACTTTTGAGCAAGACTCCCTAAAAGGTACGCCGATTACCCCTACTATACCACTACTTCTACAAAGGGAGTCTTTTTTTATTTGTCTTTAAAGGGATCCTCCACTAAAAAACAAAAACAAAAGTTTTTATTTCATTTTCTAACTTTACAGCGAAAAGAAAGCTTTCTTTTTGGATCGTTGGGAGCAATATGACGTCATCAGAACGTGCCACAGGGATCCCAAACATATTTTAAACAGCTTTTACGCACGAAAAATCATCTGATGAAAATGTTTGATATATATTTGAAATCAGCATAATTTTGTGTCACGATATAAGTTCAAGTTCATTTTCAATGGAGGATCCCTTTAAATTAATTCCTTTGTTTCACACTAAATTACAAAAGGCAGGACAACGTTCTTGTAATTAGGTGTATATTACAGCATAACGCGCCTTACCGTGGCCACCCAATTAATGTTTTGTACAAGTTAGCTTAGTGTTCCAAAGTTTCTCTTTTCAAATTATTTGCTACACCTTTTCAAATTTAAACATCCTGGGAGGTTTTTCAGACACTTATATACCTCACTCTTGTCTTCGCTTTGAACATTTCAAAGTGTTTACCGTTTGACACTCGGCGTGTCTTTTATATTAAGGTAAAATTCTCGCTTTCTGATTGGTTAACTTGTACAAAACTTTAATAAGGTGACCACAGTAAGGTGCGTCGCGCTGTAATGCTGAAGTTGTAATTTTAACAACTTCTGCGCAATAAATGCACATGCAGTCTTCCTTAAACAGTCACTAATTAAAAGAAACTATTAGCTAATAACTATTTTGCTTTTTTAGTGTTTTCGCTTTACATATGAATGTTTAGAAAGGTATAAAAATATAATTTAGCAATAATAACATGCAATGAATGGGTTTTACATCTCATTAAATATGTGTACAAATGTGTACTAAAACCTTTCTGCAATCGAATAGTTAATTTTCTGCAATTTAATATTAAAATCAATTCAATGTATACAGACCTGAAGATGTGTCTTCTAAGAATTTATCTTCGCTAAATGTCCTTGCGTTTGCCACGCAAAGAGCAACCAAAAATACCACTAAGTAACAAAAAAAAATGACAATCAAATGAAAACCATTTCAACATTAGTTCCCACTTTATATGTTTTCTAACGTTCTATTGCCGAAAGATTAGCATTGGTACGCATCAAGTCCATGCATGGGTAATAATATGCTTTTAAGGCCTGCCCCTGGACCTTAAATCGCCGTAATTTAATGCGATTTAAAGCGTTTTAATGCGATTTAAAAAAAATATGGCCAAACTTCGAGTGAAGTTTTAAGGCGTTTTAGTGCGGTTTAAGGCGATTTAAAAAAATATGGCCAAACTTCAAGTAAAGTTTTAAGGTGTTTTAGTGCGGTTTAAGGCGATGGATGTGATAAGAGCTTGTAACTTCACTTTCTTTTTACTTTACTCTCTTTTCTACTCAGTTACATATTTCCACTTTTTTCTCCTCTAATAACTCATAAAATACTGGCCACTATGAAAAAACCTCCAGCACCGGGGAAACTTTATACATATAAAGGTTTGGTTATAAAATACATCTAAAATTCATGAATTGAATACCTGAAATGATCAACCTCATCTTGACCATACTTGACATGTGTTCTTCCAAGTAAATTTCCTTGCAAATGTTTTAACCACATACGAAATGGTTTTTAACTGTTTTCTAATACATCTGTCTGATGTCAACATTTTCCCACGGAGGGGTAGATAGTGTTGATTCAGCTCGCTTACCTCTGTCCATCAGCAAACAAAACTGGGACTGATGTTTTAAAACGTGTATTCAAATAGCAAATAGAAGAACTGATGCAAATACAACTGGTGAAAGTGATGCAACAAAGAGGGATTTTCAGTCGAATTTCCAGCAAAAAAATCAACCCTTTAGTTTCAATTTTTTTTCGATAACTTGACATGCACCGTCATTTTATCCCTTCCTAACCGCGCGTCTTTCTTTCCCTCTTAATTTATTTATTTAGCTTTTCCTTCATACGAAGGCAGGGACACCACAACAGCTTACGTAATTAACTGTGGGCCCTGTAGTATGCTGAGACCTGACTGTTGTGCCGGGAGACAATCCCCTACTCTTTTCGAAGAGCACAACAGGATCTTTTACGTCCACCTTATATAGGAATTAGAGTGAAGGCTGACCGGATCTCCGGCTTTACGCCCTTATCCGAGAAGACGATGCACATAGAGTAAAGTGTCTTGCCCAAGGACACAACGTAATCGCCCGGGCCGGGAATCGAACCCAGATCATTAGGCCCGGAATTCGGTCCCCTGACCACTGGACCATTACGCCTCTCTTAAGACCCCCACCCCCTCCCCAAAGGGCCAGTTATACACACGCAGCACCTTTTTTCTGTCCAAAACCAAATACGTATGTAGGATCAATGTGGGTTTTAAAGGGATAAAATCAAAGAGTCCAGGGTTGTTCATTTTCAGGCATTTTTCAAACTTGATTCAGCGTCATCATACAATTGTTTTTAAAACTACAAACTATTAAGGATGACGGGATCTTCCTACACTCTCGACGTTCTGGGACTGTATATCTATATTTAATTTTATTAAAGACTTTCCCAATACAACGTATTGTTACAATCTGCAATTTGGTTCTAATTTCATTGATTTGTGTCTATCATCTATTATCATGTCGCCAATCTTAAAAAAATAGTTAATTTTAATGACAAAGGGAGAATGGTGTAAAGAGGGTTCCCTATACATTTTGCGTGAATCGTGATCGGCCTATTTATTTTTGCGTGAAACGTGATTGGAGCATTTTTTTATACGTGATTCAAACTTAATGTGTCCACGTGGATCCATCTTTTTCTTTATGCGTGATTCGTGAACGGAAACAACAACAATAACAATTTTAACGTGATTCGTGAAACGTGATTACGTCGATTTTTGCCTGAAAGTGAAAAAGATTTCAGTATTTTGCATGATTCGTGAATGCATTTTGCGAGGTGGTATAGGGGACCCAGGGCGACTCAATCAAGAACTCCCAAGGTTGAGCATGTTGTTAAGATCTAGCTGGTAACAATATCAACATTTTACCGAACCTTGGGAAGAAACTTGAAAACTCACGCATGATCATACATGATCGAAGGTTTCATGCCAAGATCTTGTAAGATTATGTCTGAGTCTTGCATGATCTTACACGGTGAATCTTGGTAAGATGTTCAACCTATTATTATCAACAGTACATAACATTCTAAGCATTTTAATTAGCTTGCTATGTCCAGAAATATACTGTACATGACTGGATAGGACATTTATGCAAAACATAGCCTAGTGAAGTACATAGTTACTGATCCCAAGCAAATTTTTGTATGCAAAATATTTCTTTTTCTTAAGAACCAATCACATTATTGTACCAACAACTGATATCCTTCAAATATTGCAATAGACACGTGTTTTCTGAGTTTAATTATTGCTTTTGGCTATGATATTAAAGAGAAAATTATAAATTATTTACAGTATTCACAGGGATTTGAATAAACTAAGACTTGTAAGATTTTTTTACAATTTTGTTTAGTGTTTTCGTTTCACTTGGGAGCTCTCAATTTCTTTTTGAACGTTTTCAAAGAATGTTTTTGTGAAGGAAATCAATTTCCCTGATGCTTGTGGTTTTCCTTGAAATTGTTCCTTAGCCTTGTTTGTGTCTGATAGTTTATTGAGTGTTTTATTTCCTGAAATTATAAGGTTTTACATAAGCAAGAGTTAAAACAACCAAGGAAAGGTTGGGGGAGGGGCAGGGGGTGATTGGAGGGTGGAGGGTGGAGAGGTTGGGTTTGGGAACTTAGGTGGGTTGGGTTTAAATCAAGTTGTGCAAATAATACAATCTTGGCAGAAACTAGTGAGACACTTTTACAGTTTTCTTTATTTTGACCTTTACCTATACATTTTCGGTATAATCCTCCCCTCCCCCTCCACACAATGTTGGTTTTCAGTTTATATGTTTCCTTGATGACTGCCAGGCCAACATTGTGTAGTGGGGGGAGGGGGGAGTGGCTTTAACAACAAATTTAGGCCCCAAAAGCATGTGCATTACGGTATAAGATGATTGTCCCATTTTCAAAGCAGTTGTCTCACTTAGTTTTTACCGAGATTGTAGTCTTGAAAAGAAGAGACCTTACCCCACTTTGACATTCTTAGATATGAGTAATGTGTCAGCTGTGCAAAACGGCGCATCACTGATGTATTGGATAGCTAAAATAGAATAAGCAATATTGTGAGTAACATAATAATAACATAGAAAAGAAAATAAGGCTGAACATTGAATGATTTTTATACTACAGTTAATCTGGCCACTCAAGGAACACCCAAAAGTGTCCGTATTAACAGGGTGGCCACATTAAGCGGGTAAATTTTATAGAAAATATATGGACATGCATTTCGTTGGGACCTAAAAAACTGACCGGAATAACATGGTGGTTGATTAAGCGGATGGCTGCAAGGCGGAGTTCTACTGTATATTAATACTATATAATACAGTAAAACCCTGCATATAAGAAACTAATTAAAATTTCCCATGACCAACAAAACTTTCAAATAAGCAGCTGTCCTGGACTAATGGCCAACAAACCTTCTACACATGTCAATTTTGACAGGTTTGGTAATTTTGACTTCAACGTGTGTTCAATTTCCACAAAAATACCACACTTGATTAGTTGATCAGAGATGATTCCGTGGTACCTATTATCCTGGCCAGTACAGGGATTTTTTTTCATAATTGAAATAAAATATTAATCACACTTTACTCCTAAAGATCAAAACAAACTGTCATATTTGGAGAAAACAATTTTCTTGGTGCTGCACAAGACAACAAAATAACAATAAAGGCAATGGTCAATAATTTGTCAAAAAGCATACAATGTATGGGTGGGTGGGTGACCATAAGCCTGGTGAAATGTAACGATCTGCCTAATGACCCCTGCTCCATCCCCCATAAGCCTGGATGCGCAATATGATATTACCATGCATGGTGATTTTCATGCATGGTGATCACTGTACATAATTATTGTACTATGGTAGTCAAATATCTGTGCCACAAGTGATACTTAATTGAAGTTAACATTAGTCTTTTAATATATTTTGGTGCGACCACAATATTGAAACAAGTATTAGGTGAGACAAACTTTGGTAGGAATTTTGTTTAAGCAAGTGTTACTTTTTCAGCCAAGTGCAAATGGGCCTAAATTTAGTCCTAACTGTATAAAAAAAATTATATCCATGTAAAAAAAATTGTTTCCACTACTTTTGAGGGAGAAAATGACAAAATAGTGGAGAATTCCAATGTGTTTTGAATACATTTTGACTTGCCATCTCATTGAGCCCGCGTTCAGTATTCTCACTTTCGATTATCTGCCATTTTCGGCAAAATACAACCATTGAAAAATATGGCAATACTAGTTGGTTTATACAATTCAATTCAATTTATTTATAAATATATAATGTTGTACATTTGATTTACGTGCGCAGCCTGCAGGTAGCATAACTAGTCGAGGCAGGCTGTGCAGATACTTTAGATAGAGATTTACATTTTGATATTACAATTATACTTATTATTTCAATATATTACAAAAAATAGTAATGTTTTAAATGTTAACCGAAAATAAATAAATAAATAATAATAACAATAATATATAGACATATATATTACATTAAATAATACACACACATATATTTTTACAGATCTGTTAAAGAAAATATATGTATACAATACAATTGAGGTACCAATTATTTCAATTTTGAAATTTTTGATATTATTTCCGAAGTATTTAAGTATGCGTCTTCCTCTTCTAAGATTTGCTTCAAACTATTTTTTAATTTGGACTTGAATAGGTTTTTGCTTGATTGACGTATGTTCTCAGGGACTGCATTCCAGATTCTACTTCCGGTGGAGGAGAACGATTTGTTAAATTTGGATGTTCTGCCACGTTGAATAAAAAGATTTCCTGAATTAGCAGCTCTAGTATGATAATTATGTACAGATGTTACATGAGTGAATAAATTTATAATATTCGGGGGGGCAATATTTTTATACACGTCGTGCATCAGCACTGAGATAGTATGAAAGTAAAACATATCTAGTGGGAGGATATCAGAAGCCACAAATAAAGGGATTGCGTGTTCACGGTTTGTAGCAAAGTGCATAAGTCTTAGGGCGCGTTTTTGAAGAATCAAGATTTTATTTAGGTTTGATTTAGTAGTTTGGCCCCAAACAGATAGCCCATAAGAGATATATGGGTGGACTAAGGATTGATAAATAGTACGTAGGGTTGAATATGGAACATAATGCCGCAATCTAGAGATAATGCCGATGGTTTTACTTATTTTCAAAGTTATGTAATTTATATGGTAGTTCCAAGATAAGTTTCGATCAATTACGAGACCTAGGTATTTAACGTAGTCTTTCTTCTCCAGAGGTGTCAGTTTCCGGGTATTGGTATCAAGTACATTTATAATTGGATTAAAGTCACACTTTTTTTGGTATGGAGCAAAAATAATATAATTTGATTTCTTAATATTTAATGTTAATTTGTTAGCTAGCAGCCAGTCGCAAATATTAGCTAGTTCCTTATTTACAGTTCTTTCGAGAGATCGCAAGTTTGTATCTGAATATAGTAAGTTTGTATCGTCTGCAAATAGGAAGAAGCGGAATTTATCACTGGAATTTTGGATGTCATTTATATAAAGTAGAAAAAGTAAAGGTCCTAGGACAGATCCTTGTGGTACACCGTATACTAAAACAATTAGACCTTTTGTCCCCATAGACTACATGTATGAGCCAATAATGCACTGGGCATTTATATCCCGGTCAGGAAATAAGTCATCACATATTTCCTGATCGGATTACAGTTAGATTTAATAACAGTATCATGTGACCATCTATCAACCAATGAGGTTGTTCGTTATAAGGTAAAATAGACAGCTATATAATAATGCTAGTTATTTACCTACCCGTTCAACAACATATTGATCATTTAAAAACCTACAAGAAAACAAATTATGCAGTAAATAATAACAGTTTACTGCAATGAGCCATTCCATTCTATATGCAACCCCCCCCCCCCCCCCCTTATTGAAGGACCTGGAAATCCAAGGGGGAGGGGGGCTTACACTATTATTAAAAGCAGTACCCTTGAGGGTCAACTTCAAATCCAAGAGGTGATGAGGTAAATTTAACAATATGATGAGGTAAATTTTTGCTTAATCCATGCAGGTAAAGTCGAAAATAGGTAAATTCCAAAGGGGGTATTGTGCAAAAACTCATTCTAGGGGGGTTTATTTTGAAAGACTCCCTCAATAGGGGAGAGGGGGGGGGGGGGGGGTAGGGGAGAGAGGGGGGGATATTAAATGGAATGTCCCAATGTGAGAAATATAAATATCATAGATACAAACAAATAGAGTATGTCTCCACAATAATGAAATTCAGTGACTCTCAGTCAAATCAATGTAGATTAGATGCAATCATTAAGAAACGTATATTATTATTGTTCGTAATCACAATTTTATATGGATTTTTGTAATACAATTTTAGTTTTACAATGCAACGTAAACAGAATAAAGGAAAGGGTTACATCACTTCTACACACAATTTACAATAAATATATTTTTTGAATAATAAATATTAGAACGTATTCATATAATTATTATGAAGAAATTATTGCGTATGTGCAATGTGATCTGAAAGTATCTACGTAACGTTGTATGACGAAAGAAAGATCAAGAGCTGTAGTGATAAAAACCCACCTTAAAAGGATGCGAAGAGGCATTCTGTCGATGTACTACAAAACGTCAGTGTTGTTTAAAGGTTCTTTAAATTGATAACAATAAAATAAAGCAAATAGTACTAATAATCATCGAGATTACATCAAACTAAAAATCTGCAACTCAACGCCATTTTGTAAAGTCTCTTTCATGCCCAGTCCATTCCTCGCATACAGGAAGCCCAAGCATGAAAGTGGTCTGAAACACAGACACCCCGAGTATTGAAATGGGACATATCTTTCTTTCTTTTTTCGTGGCACTTGCTCACGAGCAAAAAAAATCATGTATATGGCAGGGTTTTTTTCTTTGTTTTCTTTGTTTTCAATCTTTTTAATTTTCCAAAAATAACCTTTTTCTCTATTATCAACCACGTTCCCAGGACCCTCTCCCTTCCGATGCAGCCCATTCCCATCAGAGGCGCCACAAGTGTAATGTGTTTTCTTGCGTTTGATATTTAATTTTTTCTTCAGTCTCATTATATTTTCACCATTCTTTGGTTCGGAAAAAATGAAGATGGGACTTCTTTTCTTTATTTCATAACTTAACAATCTATTTCATAAACAATTACCCCATTTTCAGAGATAATAATTCTGTTGAGGAAGATGACTGTTTTTTTATTTTCCTTAAGATCTTAGTTAATAATAGAATAAAATAATTATATATAGAACATGAATACCCTGAGGCGCTCTTGCTTGGATGCATCGAAAACTGACATGTAAATACACCTACTTGCAAGAACGTTGTCATACAACATTTGAACATTTGTAATTTAGTGGATTAAGAATAAATTAAAAGTACAAAAGAAGATCATTGAAGCAGAACTCTTTCCTTTGTACTTTTAATTTATTCCTAATCCACTAAATTACAAATGTTAATGATAACGTTCTTGCAAGTTGGTGTATATAGAAGAGCAGAGTAAACATCTTATTTTGGCGGTATTTTTTTATTTCCGCAAACACAGTGGAATATTACTTTCATTAAATAGATATATACATAAATAATATATAAAATATAATCCCAGTCAACTGTAATATTAAGCACCAAATATTAGTTATAGTCGATTGTTATCAAAGTGAATTTTAATATTTAATATTAACTGATATGAACAATGTTATGTCAGTCATGAACAACGGTGAATGGGGGCTCTGTAATTTGTTAATATTGAATGCTAAATTAAATAATAATAATAATAATACTTTCTTAGAACGCATCTAAAAACCTCAATGCGGTTACAAAATTATAAACAAAGTTATTAAATATCAAATATAAAAGACTATATATACAAATTATGTTCAAGAAAAATATGACTTAAAAAGAAATTAAAATAAATAAATAAGTATAAAAATACATTTTCCAGACATCAGCTATGATTATATAAATATTGTATCATAAAATATATCATTAACACAGACGCTAGTTTCCATTGATAATATATTTATAATATATGTAAAAGTTTACTCCTAAGTAGAGGTTGTCGAAAGGAGATAGGAAATAGGTCATTCCAAGATCCAAGAACAGGTTGAAAAACGTGTAACTGCTTCAGTCGTATTTTCCTCATTAACACGGGGGTAAGTGTTGATATATACATCGTTTGTTTAGTTGTAGTCCAAGAAACCCTTTTTAAAACGGGCTTTGATTATAATATTCATGTTTAGTTGCATTAATGACATGTCGCTATAGGAGGTGACTACAAGCACCCCTTAGAAAGTACACCGCACTCTTTGTACATGTCTAAGCTTGTCTAGGGGATCTATTCTCTGAATCTATTCATAATTGCTAATGTTTATATCAATTGCATATTATTATTTTTGATGGTATATGTGCGGCCAAAACTAAAATCTATCCTCACAACCTTTTTCGGAATCAGTTATTCCAAACTATTATGTTTATAATAGTATCATTAAAAGACAGGTAATATAATGAAAGTTGAAAAATGTTGACTTAACTTTACTGACGTTTCGAGCTTAAAAAGAATATATTATAAGAAAAGTTCAGATCCTGTGATATTAATAATAATATTAATTTGCGTTATTTATGGTATATTTACTGCCACAAATGCAGCCAAAACTCAAAATTCTCCTAGCGATTTTTTTGGTTCTATTTTTACAGGCTTTCTTGCATGAAGAGTTGGTTAGAATGTCAACAATTTCCCGATATATGTCGTCAATATTGTGGTTATCTTTAGCTGAGGTCTCCATATGTCGTAAAGTTAACTGCCTTGCCCCTTTTATACGGATATAATCAGAAATATCTTTAACAACTTCTTGGGATGAAATTTCCCGTTTGAGTTCATTGTCCTTTTTGTTACCAACCAGCACAACCGGAATATTATCAGCCTTCTTGGCGGCTATAACTTCATCGAGAAGTCTTTTGAGCTCTATAAATGAGTATTTGTCATCCAGAGCGTATACCATCACGAAAGCTTTAGCCCTTTGTATGGCAACTTCTCTCATTGCAGGAAATTGGAAGCTTCCCGATGTATCAGTAGTGTTTAGAACAATAACGTTCCCATCTACGTTTATACCTCGAGAGTAAAAATCCTCCACTGTTGGATCGTAGACATTCGTGAAATGGTTCATATAGTAACGTCGAATGATTGAAGTCTTCCCAACTCCAGCAGCTCCAAAGAAAACTATTTCGAAGGTATTTTTCCCTTTCATTGTAAGCAGCAGGTTCTTTTTTGAAAATTTGTTTTTTAACTCACTCTGTTTCCAGAGTGTAGAGTGTATGTGATGTTACTTAGTATGAAGCGGATACAGTTTGAAAACGTGATCTATCTATATATCGTGCGCGTCAACAAATTCATCATCCACGGTCACTGCGTTCTGGATATGGCATTATTATAATATTGCCTAGCTCTCGAAAATATTGATTAATGAAATTCTTGAATTGATTAATGATGCATTTATATATTTTCTGATCATTTTTATATTGAAATCGACTGGCAAATCTTAACCGTTGATGTTTTTCATTTCATTTTCTAAGCCAAACTGGGAAACAGGAAAATTTAGCAACAGAATCAGGAAGTCGTCCAAACATGAATCACAACTTCCTTTAGCACCCAAAACACAGGGAACCCAACACTATAAAAGCAGGCCGCAGGACTAAAGCATGCACTTGATTACATTCGACCAAAAAAAAAACGCTTTTGCTTATTTGCACGAAACAATATATTTTTAGGAAATTCTGGTGGTTACAAAAGATCGTTCAGTTTGTTGGGCATTTACTTTATAGATCATAAGTTTATTATTATTATTATTATTATTATTATTATTATTATTATTATTATTATTATTATTATTATTATTATTATTATTATTATTATTATTATTATTATTATTATTATTATAACAATACGTTATATTGCAATAAGAATGCAAACAGTACAATTCAGATTGGTAAAGAAAAATAAAGAAATTTGTTGATATTGTATTTGTACGAATATAATCGCCCAGACTAGTGACCGTCAAACTGTTTAAAGATATTCATTATTAATAACACTTGTACTAATTAAAAAAGACCATGAATTGTCGTCATTATACTAGTTGTCATATTACCAAAGTTAAATCTTTGGACGAATGTAGTGTATCACCTTAAAAGATAAAGCCATCATACGAGAAGACGCAACGATTAAAAAACATAAAATGTTGTGGGTACCCTGCCATGTTATTATTTATTTTCTTTGTAATGCAATTTGTTTTCAGTTACTGTATTATTAAGGCGAAGCTATTGAGATAGATAAATAAATAGATAGATCAATACAAAAAATACCGACACGCGCACTACAAAAAAATATGTAAATTAACACACATTGTAAGAGAAAATTAGCCTCCTCCACAGGCGTCTAATTTGGATTTCCTGTGCTTCTACTAGAGAGGGACTAGGCCCTATTTTCTCCTTACCACAGGAAGCCCGATGAAAAGAGATATAAGAGATGCGGCTAAGAGAAAATGTAGGTGTAAATAAAAAAACCTTCATATATATATATATATATACCTATATGGAATAATACACTATGTCTACATTTTGCGGTTTTTGACGTACGTTTTCAATGTTCCCATTCCAACCTGAAGTGACGCGATTGATGAGAATCGACAAAACGGATAACATATTGTAATCAGTAATTAAACAATTTAAAATAAAATTTATGACCTACACTATATCATTGATCAATATTATACAACTTTTAAGTTATAAAAACAATTAAAAGTCATTCAAAATGATATATAACGTTTAAGTTAAAACAAAAATAGACGTACGGCATATTGGATGATGATATATCGATTAATGAAATTATCAAAAAGCTTCGCAGTAGTCCCCGTCGCTACTGCTAAGCTGGCTCTGGGAGAGGGGGTGAAGGAGGGCGAAAATCAATTATCAATCGATAATAAACAATTGATGAATAGTTGATCATTGATTTATCAATTGTTAATTTTGTGGTGAGGAAAAGTAGCATTTGAGACACTTGAATTCTAGATTTGTACATTTTATGTTAATTCCCTTTGTGATTAAGACAGTCGTGTTTTCTCCTTACTCATAAATACTGTCGGTGACAAATGCGGCTTACTTTGTAATTCCTGTCTTTTTGTGCTAATTGTCTTTTTCGACGGCAGTATTTTATGCTAATCCCTCAATTGTGACGGCTTGATTATTTATACAAGCTCACTTGTAGTCGGCCTCAGCTTTTTGTTTTGCCAATCCCTTATTTACTGTGAAGTTTCTATTGTATTTTAAGACTTTTATGCCAAGGATTTATATGTGAAGAGTTTTAATAATACCCTGCTTTGTTTAAGATGGCGTAAGAGTATATTTCGCTTGTAATGTGCGTATTCAAAAACTGCATGTGAAAACATTATCATAAAAAAATTATGTATCGTCGTTGCCGTTAGTTGATTTTAATTATTTGAACTATGACGAATTTATTTTACGCTCGAAACCATTCTGATCCGTCAGATAATCACCTAAAATTTGGAACACTTCAAAGCCCACGTCAGGGTAGCTAGTAGCTTTCTGACAATGAGAAAAACGTATGTGTTTAAATCGTTGTTTGTGACGCTTGTGCTGAGTTGTTTCGACTGTGACGGATCTATTTTACGCTATAACCCATGTGTGGCGCTTTGTTTATTGACGCGCTTCAGTATTTTTAGGTCATCGCTGCCACCTGCTCTGCACAGCGTACCTTGTGACGTAATTCCGGTAACACAACGCGTTGAAGCATGACGTAGTATTTGTGCTTAGAACGATTGACGTCATAATACGTAAAAATAACTGAGTTAATATCTATAACTTGTGACTGAGGGCGTGGTGTACAAAAATAAAGAGAAAAGCAAAAATGTCGTAGAGGCCCTGTGGGGGTTAAAAGTAATTGCAGATATTGTTATTAAAACTTTATATCAAGGTGCTCGTGATTGAAAAGGTGTGGCGTGACTAAAATAGAGAGCATAATAAATACAAACAGATATCATGTAGAGAGCCATGCAGATATTGAAACTAGTAGACCATCTTGTTTTCGCCATACTGGTTATATTAAAATTGGCCATCAATGAGCTCGTGACTGATCATGAGAAGGTGTGGCGTGACTAAAATAGAGAGCATGATAAACAATCAGATATCATGAAGAGAGCCATGCAGATATTAAAACTAGTAGACCATCTTATTTTCGCCATACTGGTTATATTAAAATTGGCCATCAATGAGCTCGTGACTGATCATGAGAAGGTGTGGCGTGACTAAAATAGAGAGCATGATAAACAATCAGATATCATGAAGAGAGCCATGCAGATATTGAAACTAGTAGACCATCTTGTTTTCGCCATACTGGCTATATTAAAATTGGCCATCAATGAGCTCGTGACTGATCATGAGAAGGTGTGGCGTGACTAAAATAGAGAGCATGATAAACAATCAGATATCATGAAGAGAGCCATGCAGATATTGAAACTAGTAGACCATCTTGTTTTCGCCATACTGGCTATATTAAAATTGGCCATCAATGAGCTCGTGACTGATCATGAGAAGGTGTGGCGTGACTAAAATAGAGAGCATGATAAACAATCAGATATCATGAAGAGAGCCATGCAGATATTGAAACTAGTAGACCATCTTGTTTTCGCCATACTGGCTATATTAAAATTGGCCATCAATGAGCTCGTGACTGATCATGAGAAGGTGTGGCGTGACTAAAATAGAGAGCATGATAAACAATCAGATATCATGAAGAGAGCCATGCAGATATTGAAACTAGTAGACCATCTTGTTTTCGCCATACTGGCTATATTAAAATTGGCCATCAATGAGCTCGTGACTGATCATGAGAAGGTGTGGCGTGACTAAAATAGAGAGCATGATAAACAATCAGATATCATGAAGAGAGCCATGCAGATATTGAAACTAGTAGACCATCTTGTTTTCGCCATACTGGCTATATTAAAATTGGCCATCAATGAGCTCGTGACTGATCATGAGAAGGTGTGGCGTGACTAAAATAGAGAGCATGATAAACAATCAGATATCATGAAGAGAGCCATGCAGATATTGAAACTAGTAGACCATCTTGTTTTCGCCATACTGGCTATATTAAAATTGGCCATCAATGAGCTCGTGACTGATCATGAGAAGGTGTGGCGTGACTAAAATAGAGAGCATGATAAACAATCAGATATCATGAAGAGAGCCATGCAGATATTGAAACTAGTAGACCATCTTGTTTTCGCCATACTGGCTATATTAAAATTGGCCATCAATGAGCTCGTGACTGATCATGAGAAGGTGTGGCGTGACTAAAATAGAGAGCATGATAAACAATCAGATATCATGAAGAGAGCCATGCAGATATTGAAACTAGTAGACCATCTTGTTTTCGCCATACTGGCTATATTAAAATTGGCCATCAATGAGCTCGTGACTGATCATGAGAAGGTGTGGCGTGATAAAAATAAAAAAGAACTATTATAATCACTACTTCAAAATATCACGATGTGCGGCAATACGAAGATTCATAAGGGAATATCATATTTGTCAGTGTTTCATAAAAATAATGGATCATCTTGTTTTGCACACCCTGACACTGTTGATATCGATATGCTCATGACTCTTGACTGATATGGTGTGGCGTGACAAAAAGACCAGTCGATCATCTGGTTTTCCATTTTAATTATAGTCTCCCTCGCAGCAGACGTTTTTCTCGACACTTAAAACGGCTGCGTGGAAGACTATTTTGATTGTAGTAAAATTTGATATGAATGTGCTCATCACTCGTGACTGATATGGTCTGGCGTGACAAAAAGACCAGTCGATCATCTGGTTTTCCATTTTAACTATAGTCTCCCTCGCAGCAGACGTTTTTCTCGACACAAAAAACGGCTGCGGGAAAGACTATTTTGATTGTAGTAAAATTTGATATGAATGTGCTCATCACTCGTGACTGATATGGTATGACGTGACAAAAAAAAAACAAGTCGATCACGGATCTGGTTTTCCATTTTAATTAAAGTCTTCCTAAAAACGGCTGTGTGGAAGACTATTTTGATTGTAGTAAAATTTGATATGAATGTGCTCATCACTCGTGACTGATATGGTCTTGCGTGACAAACAAAACAAAACAAAACAAAACAGGTCGATCACTGATCTGGTTTTCCATTTTAATTAAAGTCTTCCTAAAAAAGACTGCGTGGAAGACTATTTTGATTCTACTAAAATTTGATATCAATAAGCTCGTGACTGGTGAAAGGGTGTGACTTGACAAAAATGTAAAAAAGTAATAACCAACATCGAACATCATGGAGAGCCACAATGCGGGCTGCGGTTGTTCAGTTTTGCATACTGAGTATAATGAAAGGTTTCGAATTCCCGCTGGTTGACATGAGCATTGTGATGATAATTTCTTAATGTTATTGCGGTTTATGACCGTCGCTTACTGGAAGAACGAAGGCTGATAGGAATGGGTGAAGATCGTCTTCTTCAAAGTTGAGATCCATGAATCGATTTACAATGGTGCTGTATCTGAAATAAAATAGAAAAGAGTCTTGCGATTACAATTTTTTACATAGCATTTCTAATTATCAGACATTGTATTACACTCAATTAATTCAACAGCGAAGCGACTATAAGCCGCAATGTTAGCGGTACAAAAATACGCTTTTTGCCAAAATAACAATTATTAATTTTCGTGTTATAATAGTATGCAATAGCATATGCAATGTCCTTTTGTATTTCGTGAAGCCCATTGTAAAACAAGGAAGCACATATCAAGAGACAATGAAATATATATATATTCATATTTTGACTAACGTACCAACAATATTATTAAGAAACAAGGAACTTGAAAGTTGTCTGTTACTTAATGTAGGGGCTACAATGGTAGGGGAGGGGAGAGAGTTTAATTGTTGCTTACATACTAAAGTATATTAATTAAAAGATACTTGGCTAATAGACATGCCCAACTTATGTATGCTAGTCTTTTTGGTACAATATCGTATGGACTATCGTATGATATACTGATATGATAGAGTGATTTTCCTTCGTCCGTGCAGCGAAGTAGACCAGTTAGTGTGCAATAGTCGAAATAAAACAATGGGATTAGTGTGTACTACTATGTATTGCGTTGACTATTCGTTCACAGACGAAGTATACACCCATGCAAAACGAGCAAGGGACTGGGAACGAGCAACACGAAACACCATGAACAATATAATATTTCAATAATATTTTTCCCTTACAAGAAAGAGCATGTCTAAATTAGTAATTTTGTAGAGTTGAGTTGTCATATGTTGAATCGCTCCAGAGTTATTGGCATTTAAAATTTACCAAAAACGCGAAAGCGAGGCCCTAAAGGCCCAAGTGCAAATTTTAAGCCAAATCTTTGTAAATTCAAAACGCTGTAACTTTTGATCAGTTTATGTTACTACATTGAAATTGTGGTGTCTTCTAATACTGATTAAGTAAGGAATTGCCTTTTTGCATAGGGTGTATACACTCTAAGTATTCCAATATAGCAGAGTGAATGATTTTAACAAAACTTATCAGACTAGTACTGGTTTGGATATCGGTGTACCTTTTTTGTTGGACATCTGAACTCAAACTATCTCGTCTTTGTAAAGGTTTGTTGCATCGTATCATTTCAGAGACCTGTTGAATGGGGAGGTCAAATGGGGAGGTGAAAAAAGAACTAAAAAAATCACTTGAAAGACACTCAGTTTCCATAAACTGAAACTATATGATACATCTTGTTCTACCATTTTATATCTAGAACGCTTTTATATAACTACCATACTTTGTATTTTTTATAAGCAAATAACTATTTGTTATCATTGTAAATTATTCTTGAAAAACCTTTCATAGGAAGATTAATAAAACGTATCTATGTATGCCAATGTTTATTACCAAGTAATGAATAGAATATATTTTCAAAAGCAAATAGTAAAATAGATGGTCATTATTGATATAGTACCTCGGCAGATCTTTTAACAAGATCTTCAGGAACTCCAACTAGTTTAGCAATATGACAAGCATAACTGCTACTAGCATGGCCTTCAACAAGTTGATAAAGAAATACCAGTTCCTCTCCATCTTGCATTACTTCTGTAGTCTGGAAATTAAGAAATATTGTTAATATAATGCTTATCAGTATGAAATTATTGTATTTTATGATACATTCAAAATACATTTCAAGGACCGGACACCCCCCTAGCGCCGCCATTTTAAGACATTTAGGGACCGGACACCCCTAACACCTTATCTCCCCCTCCCCTCCCCAGAGGGCCTGATACTCAGGCTACAGAGGCTTGAAAATACATAGCCGGGAGAGAGTTAGTCAAGCCTCTGGTAACCAGGGTAACAATTTTCTTGATCCGCCCTTGAATTTTGGTTTGGCTTCACAATGTATACAGATATTTAAACTTAAAACGCCATCATTGCTTAGAAGTTTGAGGAGGGGAAAACGGGTGGATCAGTACGTTAAATTGGTTTTAGAAAACTTGCTCAAACACTTGTAAGATGTCGTGCACGACTGTCTATTAATATGTTTACCCAAGAGTTATCGGACTATAGGATGAAACTTCTGCTCGACACTGAATTGAGCTATCCAATATAATAGTTTATTGATTTGTGGCATACCTGATAGCTTACTATTGGTGTATCTGGAAGTAGATTCTGTCGAATCAGACTGTGAAAGTGTGTTGATACAAGTGTTCTAGGGCATTTGTCTATTTTCGCTAGCCAATGTTTAAGAGTTGCGCATAACAAAGCGAGACCGTCGACCTTTAAAAGAGAAAAACAATTCAAAGTGTACAACTGACTATGATATGAAAATAATTCAGAGGTATAACTATCTAACGCAGCTATAAAAAAGCTCACTGATCAAGTTTTCAATAGATTTTAAAAATAAAACGTTATTACTTTTTCCACACATGTCTCTTATATCAGTACCAGGTTGCAAGACGTTTATTTTTCTATTTTTAAAAGATTTTCAATATTATGAATATATTCATTTTAAAGTTTGAATGTATTTTTCGTACCGTTGCAGTTCCCTTGCCAAACTCATCTATTATAACCAAAGAGTGTTCCGTCGCCTCTTGGACCGCTGTTGCAACCTGCCATCACAAATACACCCACAAATTATAAAATATTTGATATAAATCGCGCGCTCTGATTGGCTGAGAAGCGTTCTCTATAACTCAACAGTAATGTGGTGCTTATATAGCGCATTTCACATGTCTCAATGCGCTTTACAATTATTCATTTGTACGGACCGCTGCATGTTTAAGGCGCACACTGCAGCCACGCGGCTTACAATCATGAGGAGTTAGTAGTTAGCATGTATCAGTATGAGCCAGTCACTGAGGGTGGTCACGGCCAGGGTTTGTTACGTCCTCAGTGGTTCTTTTACGTCCCTCCAGTGCTGGTTAGTGTGTGGAGAGACGGGACCTCCGATTTAACGTCCTTATCCAGTGCACGGAGCGTGAATTTGTTTGATTTTAACTACTGAATATTCTATAAAAGAAATAGAAGTTAAAGAGCACTTGGAAATTTTCCTCGTTTTCTATTTTTTCAATAGAACATTACAAGACGAGAAAAGAGAAAAAAAAAAAACAGCCATGAGCGCAAACAGCAACCTCATTTCCAGGGCCCTCTCCCTTTGCCCGAAGGAAGAGGGCCTTTGGAACGAAAGGCACAAACAGAAGATCATGTAAATCTGGATGGGAGGAATTTTGTATGTAATTTAAAGTATAAAAATGCATGTTATCAATACCTGGCCAAGGTCGATCATAAACGTTGACAGACCAATGGATACAGTTTCTCTGGTATGAATACGAGTAAATATCCTATCTGTTGTACCGATGATGGCTTTTTCAGCAGGAACAAAGCTACCAATGTGAGCCATGAAGACAAGGAGACCAACCTGAAATTATTTGATTGACACTTTAAATATAGGAAAGAACAAGGTGGCATGCTTGGACATAGATTACATGTGAGTTAAGTTTGTTCTCTCTGATGCCACAAGTGTTTTTCTCCGGGTTATCCAGTTCTCCTCTAGCCTCCTGGCAGACGTCATTTGTGTCGGTCTCATGCATGAGACCGACACAAATGACGTCTGCTAGGAGACTAGTTTTCCTCCCTCTGCAAAAACCAACATGTGAGTTGCGTGGTAGAATATTTAATGTAGGTTAGTAAGTGTGGGTCTGAGTCTCCCTAATTAGTAGGACACTTGTGTCTTGCTATTAGATGAAACGTTAAAAAGGTATATGTATTTACTTAATTAAAATAGCACAACTTATTATTGGCTTACATAACTATTACATTATAACTGCTCTTATAATACATTTTTTTATGAGGACCACACATGAATTATAGGAAGAAGAAAACATCTCTCTGCGGTAAAACCGCTTGCCGTCAAGAAATATGAACATTCGAATAAAAAACAGAGACAACATAGTGTTCCATGGAATGCTATTTGGTACCTGTTTGAGATAGACACTTTTCCCGCTTGCATTGGGACCAGTAAGGATCGTCATTCGTGCTTTGCTCTTTTCCATCATTGTGTCATTCGGTACAAACTGGGTGACGCACAGCTCTTGAAGAGGATGTCTAAACATTTTGTTCATGAAAAACGAACGAACATCCTTCATATAATAGTTCATTCAATTTGAGAATAACTTCAATAAAACAGATTCAAATTACTGCTGTGTGGTGTTTCTATATTCGGTAGCTATAAGGCAGCGTTTAAGACAAATAAAATTGATCTTTTTATTTCACTAAACATTTCTTAAGTTATGACCAAAAATTATAGAAAAAAAATAAAATGTCGGGTTATATATCCTGCACGGTGACGCAGGGCCATATAACGAACTGATGTGTGAGTCATTTTCACATACCTTCCTCCCTTGATATCAAGAATTGGCTCAGAAGTCATCTCTGGACACACGTAACTCCCTTCATGCGCGCAAGTCGCCATGGAAATCAAACTAAAATATTGATGTAAACATCAAGAAATGTAAAATACACTAAGTGATCTTTACGCGTTGGGCAAAGTCACCGCAAAGAACCGCAAAGTCATCCTAACAGTTTGGCTATAACAGGGCGTTTATGTAACTCGACCTCCTACGCCCATAGAGTAAATTATAACCGAAACATTCGGCAATTTTGAATCTCTTTAACTGGAAATCATTAATCTTAACATTTTCACTCAAGTAGGGCGGTTATATAACTCGACCTCCTTCGCCAATAGAGTAAATTATACAACCGAAACATTTGACCATTTTGAATCCCTATAAACTGGAAATCATTAATCTTAACATTTTCGCTAAAGTAGGGCGGTTATATAACTCGACCTCCTACGCCAAAAGAGTAAATTATAACCGAAATATTCGACCATTTTGAATCTCTCTAGCTGGAAATCCTTGTCATGCACGGGAAAAGTGCATTTAATAGTTGATCGTTGGCTACATTCTATATTTTTCAGTTTCATTGTAATTACCAGTCGAGTTCTGCCGCACATTCCATCATTCCCAGTAAATCCTTGGTGTGGCCAAGAATAATTGTCTGCAGTCGATGCATGATTGCAGTTTCATGATCTGAACAAATAAATGATGAAAATTAATTCAGCAAAAATCTACATCTATTTCATAACAAAATGGTGAACATTTTGTTGCATGTTGCTTATTGCATGCATGCTGCATGCTGCTTACCAAGCTTGAAATATGCTATATTCATATGTAAATGGTATCAGCAGAGATTAAAACATGTAGAAAAGGTATATCATATCATCCATAGTGCATTTCGGGCTTGGTATGCAACATACAGCAAGCAATTCAGAAAGCTTTCACCTCCTTTTATTGAAAGAGCTTTATACATATGTATAGTGAACTAATAAAGTATTCGAAATAAAAAGAAAATTGTTTACTTATTATCGATTGCAGGCTGTGTAATATTCTCTGCAGTGACTTGTAAACTAATATATGAGCAATAACTTGCTTGAATATAAGGCACATCTTCAAATATTAAAAAGGCCCTCTTTAACTTCAATAAAGCACCATGTTGTAAGATATATAATTGTATGGCTGAAACTACATGCATTTTATTATTTGTAAATTTATCAAGCTTTATTCATTATGTTTAATAATAAACGATAAGTAATATAATGAAACACCGTAAAAAATGTTGACTTAACTTTCATTATATTATATACCTATCGTTTAAGTATATCAAACACCAACGCAGCCTATACTAGTTTACTCGCTAGTTTCGAGTTTAATCATAGCGTAGATTGAAATATTTACCTGTTATCTCACATTGCGTATCTCCAAGCAATTCATCAAGTTCTGATTTGAATTTTTAAGAAAAAGACATAAAATGATTAATAGGCTTTTTTCGAATGCAAATTTGGGATGGAAATCGAGTGGTAGTACTGACCTTTTGTACTTTCACTTTTGTAGTAAACCATATTATTAGAAAGGAACTGCAATGGGACGAACAAAATCGTCAAAAGTCTAATTCACCGTTGTCGTCAATCAAAATAATTTTCTTTAGAATTTGGCTACAGCTGTGGCAATTTACCACGGGCTGTAGTCAAAGTTTAAAAGAATATATTACACACTATCAATATAGTATTTATTAAGGTAGACGATTAAAATATTAGATGTGTGCGCGTGGGATGCTCATCAATCAATGGCATTAGCAACTCACGTGACGATGGCAAAATTAATGATTTAACTTACAACAAATTCAAGACCATCCATTTCAAAATCCTTCTCTTCTTTCATTTCAGCCGTACGGGGAATTGAAAGAAGATATCCGAGCTGAAAGAAAGAAAAAAGGGAGCGTTGTAGTATATATACCAAATGGTTGTTAATTACTGAGTGTTGACCGCACTATAGAAAATATCTCAAACAAGATTGAGGTAATGTATTGGGGAAATAATAGGTAAAAAGACAATGGAACGCACATAATCATAAAGCCCCGTTTAAACGCCCTGTTGGATGATGTTGGTTCGTCTGAACGCACCCCATTTACTGAACATCATCCAACATCGGGATTAAGTTGAGGTAGTTTACCTGAGGCAAGTAAATAACGTTACATTCTTTGATCGAGGCCTGCAACTTGTTCAGCTCCTCGCGTGCTACTTTTGTCATGAAGTCTGGGAGGCCATTATATGTTCGTTTTTCTGGAAAAGAGGAGAACGAGTGTTTTTCATGTTTTTCTTTTCAGTTTGTCATCCACGAAGTTTCAGTATATCTGGTTTGCATGCTTCCTTTTTTCACTTTCAACTTGACATTAATATAATATAGTTCTCGAACTTTTATGGCTGATTTGTTTATTCGTTGGTTTGTTTGATTTGATAATAACTTTGTATATGATGACACTTTGTCATTGTATCACTGAATAATTTGATCAGTCTGTTGGTGATCAGATGTTGGATTGATCGAGTATAATTGGTTGATGGGTCAGTTGGTTGGTTGGTTGTTTACTTACTTTCATCAAGTACAGAATCAACTCCAGGTTTGACAACAAATCGATTTTGTTCAGCGGACCCGTCGAAGTCGACCATCTTAGTTATTAGGTTTGCAAGACGAGGTAAATCGTGAGTAAAATGGTTTTTCACCTGCAAATAAAAAAAAGATAAATTTATTTATTTATTTGAAACAACTAAAAAGAAGTGAAAGAAACGGCAGACCGAGTCTTTCCTGCTCATCCCAACCATGCAGCACCGTTGTAACCCCTCCTCCTTCTCCCTTTTCCTTCACTTATGGGAACTGATTAATATGATATTGTCTATTTTTACTAACCTTCGTGGCTATAGTGATATCCGATGGAATTGTTCTGCATAAGTCCGTGAGATAGACGGTATTGTAGACAGTCTATAGCGGTTCAATATGATTAATGTTACTTAATGCAAATAATGTATAAGCTACAATCATGTGCAAAATACCTTAGGATATTATCTGGTTTTCACATGAAAAATATCTCAACATAATTTTTCCGTTTCCCCCTCCCCCCGCCCCCCCCCCCCCCCCCCCCCCCCGTATCAATGTTGAGTTTTGGGAATGTGAAACGGTTGTCATTTGAAGGACCAATCGACATTGCTCAGGTCCCAACAATTTTGCACATGATTGTAGTACACACAAAAAACCGTACCTTATACAGCGCCTGCCAATCCGTAACTGATGCCTGGGCTGTTTTCATTCTGCTTAGTATTCTCTATGATTATAACAAAACTGTAAATTTAGGGCATGATGAATATGAAAACATATCAACATCAGAACATGCTGCAACACAAATAAAGTGTACCCGCGAATTGCCCTTTTAGGGTAAGGGTTAGTACTGGTTGACCGAGATTTTTTCAAGAAGCACTTGTCATGCAAATTTGTACCTAAAACCGCCGCTAAATTAGCCAGCGTAAAGGCTCTTGGGAGAGGGGAAGGGAGGGGAAGAGGAGGAGAGGAGTAAGAGCCGATACGCTGGCTACCGCTAAATATGGCTTTTGCATGAATCTTGGCAAAAATCAGGCACGTCATGCATGATCACGGCACACAAACTCATAACATTTGCGATCTCAGTTAAACAATTACGATATTAGCTAGATGATAAACTCAATTCTTACCGATATGTTTTTCATGTTCTTCAAGCAGTCTTGCAAAGAAGCGACCAGCTCTTGATTTCTTGGAGCACTGAAGTAACCAATAGCCATTTGCCTTTGCTTGAGTACCTCAAGGTTCCTTGTTGGACGCATAAACCAAATCCTGCGAAAAGTGATTCCATAAAAAGAAAAATAAGTGGTTAGTTAATCTCATAAATGCAGGATAAATTGAACACCCTGGCCATTTCGAATATCCAATAAACAATCAGTGCGCGCGTACAGTTCAAGATATCGTTCACCCGATTTTACTGACAGTAAATATAAAATATAATCTCACCTTAGCAATCGACTTCCGGGGCTAGACCTTGTTCTATTCATAACACCTAGAAAATTGATAGCACGAAATAAATTGGTTATGATAAAAGAAAATGTATTGGAATTACACTATGTCATTCTGACGCGGGGGAGAGAAAAAGCGGACGTCGGGTTAAAGTATCGGTTATGCTCGTCTGGAATTTTTAAAAGGGTGTGACACTGATGCTTTTTAGCCCCTAATGGTACCTAAAACTGAAAAAAATCTACGGGATTTTCGTTTTTCAATACCCTAACAGATACCAAGAAATGTCTAAACTCCAAAGTTCAATTTTATTATATACCCTAAAAGATACCAAATCGATGATTTTACCCCTTAGAGATACGATGAGCATATACCCGATACTTTTACCGCCTCCCCCTCCCCGGGCATTGAGTCATATACCAAATAATGAAAGTCCTTCCTTGGAGCTTGTCCCTTGTTTATAAACTGAAGGATGCGACTCCTTTCTAAATATCTGCAAGGCACTTGAAAACGTAGAATAAATTAAAGTATTATCAGATTTACAATTTCGTGCTTTAAACTTTTTGACAAATATATACAGAGATGATAAGGTAGTACTGATGTGTCTTTTCGGATAGAGTGTTAATTTTGCAGGTTTTTAATACGTCACATCAGTAAACTACCCACCGCATCTGGCACTGAGGATTGGTTGGAGTAAAGAAGAAAGAGGGCCGGATGGGGTAAACAGAAAATATTCCTTTTGTTTCTAGTCTCCATTTTAATTCTTTTCCTACCCCTTCTTTCCTCTCCCACAGCATCAACATTAACTTACATAATACGGAGTTTACTACATAATCAATGAAATATATAGTTTCAGATTCATGAACCATGTGCAATGATCAGATGAGCAAGAGGCTAGTATTTCTGATATTTACCTATAGGTGTTATCGTCGACAATAATCATATCTTTTCTGTAAAAAATATTAATAAAATGAACAATAATAATTATAATCATACAAAATAGAAACATTAAAAATATTGATGTTGATGATGACAATAAACAATCGTAACAAAACTGAACAGAAATATAAATGGCTAAAATAATAGATGAGCACTAGTACTGAACGATTTAAAAAAGCTTTTAATTTTAATAACAAGAACACACACACACAATAATTTAGATACAGAGAATATATGACTTACAAGGAAAAGACTTTCAGAGCCAGAATAGGAACATTTACATCAGAATCTTCTAGTTCTAGACCAAATCGTTTTTTCTCAAGATATTTAAGTAATGCACCTGCTGAACGAACCTTCACAAAACAATAAAATATTAAGTAGTCATATAAATTAAACACTACCAATAATAATGTTTGAAAAACCTAAAATATACGCAAGGGTCTTATTTTCGACCCTAAAAGGCCCATCGAGCACCCCTATCCATTTTTTAAGGGAGTCCCCCCCCCCCCCCTCTTCCGGGAGAAAGAGAGGCAACTGGGGCACTCTAGCCTATGCACAAAGTAACACATAATAATACTCACCATGTTGACATTGTCAAAAGGAACAAGAGAGCTGAAGAAAACATTTCTTTCCATGTCATTAAAGTGTTGAGGCATCCCAGGTAATCCATTTATTGCAATTATACGTCTTTTGCACACTTCTAGAGCTACAATAATTTATTAACTATATTTTAATACACTGGTATCTGTCTGTCTGTCTGTCTGTCTGTCTGTCTGTCTGTCTGTCTGTCTGTCTGTCTGTCTGTCTGTCTGTCTGTCTGTCTGTCTGTCTGTCTGTCTGTCTGTCTGTCTGTCTGTCTGTCTGTCTGTCTGTCTGTCTGTCTGTCTGTCTGTCTGTTTGTCTGTCTGTCTGTCTGTCTGTCTTTCTGTCTGTCTGTCAATAATTCTGTCTGTCAATCATTCTGTCTGTCAATCATTCTGTCTGTCTGTCAGTCATTCTGTCTGTCTGTCTGCAAGTCTGTTTGTCTGGTTCAAAATGTTTTGTTTTTCTGGATGCTTGTGTATCTCAATTTCTCTAACTTTATTTGCTTATTAATCATCTATCTTTGTTTGGTATTGCATGACCTTTTTGTCTGTGTGTACGTTTATATATATAAATTTATATATGTTGAGTTTATATTTTACGTTTATATATATATATATATATATGTTGAGTTTATATTTTTCACCTGACTTGAATTTTAGGGACATTTATTACATTCTTACTCACAAAAATCAATTGTAGGCAGGATTTCTATTTCTGTTACTTTGACCATTGACTCCTCGTTGTTTTCAGCTTCTGTGATAAACATGAAAAGGAAAAATGAGCAAGGAAAAAATGAACAAAGGAAAATTTAGATAAAATAATAAAGATGAAAAAGTGAATAATTAAATATCACAAAAACATAAAACAAAGCAAAGTAACATGATAGCACAAGATAAAATAAAATATGGAAAATAAAAGAGAATTTTCTACTTTCAAGATAACCTTAATGACTTCTGTTGATTTTTTTTTTTTTTGAAGGGGGGGGGGGGGGGGGGGAGCAAATTTGTATTACAATTTCTACCCCCCAAAACAGAAGACATTATAGTTATGTGAAAGTAGAGAACAGAGTTGTCTGAAAGCTATGACAAAACTAGACTAACACTAAAAAAGTATTAATTTTACTATATATTTCAAAATATTTTATCAAATTTCACATAGAACAGGTCACTATACCTCGTCCTTCTAGAACAGCAAGGAATCTATCATCTTGTTTTGAGCTTGTTATGATAACATCTGGTCTTACTTCATCTTTCACTAAATATTGAACCATAATATCACGACCACATCAGTCTGTAACTGCCACCGTATTGTGTCAAAATAAATGCTATTATTATTATTAATATTAATATTATTCTATTCTTCTTCTTCTTCTTCTTCTTCTTCTTCTTATTATTATTATCATTATTATCATTATTATTATTATTATTATTATTATTATTATTATTATCATTATTATCATTATTATTATTATTGTTATTATTATTATTATTATTGTTATTATTATTATCATTATTATTATTATTATTAATAGAATGATTGATATATATTATAATTGTTAAATAAATCATTCAAATAATTTTTTCTACCAATAAAAATTGGTAGAAATATCTAAATAAAAATTATTTATCAAAAATGAAAAGGGAATCTTTCTCACAATCAAGAGCTATTTTTTTACACCCGACAATTATCAAAGATCTCAAGAAAAAAATCAATCATATGCTAATGACATTTTTTGGTTGATTCAGTTGATCACAAAAATTCACCTCTTTTTAATATTTCAAAATCACTAGTTTCCACTATGTCCAACATCAGATTTACTTGAGCACTGTTTGTATCATAGTATGCTACTCCTAGCTTCCCACCACTCCATACAGTAGACAAAACAGTCTGAAAAATAAAACAATAAACTGTAAAAATAAGTCATTGTTCTACATTGCCATAGCCAGGGAGTTGTTAATTAATCGCCCTAGCCAGTGGCTAATATTTTAAGTATTCGACACACTCAAATAGAAAATGATGGAACTTGTTGATAATTTGGTCAGAGACAGGTAGATAATTATGAAAAATAGCCTAAAGAACTAAGATATGAGTATAATTGTAAACCATCAATCATTAGAGCAGCTGCATGCAAAGGAGTCTAATCAAAAGTCAGCTTGGAAAAGAAATCACTAAATCAATCAAATAAAATAAAATCAGTAAAAAAATACAGTGAAAATAGAAATATATTAAAAATTGGTCAGTCAGTCAGTCAGTCAGTCAGTCAGTCAGTCAGTCAGTCAGTCAGTCAGTCAGTCAGTCAGTCAGTCAGTCAGTCAGTCAGTCATAGACAACCAATATACAGGGATGTATCCATTAATCAATCAATTAATCCATTAATCAATCAACAAGCATTCATTCAATCAATCAATCAATCAAGAATTCATTTATTCAATCAACCCGTACCAATAAACCAATCATAAAGAACTGTGTCACAAATAATTCTTTTTTAAATGACAAAAGGTCAAGATGAGAACTAGAAATAACTGAAAGCTGATATCAAATATAAAAGTAAGCTATTAGGGAAGTCAGGAAGTGGTATTTTTAGTACAGAAATTAAACAGATACGAAAATAAAAAAATAAAATAAAAAAATATTAAACGATGAAATAATAGCTTGCCAACATTTCCTTGAAAATGTCACTTTTATTTTAATGACTTACAATTGCAAATTGATAATTTGAATAGGTTTAAAACCTACCTTAACTGTACCACCATTTTCCTCATCGCCGTCAAAAAGAAGACCATTTCTGTGTGATACAATGTCTTGCTCGCATAAATCACTATCTTCTTCCTTTCTTTTTTCACTTGCATCGCTTTTGCAACTATTGGTATTTGTGGATGAAGTTGCTGAAGAACGAGAACCAGCAGGAATTGAAGGTGTTCGTTTTCTTTCTGAGAAAGAGCTCGTCGTATCAGACAGCCGACGTTTTTTGCTTCTTTCAATGTCAAATCCAGAAGGAAAAGGGAAGGAAGAACCGCTTGTAGTACGTCCAGGATTGTTTTGACCTTGCGTATGCTCTGCTGGAGTGAAATAAATGCTCCTTTGGTTTGTATCAGCACTCGAGGAACGGCAAGTGCTGTTGCTGGTCATTGTTTCGATTTGAAGGGGAAAAAGACGCACAAATTTGAGAAGTTGTTGTTTGAAAAGCCATTCAAATTTTTACCGCCAAAATAATCCGGGACGCGTGCGTGCACTTCATTTGGCGCCAGAATATCAACACAGGAAGCCCGAATGTAATATTGAGCATTTATAAAACCCAATCATTTCCGGTTTTAAAAGGCGAGTTGTATTATCAAGTCGTCTGCCAGGAGTACGTGATTTATTCCACACTCAAAACTAGAACAACATCTTTCATTTGAGTGGCATCTTCCTTGGGCGATAATTAATCCTTTGTAGGCGATAGTGTAGCTACACTTCTATGAAACTCCAAAACGTGGGCCGCTGGGAGCCAAGGTCGGCCGTCTGATGAAACGGAGTGAGAACTCACGTACCTATCGAAGCTTGTTGACGAAAAAAGAAACGAATTGAAAAAGACGAAAAACTGCTTCCAATTCATTCTGTTAATGATTTAGGAAGTGTTCACATCAATGTTTTTTTTAAATATAACAAAGACACAGTGTAACAAACAACTCTGGGAAGCGAATAAAAACATTTTGATACTGATGTTGACGAACATTCAGTGAAATATCGGACCAAGCATTGTTATTTTTTAAACTATTCACTGTAGTCTGACATGTCAGTAAACTGGTAATTTTTTACTTATTTTGTACGTTTTATTTATTTTATCGTTTAACTTTCTAGCTTCCTTTGATAAAAAAACAATTATGGCTTATCGAAAACTTGCACTGTAGATATAAATAAAATGTAAAAACTATTGTGGTGGTCCTGTGGTGTATTAGATTTGCCATTACATTCTTTTAAGAATGTAAAAAAAACATTTTTTTTTTACTGATGAAATGTAAAAACAGCCTTAGACGTTCAAAATTACAACAAACAGACAAAAAAACCTAACCAAACAAACAATTTAATGCCCCTTTACAAATAGGTTTTCAGATCTTTTGTCACTTGTGTATGTGAGTTTCCGGTTGAGCAGCTTTTACCGGAAACCCCCATAGCAATTTCGATCAACTTCCGGAACTTTCAATCTAATTATAAATTCAATTCTATGACGTAGGTAGGTGCGGTAACATACTTCGGTGGCTTTCACATGTAAATTAGCATTTTGAAGTCACGTTTTCTCTTGAGCGTATTTTTTTCTGTGAATTCAGCAAAAAATAGGGAGTAAATCCTTTGAAATTGTGCCAAGTTTTTGAAACACAAGAATTATGTATACTTGGTACTTTTACAGTATTGTTGTGTCAAAAAATTGACAAGACAAACACTCAAAAGTTCGAAATAACGGTGTAATATGGAAGTATTCAACCAGAAATTCAAGAAATAAAGACATGATTTGTAAAAATTACGTGTATTAGATAAAATTATGCTTTAAGCATACATTAAAAAAATTTCTTCAGACGTGACAGTCCCTTTTTCATTGAGAGACACGTTTAATTTGAAAGGAAAATTCGCGCTACGTCGGTTGTCCTTGGAAATCCGCTTTGTTTACTAGATGTTTTGATGTTAACGTCATCAGTATATTCGAGATGTCACATGAATATTCCCAAGGGTGGCGCATGCAGCAAAATGAACCAATCACAAAACGAGATGTTTGAATAATTTAATCGATTGACCAATCAGAAAACGGATGACATCATACACCAAATTAAACCTCGTATAATACGAAAAGCGTAGCCGATAAAAGTATGGTCAAATTGAGAGTAGTTCATCGCTTTGTGCATAACTGCTGATTCGGAAGTTAAAGTTTTCATTCTAACTAGACTTCGAGAAGTGAATGGACGTCCCTTTTTATGAGGACGAGATTATGCCAATAGATTCTTCAACAGAAAACACGATGTACGACAAAACAGCAATGAAACTCGACCTAAACAGCACTCTTCGAGGATGCCCAAATCCTTTCGACTCAATCCTAACTTCGCCGGATTTGAACTTACTCAAGTTGGCATCACCAGAACTGGAAAAGTTAATCTTGAATTCTGCATCCCTTGTTACACCGACTCCACAGGGATTGAAGAATAGTAGTAACCCAAATTTGACTGTTACAGAGCAACAAGAACTCTACGCTCGTGGGTTTTTAGAAGCGTTACAGAAACTACATCAAGAGCAAGGTCCACCGGGTTCGAATGTCGTTTCGACGAACGCTTTTTCTCAAAATGCACCAACATGCACGGTCGGAATTCCATCGCGAACAGTCGTCACACAAGCTCCAATGCCAATGACGACTTCTCCAATGCCCATGCAACATCAAATGACTGTACTAAATAGCATAGCAAACTTGAACACCGCACCGAGTTACCCGTCGAACACACTCTCTACAATAAACTCTGAAGCACTTCCGCTTGATTCCGTGAATGTTTGTGTTACTTCACAGATATTTCCTCAGTTTCAAAATTCTGGAATTACACTCAATGCTCCTTCAAACGTCCCTAATGCTGCGACACACTATAGCTTCAGCAATCAGAGCAGAATGGGTGACATTAAGTTTGAAGATTCGCTACAAGTTGTTCCAATCGGCACACCTCCACTACCACCGATCGACTTAGAACTGCAAGAAGCTGTAAAGAGCGAACGAAAGAAGCTACGAAATCGTATGGCAGCGTCGAAATGTCGTAGGAGAAAGCTAGAAAAAGAAGCAGAATTAGAGACTAAGGTTGAGGAATTAAAAGCAAAGAACACTGATCTCCAAGACGAAGCACTACAACTTCGAAAACAAATTTGTCAGTTGAAGGAACAAGTTATGACACACATCTCTGGTGGATGTAAAGTCAACTTCAATTCAACTTGAAGGAATGAAGGAGAGACTTTTATTTATTGAGAGTCAAGAAAATGCTCAAGTGAAGGTATTCATACTTGTTGCATGGGTATAAAGCAAGTTGGAACGAAAGCAGGAACTTGTAAAGTGACCATTATATTACAAGCAAGGAATCCAACTCAACAGGTGCGTGTGACGTTGTTTAGAGCACATTCGTCAAGCCTTCCAAAGACAACTCACCTTGAAAGGAACTGTTCTATGAACATTATTACTTTAGATTTATTTAAAGTGCCCCATTGAAAGCAGGTATTTCAATTTAATCTCTCTGTTGAACAGAGTATTGGCACTATTATTAATTTAGATAAGCTTTGAAATCTTTATAGAAAATTAGTACATACTTTGAAGAACCCATTCAAATGCTACTAGAAAACCATTTGAAAGTTATAAACAAATTGGTACTAGTTTAAACAAATATATATTAAATATAAATCAGTATTCCTACAAATATGTAAAGGAATACGTCTTATTTATGGTTAAAGAATATAGTATAGATTTATTTATTCAAGAAAATTTAAAAAAATCTCACATTGTAATGTTGTAATTTGCAATTGACAACACGCAATCTAGATCGTTCAGTTTTTCTTATTTTGTAGTTTCTCTGATTTAGATCATTTTATTAAATTGAAAATGACCTTGAATTGTTAATGTTGGATTGAGAACTTACAAAATCTCTTATAATAAAAGACTTTAAAATGAACAGTTGTAGTTGATTGGAAAGGCGAGAAAAGTATGATTCGAAGTGCCTTATAAACTCGTAAAATCGGTTTGTAGTCTATTTCCGCAAATACAGATTTGCGAAAATATATATTTCAACTCTATTACCAAATGTTTCAAAGTGTAAGAACTTTGTAAGTTATTAAAAGAGAACTTAATTGATAAAAAAGTATGTACTAAATGCTTAAAAACCTTGAAACTTTGTAGTAAAACAAAATTTTGGCCAGTAGAAAAAGACGCGAAAAGTGGCCAAAAACTTAACAATGTTAAAACATTTTGTAAAATATGTAAAATGTGACAAAAAATAAACTACAAACTCTAATAAAATAATTAGAATATAAAAAAGTTGTCATTGATTTAATATAAAGGGCCAAGAATTAATTTCAAAAACACAAGGGAAAACTACTTATTGACCGAAAAGAAAATCGACTTTAAAAACTAAATGGAAACTACTTAAAACGAATTAAAAAAACTTGCTAATTGATAAGCACATAAAAAGAAAGCGAAAATAAAGGTGTTTTTTTTTTCCATAAGGGAATTTTCCCTTTTCCATATAAGGGAATGTACAAGGAAAACGTTGACCGGAAGTTGTTAAGTACGGTGTAAAACAAGATGTGATGCGATGATGTTTGTCACGTCCTATAATTTCCTTATCTCTTTGAGTATACCACATGGTGTGGGTTATTTGGTTGTCAATTTTTTCCCACCACATTGGGTCCAACATGTGCTTTGTTCTTCCTTAATTATATTGTTTTTAGTTGTTTCTATAAATAGTTAGTCTTCCTGGCACTCCCAGCCAGTTCTTGGAAATATGGTTCAGTGAAGTTAAACAAGGAACTTTTGAGTTGCAGTACAGTTTTTAATTCGGAATCAAAGGGACAATTATTTGAACTATTTTATTACCTTGACAAAAATGATTGGAATAGCTTGACTTGAAAGTTAGGGAAGTGGTATGGAGAGGTCTGTGAAATATGGTAGAGTGAAATTGCATGAAATTTTTAGTAATTATTTCAGGGAATATTTAAAACTGAATCGCTAGACTATAAGTTTAAATTCTTTTTCAAATGTTTTTATCTTGAACAAAAAGTATGACAAAACACTGTTTAGACAGTTGGAAAGTGGGAGTGACATGTTCCAATTAAGTTGTTTTTCTCGGTATCAATTTGATGTTTTTTCATTTCAAAATTCTGATTATCTTGAACTGCAAGTATAAAAACGAACAAGAATTTACCATAAGTGGGAATTGAATTGGGGTAAAATTAAAATGATTTCATATGTTTGAATTCAAAGTGAGTGCAAAACAAAATAGTTGTTTTAACATTTCTGAACATGAAAAAGAAATGGGACCTAATGGAAAACTTGATTGGGTTTTATGAACTAAATGAATTTATTTGTTTGACTTTCCTTCTATACTTTTTCAAACTATCAGCATTTCAGGGATTTTTTGAAAGGATCGAAACACAGTTAATGTTTGGCAAACAGAGGGAGGAAGTGGAAAATGCCAGTTCTTAGAAGCCTAAAAACATGGTGGAAGCTAAGACTGCATGATTTCAAATAAACAAATTATGAGTAAAAACAATCAAAAAGAATTTAAAACATTTTTTCGTAGTTTTCACATTTTTATATATAGGAAACTTTTGAATCTAACAAAAGTCAACCTGAATACAGGAAAAGAATCCTATACTGCCTACTCAAACAATATTTATTATTATAATTATTATCATATGGGTAAAAAACAAGTTTCAATGAGTTATTTTTTTAATGTATAATTCTTTTAATGGTTTCAATGTACAAGCAATCTTCCAGCTTGTATAGGTTTTGAATAGGAATAAGTTTTCAAAAGGTTTATACCACAAAAATGTGAGCTATTTCGTGTGTGCTTAACTTACTTCCTAAATACATTTTTAATATGATTTATAGAGGAAAGAAAAGCTTAACATCTCCCCCACACACAAAGGAATGTAGGTCAAGAATGACTGAAAAAAAAATCTTGGCAAGTGTTAAAAAATGAACTACAAAATTACTTGTCAATGAAAGCTTAAAAAATGTTGAAATGACACAGAATTGAGAGAAAATAGTTAAAATATTCAAATAATTTTTACTGCAAGCAACAAAATGTTTCAATTTGTTTTTTTATCTGAAAATAATATCATTTTTCTGTCCTTTGTTTTTATGTTTTTGTTTCAATTTGTTCAGTTGTAGTGGTTTTGCTTTTCACTAAAAAAATGTGGAAAATATGTAAAAAAAAGAGAGAATTACTTGAAAGTACAACAAAAATGAATCAATTGCAAATCTGCAATTTCAAAATAAGCAAAAAATGTTTTCTATATTTAAAAAAAATAGTTAGCATTTACAGCAGTTCTCAGTCACAAGTGCACCGCACGCATAAAAAGCACCGCTATATAAAACGTGAAGTTGGTGGACGTCAATCAAACTTAAGATTTCATTTTCGTTTTGGAATATCTGCGTTTCATCGTAATCTAGCTGGAAGCTGAATTCCCACAACAATCTCATCGTCGGATTCAGACATGTTTCGCAGCCCGACTGAAGTAAAAAGACCATGCGTCTTGTAAACACAGTTTGATTGACGTCCACCAACTTCACGTTTTATAGCGGTGCATTTTATGCGTGCGGTGCACGTGTGACTGAGAACTGCTGTAATTGATCATTATACAATAAAAAATGACAAGAAAAAAGAAAATGGAAGACAAAGAACCAGGGAACCAAAAAGAATTGACAGCAAATATATCTTACATTCCTCTCATTCATTTGAAAAACAACAGGATTTCACTTACAACATATAATAGACAAGAGGTGCACTAGCTGATATGTATAATTCTCATAAGTTTCTTTAAAAAGACAACAACAACAAAAATACTCCATTTGAATTTTCTCCATGCCTTTGGGAAAAAAACTGGCCATATCATTCTAAATATAAAAAATTGAAAAAGGAAAATGTGATGAAGTGAAATGCTGATCATCAAATTGACAAAATCTATTCACAAACTAGAAACAAAATAAAATATAATTTTGTTATTTTTTTTTTTAATGTCACAAATTGAAACAGTACACAAAAAGAGGAATGTTCAAAAATACTATATAAGGAAAGACAAAACTCTTTCCAATTAAAATCAAAATCATGTTTTTCTCCATTTAAAAAACATTATCATATTTATCTTTGACAATATAAAGAAATCTCACTTTTCTTCCAAATATGTCCATGGTTTTCTAATTTTTTTCCATTCTCAAAAACGTGATATCTTACTCTGCCTTGATATTCAAAATAGTAAGAATTATTTACAGGTTGCTATAGAAACCTTGTCAATATTGACAAAACCTGGTTTGAGTAATACCACAAAGCCATTAATAATTGAAAACCTCTTTTCTTTAAATGAATAAGATTGGCTGACAATCTCATTCTTTTCACAGCCAAATAAGGAAATATTTACGTTGTAAAATGGTGAAGTCAAAATATTGTTTTAAGATTAAGGTTTACCTTGACCTTCACAGTGACAAGTCACATACGTTTTTCTTGGTAAGCTCGTAGCAAAACCCATTCATTGCACCTGTATATGTAATATTTATTGTGAAAATCGTTTTCTTAAAACAAGAATGGAGACTTGTATTCTGGATAAAAATCCTAACTTAGGAATAATGAATAAAAACTGCAAGGTTTGTTATTTGAGAAGACATTATTTTTTTAAGGGAAAGTGAAATATTGAAGAGAAATTCTAATGACAAGTGTGAGAGAATTTCTTAGGAATTTATTGGAAAAATCGTTTTCTTAAAACAATAATCAAGACTTGTATTCTGGATAAAAATCTTAACTGAGGAATAATGAATTTGTGAAGACATTTTTTTTAGGAGAAAGTAAAATATTGAAGAGAAATATTAAGGACAAGTGTGGGAAAATTTCTTTGGAATTTCTTTAGAGGATTATATTTCTTAAAACAAGAATTGAGACTTGTATTCTGGATAAAAATCCTCACTTAGGTAAAATGAATAAAAACTGTAAGGTTTGTTAGTTGAGAAGACATTTTTTTTAGGAGAAAGTGAAATATTGAAGAGAAATTCTAATGACAAGTGTGGGAGAATTTATTATGTAATTTATATAGAGGATCATATTTCACCTACACGTTGTAGTATTTCAACATTGGCTATGGTATAAAACAATTAATTTGTCTTCTCTGTGAATAAATATGAAAATAAATAAATGAATAAATAAATAACAAAATAGATTTTAAAAAATGAAAAAATGAATAAATAAATATAAAATAAATAAATATGAAATAGAACAATATAAAAATGAATAAAATAAAATGTACCTAGCATTTTATTCCATAGATCCATAAATAAATAAAATGAAATAAAATGAAATTTACCTAGCATTTTATTCCATAGAATACATAAATAACAAAATAAAATAAATAAATTGAAAGGTATAACCTTTCATTAGATACATAAATAAATAAATAAATAAAAAAAAAGAAAATAAATTAAATTAAATGTATCTAAGCATTTTATTACAAAGGTCAAATTATTCCAACAAACAATAATTATCATTTATAATTTTTTAATAATTTTTAATCAACTTAAACATTTCACTCGATTTTACTGCACTGTCAGTGTTAAAACTATGCACTCCTAGTAGCTGAAATATATCATTTTTTTGCAGTTACTGTAAAAATTGTCATTTCCTTAAAATATGTAATTTAATTACACTCAAGTTAATTCCCATTTTATTGGTGACTTAGCGATCCATGATTACTGCAGTTTTCAACTATCTGCAAAGTCTTTATAATGTGTGCTATGTTAGCTATGAACAAAAAATGTATGGAGCACGTGTATGGAGAGCACACTCACGTCAAATTTCTTTCAAAAGATATCTGATAGAAAGCGCGTTCTGATTGGACGCTAACCAGGTTAACACCATTTTTGAGCACTCACACAACAATCATCGGGTATTTTGTTGTTTTGACATATCACACACATAATATGTGATTTGATCAAAACAAAACTAGATAGATTTTCATTATAATAACTTTTTGTCTATGTTATAAAACCAATGGTCAATGCTTTAGCTGTGTGTAAATCTATTTATGGATGCACTTGGAAAGTTGGGAGAGCACACAGGTAGCTAGAGCTGCTCTCAACTTCGTCCCCTATCCACTTGCATCCATAAATAGATCTACCCACGCTATGCATTGACCATTCCTTAAATTTCACATTAACTCTATAGCTGTTGGAATATCTGAGTTTGCAGAAAGAGGAAAACTGCAGTAAATAATAACATTCACCGTGGCAAATCAAGTTCAAGCTTTAGCACCAAGCTGCCAGACCAAAATGAATGCTGGTTTTGTATATATTTTCAATGTATAGATTGAAATAAAATTTTGTTTCACAAGATGTAGGTAATTCCACATGTTTGCTATTGTATTACAGCGCGACGCACCTTACCGTGGCCACCTAATTAAAGTTTTATACAAGTTAACCAATCAGAAAGCAAGAATTTGACCTTAATATAAAAGACACGCCGAGCATTGTCGAGTGTCAAACGGTAAACACTTTGAAATGTTCAAAGCGAAGACAAAAGTGTCTGAAAAACCTCCCAGGATGTTTAAATTTGAAAAGGTGTAGCAAATAAATTGAAAAGAGAAGCTTTTGAACGTTAAGCTAACTTGTACAAAACTTTAATTGGGTGGTCACGGTAAGGTGCGTCGCGCTGTAAAATCAATTCTGTTGAAAACCTGTTTTCAATACATTACAATTATCGACAAGCACAAAACCAGCATTCATTTCCATTGATTAATTATAATTATTTTCTCCTAAATCTATGTGATATTTTTAATAATTGGTAAATAGGTCATATAAAATATAATTGACATATTTAAGAACAGCAATATAGTTTTATATAGTGTTATAGTTTAAGTCCGAGCTAACTCGACAGGATGATGAATATATAGCTTTAAAAATAATTATTATAAAATAATATTAATATAGCATTGACAATTATTAATATCTATTATTTATGTCTATTATTTATTCTTATACTAAAAAAACAGCATTTTAGAGTGCAAACAATATAACCGTGAAACAAGTAGTACCAATTAGTACTAAGGGGTGGACCATTTGACTTTTGAGGAGGGGGGTGGATGATTTGGTCCGTGCAGGAAATTTTTTTTTGCCCGCTTCCATGAGCACGAAATTTATTTGATAAAAATGCAAAGATTTGAGTGGCGATTTTGGCTTGCAGGAAATTTTCTTTGGCCCTTCGGGCCGTGCAGGATATTTTTTTTCAAAATCATCCACCCCCCCCCCCTCAAAAGTCAAATGGTCCACCCCTAAATAGTGCTAATTAAACAATTGAAAACAATATATGTTGCACACTTTTAATGTTTGTACTCTATTAGGCATATACATACATTATTACTAAAAATACAACTACTTTGTTTATTACAGTCAAGCTATAAAAACTCTAACAGGCAATAAATTAAATTGTTATATAGCTAATCATTTTGACTATATAACGAGCATTCTCATTGGTTGATAGATGCTCATGTGATACTAGTTAAATCTAACTGTATCCCGACCGGGATACAAGTGCCCAGCGCACGTGAAAAAATTCAAATTTTCTTAATTCACTTGTCTAAAATGATTAGCTATATAACAAAACGCTTAATGACTGATCCCTCGGGAAACCAGTTAGTTTTGTTTCCCTCAAATCTCATGTTTCCCTCGGCCGGAGCCTCGGGAAACATTTGAGATTCTCGGGAAACAAAACTAACTGTTTCCCTTGGAACCAGTCATTAAGTGTATAATAAGCACATAAAATAATACTAATATTTTCTAATAACAACATTTCAAATAATTAAATATGCAATTTGATATTTTGGAATCAAAACTTGTGCATCTAAAGACCAGTTTCAAGTTGTTGCACAGTGTAGCTATAAAATTAGGGGGGGTCGTCATCATGTTTCACAAATGGATATAATATTACAAATTTAATTTACGCTCAGGTTGTCGAAACGTCAGTCATCAACACCATCAGTCTTTCTCAAGACTACACTACCCCGGACGATCATGCATACCTCATCTACATAAATTTTATTTACATTCACAAATTATGAATCAATGCACAGACCTAATCAATTAACTCATTTCTTCAAATAACTCATTTGTAGTCACTAAACATGTTTTTGACCATCGGACAGCTCATTTTCAATGGACTTTTTGTGCATCCCATCTGGGAGAGAAACCAGAGTACCTTATTCGTGTGTATTCGTCGTAGTCAAGATGCATGACCAAATATACAGCTAATTCAATTAACGTAGAATACTGAATACTGCATACTGAATAGTGCATTCCAAACCGAAATGCATTTTGGGTCATGTAAAATTGTTTAAAGTAAATGATATAATAATTAGTTATTTTATTCTTAGTGCGTTCCATTCAAAACAATATACGAGTTAGTTATGGGAAGTAAATATCGTTTTTCATTTCAAATTAATGGAACCCACAATGCTCTTTGGTCTTGGAATACACTATTCAGTATTCAACGTTTTTTGACATAGCTGTACATAAATTACCGACATGGAGTTTCTTATACTATACAATATTATTCATCCAATCTCTATGAGATTAGCAATTTATAGCGAGTCAAATATATTTGCCACTCGCATTGTATAAATTACATACAATATTATATCACATGCTATCAAGACTTACACTGTGCAAAGAACAACTTGAAACTCTAGTAATTTTGTTCAATGAACAAGTTCATTTGTCAGACAATCAAACACGTACAAATATATATAATTTTGTCATTCTTAATTAATTTTCTAAAATTTTCTATTCTATAAAACATGAGCTATGAGAAGCTAAATATTCTCTATTTGAAAAATATTTTTTTTACTATAATTACTATTGTATTCTTACTTTGTGTAGAGGGAGACAATATGCCTGGGTGGGATGGGGGTAGGGATTTTGTTGATGGGCGGACTCCATTTGTCCAATTGGTGGGATGGCAGTGGTGCTCCTTTTATGGTTGAAAATATAGCCTGTGAATACCAGACCTTTAGATTTGAGTATGAGTATGAGTTTTCACTTTTGACGTTAGCATGCATGTGTCAGACCATGACAGTGTCAAACTTGTTTGAACAGCAGCAAGGTAGCGCACACAGATTGGTTCTCAAATCTAAAGGTCTCTATTATCACCTCACTATCAAACAAAACAAATTATGAAGACTGTTCAAAGAAGAGAAAGGGAGAGGGGGAAGGGGGGAGGGGTTATTAGTCACCCAAATCACGTTCTTTGAATCTGGCCTGCCACTATATAATAATAATATTATATAAATGCTAGCTTTGTTATATATTACTGTATACTTCTAAACTTTTGTTGTTGAGCAATTGTTTATTAATACTAGTTATTGTAAAACATGCTCTCGTAATTTTCTGTTGTTTTGAACTTTTGGTCACACTCTTGGTCAGATTCCAGAAAATGGAATGTAAGGAGAAATGACATCATAAAATGATGAATAATATGGTCCATTTTTTCCCCGTTGTTTTGCATGATTGCTATTTTATAAAAGAAGTGAAAGATATCTTCTGTATTTTTTTCACATGCAGGCTTATAAAAACTTTGGTATGTTTGGGGGAATTCTTGAGTAGGTCCAAACACTTGACTTGTTTGGACTGATCTGTATTGAAATTCTCCCAAACGCAGCTCAGTTTTTAGCATGTGAAAACATAGATATATTTCATTTCTATTTCTTAGTCATTATGACTGGTAATAGACCTGAGTTTTGAGTTATTCACTGTACATGAAGGCTCAATTGTGGGGAAATAAGTCAAAAAGTATAGACCGAATCGAAATATGCCGTCCAATTTTAATAACTATAATTGTTCTTGACTGGCTAGCCTTGTGTTCATGTTGGATGCTCAATGGACTTTTCACATGTATGCGAGGCTAGTCAGTCAAGAACAATAGTTATTGAAATTGGACGCCATATTTCGATTCGGTGTATACAGATAAAAATTATGATTTTAGACTATTGTAGGCTGATGTTACCACTTTTTTAAATGATGATGCTGGTGATAATGATGATGCTGGTGATGACAATTGTGATGAAAATGATGATGATGGTGTTGATAATGATGATGATCATTGTGATGATAATGACAATGGTAATGAAAATGATAATGATGATGCTGGTGATGACAATTGTGATGAAAATGATGATGATGGTGTTGATAATGATAATGATAACGATTAATGGTGATGATAATGACAATGGTAATGAAAATGAAAATGATGATGATGATGATGATGTTGGTAATGATAATTATAACGATTAATGGTGATGATAATGACAATGGTTATGAAAATGATGATGATGATGGTAATGATAATTATAATGATCGATGGTGATGATAATGACAATGGTATTGAAAATGATGATGATGGTGATAATAATGATAATGATTAATGGTGATGATAATGACAATGGTAATGAAAATGATGATGATGATGATGATGTTGGTAATGATAATTATAATGATCGATGGTGATGATAATGACAATGGTAATGAAAATGATGATGATGGTGATAATAATGATAATGATCGATGGTGATGATAATGACAATGGTAATGAAAATGATGATGATGGTGATCATAATGATAATGATCGATGGTGATAATAATGACAATGGTAATGAAAATGATGATGATGGTGATAATAATGATAATGATCGATGGTGATAATAATGACAATGGTAATGAAAATGATGATGATGTTGGTGATGATAATGACAATGACAATGGTGATGAAAATGATAATGCTGATGCTGGTGATGAAAATGATGATGATGATACTATTGGTGATGGTGATGATGATGATAGTGGTGGTGATAATGAATGTTGATGAAGTTGACAATTATTAATGATTGTTATGTTATTCTATAATTCTCCAAGAAGAAGAAGGACAACACATTGATCTGGAATGAAGAAAAGAAAGGAATTTGAAGCCAAGAAAAGTGTGTCTGCATTGGCTTAGTGCATAGCAATGCATACTGTGGCATTCGACATGAACTTTACACAGTAAACAACTCAATCACATTTGACTTATGTAATCGGCAAATATTGTAGTGCTATCTAGGTTGCCGGCAAATACATTTCTCACCAAGGGCCGTAAGCTTGCTATAACTGTGCTTATACTAGAGCCAAGGAAATTCCCTGCCAGGTTGATTTCCTCAAGTCTTTTAGGAAGAAATTTGTGTAACGCTGAAGCAAGAATGGTTATAGATGTTGCTGTTCCTTGATTATAACTGCAAACATAAAATAAGTTATGTAAGTGATTATAACTGTAAACATAAAATAAATTATGTAAGTGCATGTTATTATAAGTTGTGCTACAATCTTGGCAAAAATATTTGAGACACTTTTATGGTTTTCATTATTTTAACCTTTACTGTACTTTTTTGCCTAAATCCTCCCCTTATACATGCAATGTTGGTTTTCAGTGAACATGCTTTGATGACTGCCAAACCAACATTGTGAGGTGGGGGGGGGGGGGGGGGGGGGGGAGGGGCATAGTGGGTTTCAAAAGAAATTTATAAGCCTGCACATTGTGGAAAGACTGGGTCCCTGTTTTCTAGCAGTTATTTCACTTAGTTTTTGCTGAGATTGTAGCTTATAATTTAGAGCATATTTCCAGTGTTTCTCAATTCTCTTTACAATATACCAGCAGCCAGTTGGCTAATCTGATACCAATAGAAATTGTGGAAGGTATACATTCTTTTAATCAGGCTTGAATAGTGCTGATTAAATCATAGATACCAGTATTTCAGAAGTGACCATTAATTTTCAAGTGTGATCATTACAGTGCATTTGCAATTCAATGAACTCCCACCTATTATTCCTATTAGTCTCAGTTTAACCTTTCAAGATGATGAACATTTATTGAGATCTAAGGTACCAATAATAGATATTTTCACAGTTCACATCCACAACCTCAGCCTTGATAAAATGTAATATATTCTTTACAATTTGACTGCAGCTTGCAGTAATTTAAGGAATGTACACACTATCAAACAATTGAAGCTAATAGAAACAATGCAGAATAACATGGGCTGTAGTCAAATTGTAAAGAATATATTACATGCTAGCGAGGCTGAGGTTGTTTGATGGGAGCAGTGAAAAGGTCTATTGGTACAAGACTTTGTACCTGAGGTCCAGTTTAATGAGGCCAGATGCACATCCTGATTGGGTGAATACTTGTGAGAGTGCCGACAAACCAGCATCACCTGCAATACAAATAAAATATATGTGATTATTATTTTGGGTGGCGTTGGTGGTGTAGTAGTTGAGTTGAGTTTGTTTGATGTGTTCTTCTCGATCCCCTATGTCACAAGGGTTTTTCTCCAGGTTATCTGACAGTTTTCCCTTCCTCCACAAAAATGAACATGCAAGGAGGCTAAAATATTTAATGTAGGGTACATAGTGAGCCCCTAATTAGCAGGGCACTAGTGTCTGGATCAATGCATTGAGATGTCAAAACAGAGATTTATTTTTATAATCATGCAATAGTTGAACAGTCTTCAAGTTAGTAAAGACATTCATAATTATTCTTACCAAGTCTATTGCCAGCAATGTTCAGGATTTGTAGACTTGAGTTCTGCCCTAGTGAACTTATTACATCACCACTGACAACTGAAAACAATATATGATGGTTGGATATCATTTGGTTATGGCTGTCACTATCACCATCATTATTATCATCATCATTATTATTATTAAACTTTTATCACTGAAAATACACACCTGCAGTCATCAACACCATCACCACTGTCAACATCATAATCAACATAATCATAATCATCATCATTGTTATTAGACTTATATCACTATATATATTATTGTAAACACCACTGTCATCAACACCACCACCACTGTCAACATAATAATAATCATCATCATCATTTTCACCATTATTGTCATCACCATCATATAGAGCAACACCACTGTCATCTGAATGCTACACAATGCCAACATCATAATCATTATTTGTCATCATCCTTGTCATCATCTTCATCGTAAACATTACCGTTATCAACACCATCAACACAGCCAACATCATCATTTGAAATCATCACCAACATTACTAGAATGAAAATATCTTAATAGAATGAAATTTGTAACACCATAAAAAATTGTTAACTTAGCTTTACTGACACTTAGAGCTTTAGCTCTTAGTTGGAGTAAAAGTAAAGTAAAGTTAACATTTTTCATGGTGTTACAAATTTCCTTCTATTATTTCCTTCTTATTCATTCTATCGTTTATATCAAACACCAACACAGCCTATACTACAGTGACCTCTATTAAGCGGTCACCCATTCTGATCTGTCACAGCAGTCACCCTCTATAAGGCGACCAAAAAAAGGCCTAAATCTATTCCTATACCTATTCTATACCTCTATTCAGTGGCCAACCTCTATAAGCGGCCTCTTTGGAGAGTCCCGAGGGTGACTGCTTAATAGAGGTACCACTGCACTGTATTGATTATAGATAAATTACTTGCTAGTTTAATTCCACTGAAAATATATTTAGTTACCTTCAAGTCCACAAAAGCTGATATCTAATTCATTTAGTTTTCCATGTTTGAACAGTACAGCTAGACTATTGTCATGTGATGGCTCATAGCAATTTTCTCTTAGAATGAGAGTTTTGAGTGTCTTGTTACACTTTCTACTGGATTCCCCTAGAATACAATCCATTGAACAAAGTAAATATAACAATGTAATATTGTTGTCTTTGTTGATTGATGTCACAGTTGATTCATTTGAACAAAGAAACACACACACACACAAAACAATTTTAGTAAACAAATAAATGGGTAGTTCCAGAAAATAACCATACCCTATAACGGGTGCCATCGATTTTTGACCCTGACCCCCCAGGAAATTCCAAAATCAAAGAGCTCCTAGAAATTGATGAAACTGTGCTTAGCAACCCAGAAAAAAAACACTAGGATATGTTATATGTATGCGTAACCACAATTAATTTTGATTGTTCAATCGCTGTTCGCCATTCACCACTTACTCCGTCAACCCTTTTGAAATAGATGTAATTATATTATATAATAGAGAGAAGACACTAATCCAGTGAGCTACATATATTAGACTTGGTAGTCACCAATCTTATTGTTTTCTTGTGTGTATTTGAGTATTAATTACAATTTGCCTTTTTCATATCGAGCAAGGGACTGGGTATGAGTGTGAAAAACTAATTTGATTATGGTTCCAGAAAAAATAACCCCATCTCATGGGAGAGTAACCAAATATAAGCTTATTGACCAAGGTTTCAGAAGGTTTCAGAAAAATCATGAGCACCCAAACTCTGCCAAAATTACAGAGAAATGTATGGTGTCCTTCCAAAACGTCCTTCCAAACCATACATTCTTTGTATTTTCGTAAAACAAAATTAAAATACATAATTTCGTTGCAATTTGCACAAACTTGTTCAAACTTTTGATTCTAATTACTAATTTGTATTTGTTTTTTCATGTGAAGGGGTTTATTTTTGAATTAAATTAATTTTGAGAAACTTCGTTCCAGTCCCTTGCTTGATATGGAAAAGGCTAATAGTTTCACTGGTTTAGTGACTTCACTCTATAACATCGTTTGTTCCCTTTACCTGAAATTGCTCTAAATATGGATGCCAGGCCACTTGTATGAATACCACAACTAGGCAAGGCCAGGTACCTCAGGGTGCTATTGTTAGTTAGTACATTGGATAATGTAAACGCCCCTTCATCTCCTATCACGCTGCATATCGTAAGCTCCTGCAGTCCCAGAAACTGAGACTGAGGGGACTTTGTCAGATGAATGCTTGTCAGCTCTTGAGAGAAACTATCTTGTGAATCAGAATCAGGGGAACTTGAAGAGTAACTACTGCTTGTTGTACTTATGCTACTGCAAGATGAAGAGTCATCGGTGATCATTGCTCCTTGATCATGACTGTGCCTCAAAAGACGACGCCTCTTTGAGGGGGTAAGGGGCTCAGGGAGGCTTTTCCTCGTTCTGCGGTTATGACGATTTAAGACTACTGGTGCAGGCTTAGGGCATGAGCATTTATTTAAGAGTTTCTTTGCTAAGTGATTGACACCCTGAGCTGTAATCTTACTGGAGGAGAGATATAGCACACGCAGGGACGTCTGGACACCAGACCTGCATGCAGAACAATATGTTCCAATACCTTCGCTAATCAATGACACAAAATGGTCGTCGACTGGATTGATCTCGATGCGAAGGTACTTTAGTTTTCCTTTAAGACACAGCGGTATCAGAGCGTCTATCAAAATCTTCCCTTTGGATTGAAATCCTATAGCATTGTCCCTTAAAACCAACGATTCCAAGTTGTGCCACTGTTGCAATGACTTGGCAAACAACGAAAGAAGATCATCATGAAACCAAAACGATGACAACTCAAAATGCTGCAGGAAGGAAAACCCGCCGACGGCTTCAGGAGTTTCAGGAACTGGTGTTTCAATAATTTCAGGCTCGATAACTTGCTTCTCCTGCGCATGCAGTGCTACTGAATTAGTAAGTGCATGATGCTCTTCAAGAAGGCTAGCTCCAAACAAATCATTCACTAGAGAAAAAGTAGCATCATCACTGACATCAATTGTCTGTTTATGAAAGACTTCATTGTAAAGGTCATTAGTGTCAAAGTGGACCCCCTCTATACTACTCCTGCCATGCTCAGATTCATGAATTTCCAACATTTCTTTATGATCACCAAAATCATAAAAATCCATGTTATCGTATTCTTTGATGTGCTCTGGCGTATTAATACAAATAACTTGGTTTAAACTTGCATCAGTAACATGCTTTGAAACAACGCCATCAATGTCTGTCTCCTGGTTGTTGGTTTCCTCTTGTGCTTTTGTGTGTAGCGTAGGTTGGTTGTTAACAACCGAGCTGTCAATTACACTCAGCTGTATATTATTCTGTCCTTGGACGACAAAGAGATGAAGAGGTGGTGCACTATTAGGAGGGGTAGGGGTACTGGGCGGAGTAGGGTTAGGGGTGGATTTAGGGTTCTTGTTGCTACCCTCCAAAGACTTGGCTTTACCAGGAAGCAGCTTGGGTTTGCTGGTTATGAAACCTGTTGAGCTAATGTGAAGAATCTTGTTCCATTGACTGATATCTCTTACTTTGGGAAAACACATCCCCACAGACTTCAGATTCTTGGCCAAAAGAATTTGTAGCAATGAGCACATAGCATCGACGCCATTTTCCCGCAAGTGATAGATTTCCAGGAATTCAACGTAGCTGGCAAACTGTTGGAAGATGTCCAGGTGAGTAGCTAGATAGTTTAATGCTGAGTTGTGGAGTCTCAGATATGTGGCATACTTCCCAAAGGTGCCAGCAGACTGATGAAGGAATAGTTCACTTGCCTTTGCTCGTGTACCATCTTTGGAGTTTTGGGGTACTGATCTGCTCTCTGGATGCCAGTGCACAACAGCTTTGAATGGATGGAAAATAGAAGTTAGTTGGAGGTGCAGAGAGCAAAAAAAGTCATGAAGCAAAAATATAAAAAAGCAAATAGAAAGAAGGAATGAAGGAGAAGAAGTAGGGGAGAATAGAAAAACTTAGCTTGTATGTAGCAAAATAAGTTAACAAAGAGGGAAGGTGGGAACTTAGGGATTAGGGAAGAAAATGTTAGGGAATGAAAGGCAAATAAAAGGAAAGGAAGAAATAAGAAAAGGAAAGTGGAAAATGGAAAATGGAAATAAAGGGAAAGAAGGCAAGGCAGGTAGAAAGAAAAATAAATGGAAACTAGCGAGTAAACTAGTATAGGCTGTGTCAGTGTTTGATATAAATGATAGGTAATATAATGAAATTTGTAACACTGTAAAAAATGTTGACTTAACTTTACTGACATTTCGAGCTTTAGCCCTTTGACCAACATTTTTTACGGTGTTACAAATTTCATTATATTACCTATCAGGAGAAAGAAGGTAAGAGAAAGGATAAAAATATAAGTAAGAAATGAAAAAGAAAATTCACAGAAAGGAAGGAAGACAGTGAGAAGAGCAAGAATAATAGGAAGCACAGGGAAAAAAAGTAAAAAACCATTCATGGTATTATTATAAACCATAATGGTTTTTCTGTAAAAACCATGAATAAAAAAAAACATTAATGGTAAAATGAATTATATTATTTGAATACCCATTAAAACTGAATTCCCATTAATGGTTATATTAAAAACCATTACTGTATTTTACAGAAAAAACATGAATGGAAATTGAAAAACAGTAATGTATTTTGCCTCCATCAATAACAATAATGTTTAACTTAAAACACATTAATGTTTATAGAATGTTAACCATTCATGGCTTTTGCATTTTCCATCAATGGTTTTGATGCCCTTATTATAACCATTAATGGTTATTATTAATACATTGGTGTTTTAATGAAAATACATTAAGATTAATAAAAAACCATCAATGGAAATAATGTTCCTTAAAATACATTAATGTTTATAGAATGTTAACCATTCATGGCTTTTGCATTTTCCATCAATGGTTTTCATGCCCTTATTATAACCATTAATGGTTATTATTAATACATTAATGTTTTAATGAAAATACATTAAGATTAATAAAAAACCATCAATGGAAATAATGGTCCTTAAAATACATTAATGTTTATAGAATATTTAACTATTCATGGCTTTTGCATTTTCCATCAATGGTTTTCATGCCCTTATTATAACCATTAATTAACAATTATTCGCCGAAGGCGAAGTGATTATCGATGAATATTCACCGATAATCAATTCGCCTGAGGTGAATAATCGTTTTAGTATAAATACAAAGGTGATTATTTCAAAAAAGAAAGAAGGAAACAGCATTGAAAGTGAAAATATTTTATTTTTTAAAAGCGCGACAGTTACGCGTAAAAGTTGTACACTTTGTCTCGCATATAATGACAAAAAAAAACAACGTGAAAATTTACTATCATGATACCTTTAAATAGCTTGACACCAAACTTAGTAGCTTCTTTTGTCGATTTTGGGACATCATTTTCTTTAAAGTTTTCAATTTCAACTTCGCTAACAGTGACAAAACAACTACTGGCAGCCATTTTGTCTGAAAAGGTGATTATCGGCTGATAATCCGAGATAGCAAACCAATCAGAGCGCGCGATTTTGTATAATCACCTTTGTATTTATACTAATGGTTATTATTAATACATTAATGTTTTAATGAAAATACATTTAAGATTAATAAAAAACCATCAATGGAAATAATGGTCCTTAAAACACATTAATGTTTATAGAATATTTAACCATTCATGGCTTTTGCATTTTCCATCAATGGTTTTCATGCCCTTATTATAACCATTAATGGTTATTATTAATACATTAATGTTTTAATGAAAATACATTTAAGATTAATAAAAAACCATCAATGGAAATAATGGTCCTTAAAACACATTAATGTTTATAGAATATTTAACCATTCATGGCTTTTGCATTTTCCATCAATGGTTTTCATGCCCTTATTATAACCATTAATGGTTATTAATAATTAGTATCAATATCAGAATAATATTAAGAATTATATTAATTATTTTAAATAATTAATTATAATATTAAGAATTATATTATTAAGAATTAGTATCAATATCAGAATCGAGTAATTTTGTACACTATATTATTAATACAGCAGCTAGTAATGTTTTTAAGATTTCATAAAAACGATCAAAGTTACATTAATGTTTTTATAATTTTTACCATTCCATGCTCTCACTATTGGGAGGGAATGTGTGAAATAGATGTGAAAAGTATGTGAAAACCATGTGAAAACTTTGTACATGTGAAAAACTCCATGTGAAATATTTCTTATAGCTTTTTATGCCTGCATGAGTCTTCTGCAATTGTTTGACATGTAGAATGACAAATAACAAAGAAAATATAAGTTTGAAAATATGTTTGATGTCCTGATCTTATAATTTCAAACACAGACAAGAGAGGATTTTTATTATTTTATTTTTAACACAATTTTATAATCTCCCATAATCAATAGTTTGGGCTCCCTGTGGTTAGTTCAGCCGAGAGAGGACTAGAATCTAGTTCAGTTTTCGGCGGTATTTGTAAAGTGCTAAGTTAACGGACTTTCATCATCAAGAAATGTGCTTTTTCTTCCTTAACACTCTTGAAAAGGACTCCAAAATGCTTGTGAGAACTTTATAACTGTAGATGGAACTATTTGATGTGGTTTAATTGAATAATTTGGTGAAATTATTGTCTTTGAAGAGGTAAGAAACGGACATTGATGCAACTGCTTATTTCTTATATTACTTAATTCTTATAAGTACAATTAAAGTTCATTTACCTATTCTTTGCTTATAGATCAACAACATGATTGAATTGAATTCAAGAAGACTATAATATGTAACTGGTATTTTATCCGACTTAACTAATGGGATATAGAGTAGAGTTGTGTGCTATGTACAATTTTTAATTTTGATTAATGTCATTAAATTATGTCTTGTCTTGTAACATATGGGTATATAGAAATTGACATAAAAAATGACAAAGACATTACAAGAGAAAAAGGCATTTTAAATAATCAAAAAGAGGTTGTTAATTAACAACACTGCTTACAGTTAAGATTATAATGATGTTAATAGCATTGCTAGTTAAAAGATGTAAACAAAAATTATAACATTTAGGGCATTTAATAGCGTTTGGGAAGATGTTAAATGAAGGACTCAACGTTTGGCAGTCTGTTTGACTGCATTATTAATAATATAGATTGTGAAACGTTGAATTTTTGTTGTTTTTCTTCATTTTATGTTTATAACATTAATGTGTTGTAATTAGATACCATTCATGGAATTACTATTATTTCCCATGCAAAAACACATTAATGGATAGTGTTCGATAAAAAACCATTGATGTTTTTTTTAATGGTTAATATGCAATTCCCATTCAAAAAAGTTATTAAACATTATTGTTTTTATCATGGTATTACTGTTATTTCCCATTATGAAATTTTCACAAAAAAACATTAATGTTTTAGGCCCAATAACCATTAAGTTAAACCATTATGGATAATATGATGTTAAACATTAATGTATTGTCATCAAATACCATTCATGGATTTACTATTATTTCCCATACAAAAACACATTAATGGATATTGTTCGATAAAAACCATTGATGTTTTTTTTTAATGGTTAATATGCAATTCCCATTCAAAAAAAAGTAAGTTAAACCATTATGGATAATATGATGTTAAACATTAATGTATTGTCATCAAATACCATTCATGGATTTACCTTGTATCCCATCAATGTTATATTTCAACAAAACAGTGATGGTTTAAGCATTCAAACCAATGATGGTTTCTGGACACATACCATTAATGTTTTCTATTTTATAAAACCCATTAATGGGTATTGTTCGATAAAAACCATTGATGGTTTTTTTAATGGTTAATATATATTTTACCATGAAAAAATACCATGAATGGTTTTTTCCTTTTTTTTCCTGTGAAGTCAAAATGGGAGACGAAAGAAAGAAAGGAAAGATGAAAAAAATGATGGGAGAAAGGAAGGAAGGAAGAAAAGATGGAAACCATGGATACAAATACAGTGTAGAAAAATAAATTACTATTTAATTATACAGTTAGAACAAAACAGTCAGGTACATAGAAAAGATACAAATTAAATAAGATTAAATAGAAACCATGTATACATGTGTGCTGTGTGCAGCACTTTATAAAGTATGCAGAGAAATCTAAGGAGTTTTCAAGAACGTTTTTTAACGTCGCACAAAATGAACAAATTGTATTTTGAATTTTTGATTCGCAATACTAGAATTTTCACCCTACTTTAGCTAGAATTAAGGAGTTTTTACTGATTTTCTAAAATCCAAGGGCTTTTTAAGGGCCATTAAAAACGTAAATCAAATCTAAGGATACATACCAGTTTTAGCCTCTGTGCTGTTAACCACCTCCTGAAAGTGTCTCTGCCAGTAGAGCAATCTCCATGATATCTTTTCAGATAGTCGACTATTAGATTTTGCAACTTGGTAATATGATTCTGGCCATCTCCCTTTGTGCCTCCATTGCTGGCAATAATGCAACTGCCAGAGGCTTTCTGTATCAATGCCTGGAATGAATAAATAGAGATATCAATAATTACAATAATCATAAAATTCATGAATAATAAATATGAATTTGACAAACGAAAACACGTCCATGACAAGTTCTGTAAATCCCACACAAATTTTGTCGGGATTTGCAATAAGTTTCAACTTGAATTTTCTCGGACAGTCATTTATTTTTATCTTCAGTTGACAATTTTAGTAAAATATGAAAGAACTAATGTTAGACTTTTATAAGACGTACTATACAGTATGTATGCAATATACATACTGTATGCACATGCCTACACACGTGTTAATTATTTTGAGATAATTATCAACTTGATGTATTTTTTATCTCAGACTGAGTGTTTATGTAATTATATCTATTGACCTTGTGACTATTTCAATGTTTTTTACATAGTCCATAGGCAAGAATGTGATAACCGATGATAACTGATGACAATTATGATTTTATTTCAGTGTCTTTTCAGCATCTTTTCTGATGATGTGGAGAAAGATGAACATTAAGGTGGCTATGAATTTTTAGCAAGCAATTTCTTAGTATAAATACATTTAGACATGCTTTTAAAGCATGAATTGGTAAAACAGAACAGTTAAAAATGTGACAATAAAGCAATGTTCTTATAAATATTTCTACCAAGTGAACAATAGGTTGTCATGGTAACAAAATATCATTCGTAAACTTTATGTTGATTGCATGTTTTATACCTTTCTTGCACTTTCTTAATATATGATTGTGTGCAAATGAAGTAATATTTAATGATACTGATGACTTCATAAAACCGTACCGCATGATAAAAGCTACCATTTCAGTGTTACTATCACCCATAGTCATAAACTACAGGTTGTATATGTGTGGGTCTGATCCGCGGTTATATGATTTGTGTATGATTATGATCGTTGTGGAGAAATAAGCAATTTATGTGATTGCAATTATAGAAGCCCGAAAAAAATTTGGGACTTCAACAGGATTTGAACCCATGACCTTTGCAGTACTGGTGCAATGCTCTACCAACTGAGCTATGAAGCCACATATGTTGGTAGGACGTCATTTTGTTGAGTTCATTCACCCACAGAGTGTTTTACATAATCATACACAAATCATATAACCGTGGATCAGACCCACATATATACATACATTTCACTACACAAATCATATAACCGTGAAAAAAGAACAGTTACTTAAAAACAAAGGAATACACAAGAAAGAGTTCAGCTTAAATGATATTCTTTTGTCTTTTAATTAATTCCTTTCCCACTAAATTATAAAGGTCAGGACAATGTTGATGCAATTACTACAAGCTCGTCATTTGTTTAATATCACTTAATTACTGTCTGGAATAATCCAAAAATAAAAGATAATCGGCTAGACTATATTTAGCAACAAGGTGGTGTGGACTATGGCATTCTAATTAGTTTATAGACCTCATTTTTTGATAGTGAGGAAAGATGGGTCATTTAGGTATCAATATTACATGGGGCAATGTCGAGAATAGACATTTGTATTGAATTAGCTGTACATTAAGATTCAAAATTTGTATTAGAAAAATGTCTCTTCTTGATATTACTTGAGTTAAAGTGTCTTTAAATTGTGTGAGTTGAGAACAGATCATGTTTTCATAGGCTGTTGAAAAGAGCAATCATTCACAGTGTAAGGTTTGGTTTATTATTTATCAAAAGGATTGTCCTGCACGGCCCTGTCTGGCCCCATATAATATTGATCCCCAAATGATCTATCTTTCCTCACTATCAAAAGGGGAGGTCTATAATCTAATTAGAATGTCATAGTCTGTGCCACATTAGTGCTAAACTTAGTCAAGCAGATTATTTTTTGTATTATTGTAGACAGTAATTAAGTAATATTACACAAATGACGGGCTTGTAGTTAATGTGCTCAATCAAAACATTATGCAGTGTATGCCATAAATCTATAAAACAATTACTGTGGTTTTTAACTTTCTGCAAACTCAGACATTCCAACAGTTAGTCAGGGCTGCAAATAAGCGCCAGTCATCGGACAAATGTCCGATAAAAAGTGGAATTTGACTGGTAAATGACCACTTCTGGTCGGACATTTGACCGATCAAATTTCACTTAAAATAGTATAACCCTAAGGTATTTCTTTCTTTCTTTTTTATTATGTTCACTTAAAATTAATATTTTTGTCCGACCAGACTGGGTTTTTGACAGGTCAAACTTGCCCCTGGCCTGACAAATGACCAGCTTATAGAAAAAATATTTGCAGCCCTGGTTAGTTGTGAAATAAATGTTTGGCTGTGGTTAATCAAAAACATAAAATGTGCCGAGTAACTAGCAGCACCCAAATACATTTTTCACGGCTAACATTTGAATGTCTGAGTTCGCAGAACGATAAAAACCGCAGTAATTACTGGTATGACTATGAGTAATTAATATTTAGAGCATAATAGTTATGAGTTATTTTGAGTTAAAAATGTACATCATATCGTATCATTTGTACAAAATGATTACTAGACTATAAATAACCAGCCCGGTTTGTGTTGAGAGACAGCAAAAACTACAGCTTCACATGCTGCAGTTTTATTCTGGATTTATATGTAATCCAAAAATAATTCTAAGAGGACTTTATATTATATTATAAAATAATTGGCCATGAAACATGAGCATGAAACACATTCACTCTATTTTCAAGCTTACTCACTTTATAATAATAATAATAATAATAAAAATAATAATAATAATAATAATAATAATATTAATAATAATAATAATAATAATAATAACAATAATAATAATAATAATAACAATAATAATAATAATAATAATAATAATTTATTTCTTAAGCACATTCCATACTATGTCAATTATCAGATAATTTATGATCACTGATCAAAAAACAATTACATTCACAGTAAATTTTTGTTTTGTTTTGATCTTTCGCACACATTCATTAGCCAGTTTGGAGAAAATGCAACGTAGGGAGAAATTACATTGCCAAACAAATAAAAGGGCATTTTTCATTGTTTAGTGTGATTATTATTTTATAAAAGAAATGAACACATTCATTGGCCTATGAGAACCGAGATATGCTAGGGAGAACTCTCAAGCAGGTCAAAACACTCGACTTTGTCTCCTGTTTGGACTGATCAGTCTGGTCTGTGCTTCTGAGCTACAACAGATACTTGCATCTGCAAAAAGTTCCAACTTTCTTCACCAAAAGCCTGTAAAACCCATGTGTAATTCAAGAACAGATCAGCACTAAATTGGCTTTCAATTTGAAATGGATGTGAAGCAAAGCAAACATTTAATTGCCTTTTTACAATCAGACATGTAACTGCATTTTTTAACTCAGATATTTCACAGGAAGCCCAACCAATGTAACCACATTTAAACTCAGATATTCCACAGGAAGCCCAAGCAATATAATTTTATTTTGAAACTCAAATATTCCACAGGAAGCCCAAGCAATGTACTGCATTTTGAAACTTAGACATTCAAGCTAGGAAGCCCGAGCAATGTTACTTGTTACAAAACATTTCCCACTAACAATGGGTGGACATTCAGTGAGATAGTTTGTTATGGTTTTGCCTACCAACCATTGTTATTAGAACAAAGACAATTAAAAAATATATTGTGAAAATGGTTGGCAAATTTATAGCAGCACAAAAAACTGACACTTGTATAAACACTATGCTAAACTACTGCTTTATACAATGCTTTATATAGGTGAGTGTAGTGTTTACAAGTGTTGGTATTGTGATGCTAATTTGCCAACCATTTTCACAATAGATTTTTTAATTTTCTTAGTTTAATAACAATGGTTGGTTGTCAAAACAATAACAAAATACTTCACTGTACAGTATGTGTGTGCAAATCCGGACAGTGTACAAATCCGGACACTTTGGCATTTAAGCGTTAAAAAAGAGATCGAATTTGTTTACAAATGAAAACAAAATTATAGAATTAAGCATTTGTATGTTTTCTATTGTGTAAGAAGTTTTTGTGACAATCAAGATACTTTCAGCGAGGAAAAAGAGCGATTTGTCATGGCATGTGAATATGCAAATTCGCAATGAGTCAGTTTTTAACGTAAAATAAGTGTAGGAGACGGTTTTAGGAATACTACTAAAATCCACTAAGGTATGTGCAATTCCGGACAATAAAATAAACAAGATTAGCAATCACCCATAACTTTGAATTGTAGGTTAAAATGTCGCTTAAAAATATACAATTCAACTGCAGGTTGATTTTGCAAACAAAAGTTATCTTTTGGATAGTTTAATCACCATGCACTATTCATTCCTAGGACATTTATATTCATTTGCAGAATCCAGCGCACGAAGGCAATTACTCATGTGTGAAATACTTTAGTGCTCAAACGTATTAATCAAGCAACGTAATTCATGATTTAATTAACACAAATTTATGCTTTAATCTCAAATTTGACTGTGGAAATAGAAAATCTATCATAAGCATTCGAAAATAAGGAAATAACTTCAAAGAATTGATTAAACAGAACCTACTTTAATAGTGTCCGGCTTTGCACACAACTGTCCGGAATTGCACCACTCAAACTACTTTACAAATATATCCATAACATTTTTAAAAATCGCTAAAATTAACCAATACTTTATATAAATCTTTATCAGATGTTACCTCATCTCCAAGGAAAATATCTTTTCTAAACAATGCATTTAACGAATGATATGGCAATTTATGTAAAAACCGTCCGGAATTGCACACACATACTGTATATGTCCACTTATTACAATGCTGTGATATACATTTTAGATGTTATTTTGTCATTTTGGCGAAGACACATTGATAACAGTAATAAAACCACTTAGATTAATACATGATGGTTAAGAAATGGTAGTCAATTATATATTAGGAGATGCAATTTTGGTCATGTTTCTAGCATTAACAAAGAAAGAAAACAAGGAATTTTCAATGTATTTTGTACATGTAAGACTTGCAAAGTGGCAAGGACAATTTGGTCTGTAAAAGTAAAGAATTTGAGTGAAAGTTATGTTGCATGCAAGCAAGCTATTATGATATCAATTTTAAAAACAAAATATTTGGTGTTGATTAGCATTATTGATAAGAAAATTAGTATTTCCTGAACAAAGGTTATATCAGATTGAGTTACATATACACAGGATCCAGACAGTTTTATATATTTATGGCACTCAGTAGAAAGTCAAAACAATTGAAATGTTATTATGCATTAATCCAACTTAATTAAAGGTCCTGAAATAGTGCATTAAAATACACTTTCTTATTAGAGTGCATTCAGCAAAAGCGTGAAATACTAATTACTAAATTGTGCAAAATAGTGCTAGTTTCAAGAACAATAGAAAACAATAGAATTAGCATAAAATAGTACAAAATAGTATTAGGCTAAACAAAAAAATATGTGTGTTGCATGAGAAATATAATTGGGGTCGGTAGGTCGGATTTCTTTCCTTTTTTTTTTTTTTTTACTGATATAACTAAATTTGATTCCCGTTTTTATTAGGTCATCTCCAAAATCAAATCAAATTTTATTGCTCATTAAATTTATAGAATCTAAGTTCAAACATAATTACAGCAAAATCACAGCACAATGAAATTTTTATGTTTTTAATTAATAAACTTTAACACAACAAATGTTTATTGACTAGTACTTGTACATGGTGTTTATAGTTCAGAGTTCTTATTTGGGATGCTTACTAAAAAGTTGAGTGAAAATTCCTTATTAGTTGCATAGCTATAAAAACAATCCAAAGTGATGAAGGCTCGGTTACAAAGATCCGATACACGTGCAATATTTACGATTGTCAAAGTGAAAAAACCCCGTTGAAAACTCAAGAAATTCTCCTGAGATAGCAAAGGATACTGATTATTAACATGCATCTCGACAATATCATGAACTTCAACTGTTAAAGGAGAATTTTAAAAAGGTTTTTACAGTCTAATTTTCAACTGACATATAAAAGTTTGACCCCAGAGTTTGACAAAATTCCATGACTACAAACTTTGTGCAATTTGAGCTTAAAATTAAATTGTTTTAGCAAATATTTTTTTCCAGAGATTGAGCTATCACACTTGTGTTGCAGTTTATACACTGGAAAATACTGACAGACAGACAGACAGACAGATTTTTTATTTGCACCTTTGAATCTAAAGATATTTACAAATATATATATATATATATATATATATATAAATACATATTGAATATTTATTATAAATAGATTGTTAATGTATAAATAGAAAATTACATATGTATACAAGCTATTTACAAAACTAATTTGATAAATAATTAAATAAATAGAAATGTAATAATTATTATATATAAATGTGAATTTTTGTACTATGTATTATTATAAATACTTATTGAATATCAATTATAAATAGATTGTTAATGTATGAATAGAAAATTACATATGTATACAAGCTAATTACAAAACTAATTTGATAAATAATGAAATAAATAGAAATGTAATAATTATTATATATAAATGTGAATTTTTGTACTATATTTTTATGATAAATATATATATATATATACATATATCAGTTCATATCAGTTTGTTTCAATTTAGTTTCAGGTTAGCCTGAGAAATAGGTACAGGATACCTGGAATAACTTAACGTTAATCGAGCCAGGTAGCCTTATAGGCATTTGAGGCATTGTGAGGTCAGACAAAGCATAGTTTAATACTGAAAAAAACAAACAAGCCAAATTAAAGTATGAGATACAAGAAAAACAAGAAAACAAAACGGAAAATGACAAAATCACAACAAACAACACAAACGACAAAGTCAAATAGTAAAAAAGATAATTTCAGGTTAATACATTTACAAATAAGGGAATAAGTTGATGGAAAAAAAAAAAATTAGTATTTTTCAATCAAAGTAGATATAAATGTAGATTTGAAAATAGCTTTTGATTTTGGTTTCATTGAAGTGTCTATTTCATTCCATACTTTAGGTCCTTGAAAACGGAAAGAAAATTTACCATAATTTGTTCTTACTTTAGGAATACATAAGGATTGTCTTGCTGCGAATCTTGTGTTGTACGAGTGTCGATTTGTAGTTAAATTGAAAAAATTATTGAAAGCAACTGGTAGATTATTTGTGTGAAAGTCATACATTAAAAGAGCAATGTGGAGAGTTACTAAGTCAGGCAATTTAAGAATTCCAAGTTGTTTAAAGATGTTATAATGCGAACAGCTCTTTTTTGTAACAAGAACAAAGGTTTTAAAGTGGTAGTATAAGTATTCCCCCAGACAGAGATTCCATAAGTCAAGTAAGGGTAGATTAAGGAATAATATAGTTGAATTAGTACTTTAGAATTAACATAGTGACGCAGTTTAGATAGAATTCCTATAGTTCTTTTAGTTTTATTCGTAATATATTGGACATGAGCTTTAAAAGTTAAGTGAGAGTCAAGTTTAATACCAAGGTAAGTAACAATGTTTTTACATTCAATAGGTATATGATTTATGTGAAGGTTAGGATGATGAGTAAGTTTTTTTTGCCTTGGATGGAAAATTACAAAATTTGTTTTATCTATGTTTAGTGAAAGTCGATTACTTGAAAGCCATGTATAAATTCTAGCTAAGTGAATATTAACAAATGTTTCTAACTCAATTATACTCTTATGGGCGTAAAATAAATTTGAATCGTCTGCAAATAAATGAAATTCAAACAAGTCAGAGCTGTTTTTAAAGTCGTTTATATATAGAAGAAAAAGTAATGGACCCAGTACACTTCCTTGAGGAACACCACAAATAACATTTTTTTCATCAGATTTAGTGTTACCAATACATACTAGTTGCCGTCTATTGGACAAGTAAGACTTAAACCAATCAAGGGGGAACCCTCTAATTCCATAATGTTCTAGTTTTTTCAAAAGTATGCTGTGATCCACACTATCAAAAGCTTTGCTGAGGTCTAAAAAAATGCCACAGGAATATTTCTTTTCTTCAATTGCTTGTTGGACTTTATCAATTATAAGTAATGTAGCTTGTGAGGTTGAATGTTTGGTTCTAAATCCAAATTGATTATCAAATAATATTTTTTTGTTATCAAGAAAGTTAAATAGTCTTTTGTACATCAGTTTTTCTAACAATCTATTAAAACATGATAATAGTGAGATTGGTCTATAATTGCTAACACAAGTTTGAGAGCCTTTCTTAAAAACGGGTATTACATGAGCAAGTTTGAATTTATCAGGTACAATTCCAGTTGAAAGTGAGCAATTGAAGAGTTTTTGTAAGGGATTACAGAGATAATTTTGTAAAAGTTTTAGTAGCTTAATTGGGATACTAGAGGGGCCTATAGATTTAGATGGGTCTAGCATGCAAATTTCCTTTTTGATTTCATCAGAAGTAACAGGAGAAAGTAGAAAACTGTTTAATTGAGGTGAGTCCATGAAATCTAAAGGAGAAATACTAGTGGGTGCAATTGAGCTTGCCATCTTCTCACCAATACTAGAAAAATAATCATTGAATGTATTAGCAATGGTTCCAGCATCTTTGATATCAGAATTATTTACAATTAGTTTTGAAGGTATATTTTTTGTAATTATTTTGTTAGATGTTAGTTCTTTAATTCCTTTCCATATGCTTTTCATGTTGTTTGAGTTATTTGTGAAGTACTTATTATAATATAGTTTTTTACTAGCACATAATAACCTAATTAGATTGTTACGATAACGTTTATACTTAGAACTATCATAAGGAGACTTAGTCTTTAGATATTTCTTAAATAATTTATTCTTCTCTTTTATAGATGTCTTAATACCTTGTGTTATCCAGGGCTTAGAATTAAACTTTATTTCTTTTTTTGAAAGTTTCTTGATAGGCACATGTTTATCAATTACCTCAGTAATTTTAGCAAAAAATGAATCAAAAATAGCATTGGCATCATTATCATTGTTGGGCAGAACTTCAGCCCAGTTTATTTCTTTTACCTCACTAGTTAGAGCAGATTCATCAAACTTTGAAAAATCTCTTTTATAAATCTTTATATTTTTAGGTAGACTAGAGATCTTGTTAATACAAAGAAAATTTGGAAGATGATCAGATAAGTCTGATAAGATGTTACCACTTGTAGTATTATAGTTTAGTGAGTTGAAAAATATATTGTCAATAAGTGTAGCACTGTGGTCAGTTATTCTACTAGGTTGAAGAATTTGTGGACAAAAACAGTAAGAGCTCATAGAATTAATAAATTGTTCAGTTTGAGTATGTGACTCATAATTCAGCAAATTAATATTGAAATCTCCCATAAAGACACATAATTTTTTTTCATGATGAATCTTATCAAGTGAAGAATAAAGGTAATTTGTAAAGACATCCATGTTAGCATTAGGATGTCTATAAAAGATTGCACAAATTATATTTTGTCCAGAGTTTTCAATTTCAATCCACAATGCCTCAAAATCCTCTCTAGAAATACTAAGGTCTTCTCTTAAAGTATAATTTGAGTTCTCATTCACATATAATCCTACCCCTCCTGCATTTGTAAGTGTAGGTTGGGATAGGAAATTATATCCTGGTAAACTGATATTTCCTATTATATTATCCTGATTGTATTTAATCCTGGTCTCAGATAGACCAATAACAGAGAAAGGATATTGTAAATCATCTAATAAAAGACTTAATTTGTCACTATTTCTAGTGAGACTTCTAATATTGCAATGTAATACTGAGAATGATTTATTCTTTTTAGAGTTTTGTATCTCAGGATTATCATGGAAATTATGAATAGAGTAATAACTAAAGTTTGTTTGGTTTGGTAGTTGCTGATCAATATCAATATTATTGAGAGTTTGAATCTTGCTGAGAGATGTTACGATATCAAAGCAAGGAAGACAATCAAGCCTCAAACTGTCAATACGACCAGAGCATAAACATGAAGTATTTGAGTTAAAAGATAATTTTAGTAAATCGTCAGTATTCAAATTGAAAAAAGGAAAAATACTAGAACTACAATCTAGACAATTCCAACGATTTTGATTTACAGAAAAGTAGTTAAAGTCAGTTCTTGAGAGTTTACTGCATTTATAATGATACCAGGCAAGGCAAATAACACATCTAATAGTTCGGGCATTAGATCTAAAATGTTTATCACAAGATGAGCACTTATCTGAAGGCATCATTGAAGTTGATTTGACATCTTGATGTTAGCACCAGCAGGAACTTTAAACTAGATCCTTTAGTTGCTCCACGGAAGTAATCTGGGTCGCTGGGCTCTCATCGTCTTCGCGTAAGAAGATTTTTCCGTATCTTGTCCAGCAGTATTTCCACTTTTGTTCCTTTTTAAAGCGCAGACAAGCCTTATGAATAGCTTTTCGATCTTTTGTCAAACTTTCCTCTATGTAGATCTTTGAATCGTGATACCTATTGTACCCAAGGTCTTTCGTTGTCATTCTTTTTAGTTTAAATCGAGCTCGGTAGATGTTGTCCCTCGTGTTACGTCTGGTAAATTTCACGATAATCGGTGGATGATATTCAGTTGATGATCTGCTGTTTGGCGGACCTGGGTTTCGATGGCTAACGGAGATTTCTTTTCTGTCTATGGCTACGCCAATCTTTGCAGCAATATCGATGATAATGGCATCAGTGTCTTCATCTTGAGTTACCGGGATTCCTTTAATCTCAAGACACTCTCGGCGCCCATATTGTTCCAACTCATATTGTTCCAAATACTATACTTTATAAACTTATCTTTTTTTGTTTGCTCTGCACAAAAGCCTTTCCGCCTGCCATTAGTATTTGAAACACATCAATCGTTTGTTTGCCCTGTTAATTAGCTCCTCTCTTATTCCACACATTTAAATTCCAATTATTTGACATTCATTGCTGTTGTTAAATCTCCAATGCTTAGACCTGGGCTGATATCGAAGAGATCAGTTGCGTTTGGATTTAACGAACTACATGTACTCGCTAAAGCATGAAAATCTACCGTCTTGCCTACACAGTCTGAGCTACCATCGGTCTCATGGTATCGCTGGAATACATCTATGCACATATTAGTGTTTGGTAATTAAAGCAGCAAAAATCCATTTCTCCTCCATGTGGTTGCATTTCCTAAATTTTAATGCCAACACATTTGTTGTTAGCCAGACACCATTTCTAAAATGAATTACTAAAAATAAACTTCAACAAATCATTGTCGAAATGAATGAGCTTTTATGAGTACCCTGTGGTACATTCGGGAATGGAAAAAAAATATTAGGGTCGGCAAAAATCGGTAAGAAAATTAGGGTTGGTCGCGCAACAGGAAACACACATATTTTTTTGTTTGGCCTTACTAGTGTGTCATGCTTTTATTAAATGCACTCTAAATAGTGTCATTTATATATTATAGCAAAATAACTATTAGATTACACATTCTGATTGGCTGAGGTGTTTGCTTTAAGAGAGAGCAAGCATGCACATTTGCCATTTGCGTGTTGATCAAATACATCAATTGTGTTTCATAAAAGTACTTGCTTTCTGTGCTTCACATTAATTATCCTTCTCTTAACACTTTACTCATATTCTGACAATCGCCACATGCTTTATAAGTGCACAAAGCACATATGTGCATTCTATATTTCTTTATTATAGTTGTAAATGGCATGCGATGTAGAAATAATTTTTTGAAAACAAGAAGAGGACCTAATTAATAAAGGGGTTGAGAATGGTAAAACCAAGACTCGCAGAGGGCCGCGCTGAGACTTGCATTTTAAAATCCGATCCCAAAACTCTAGAAATATATCACCTCATATATTTGCTGTATTTAAAAATCCGAGACTCCGAGACATCAAAAAAATGAAAATCAGAGACTTTGAGATGTATATAAAAGGTGAGTCTTGATTCTGAGACCCCGGACATTTTCAGGGACCATTCAGCATCCCTTCAATACATCAATACTGCCTGTACATAATTCCACAGCATGGCCAGCAAGCAGCTGCAGAAACTTAGGTATATATCTGCAGTATATTGCCAAACAGTAAGAGAGCATAAGTCAACTTCCCCATATGACTTTGAGGAGTTGTATTTGTTGATCAATGAAATATATATCCTCAGAAAATATATCCTCAGAAAATAACTGTAGGTTATCAAAGGTCATAGAATTCAACCACAGTTTGGAGCCATTATCAGCAGTGAAGAACAAACATTGTTCTAATTATAACTGCCGTATTGATGGAATGCCAATATGACTTTCAAAAATAGAAACTAATCCTAAAAAAATATAAGCACCGCCATCAGAAAGAGCAAGCAGAAATATGTATTTTTGGAAAGTTTCATTGCTATAAATAAACATGTAATTCAACCGAAGCTATTTGGAATCAAAATTAAAGAGATTTGTATGTGTTCAGTGTATTGTTTCCATTCTACTAAGCCTCATTGTGGTGTTTTTCAAACTTTTGAAAATTCTCATAACCTTTCAAGAATTCAATATTTTAGTCTCAAACTTGTTACCTTTGTTGATGCCATTCTAATCTAGAATCTTCATGTAGTGAAATTGGAATATGAATTAAAAAAATATGAATTTGCGGCCATGTTGGCATTTGGTCTATATGGTATTCAAGAAATAAAAAAGTATTAAAAATATTATTATGATTTAGCAGCGATAAGGCTATAAACTTAATGATTGATTTCCATTGAATTAGACCAATTGGAATGTTCAATAATTTGTTTTCGAGTGGTGAAGTCTACATGTCGACATAAACATTAAGATTTGTATTACAACCAATCATTGATTGCACAAAAAGCAGAGCAATATGTATAAGACTAAGGGTTTTTTTTATTTCTGGCCTAAGATACCCTAAAACATTAAAGAAAAAAATTTTCCTTGACCACAACTCAAAAATTAATACAAATCATTCAACCAAAAAAAAGCTTGCAAGATAAAAATAACTGCATGAAGATTAAAAATGGAAACTAGCGAGTAAACTAGTATAGGCTGCGTCAGTGTTTGATATAAAAGATAGGTAATAGAATTAAATTGGTAGCACCGTAAAAAATGTTGACTTAACTTTACTGACGTTTCGAGCTTTAGCCCTTCGTCGGAGTCCGATGAAGGGCTAAAAGGCTTACTCCGACAGGTAAACGTCAGTAAAGTTAAGTCAACATTTTTTACGGTGTTACAAATTTAATTATATTACCTATCTTGCATGAAGATTAGTTTAAATATTTTTAGAAACCATTCAATCATGAATCCTGATTGCATGTTAAAAAAAATATTATTTTTAGAGAGTTATATGAGATTTGAAAACTTTATTCATAAGTTAATTAACTTCCAGAATATATGTACCAGTCAAGCATTTAGTGAAGAGCATATATGACAATAATTAAGCCAATCCCATTAAAATATAATTAGTATAGGAAAATACACTGTTCGAGAAGATTCTTCAAGAACATATAGGTGTAATTTCCTTTTAATATCACATTTATAAAAAATATGAGTTTCTGAGAATAAAAGTGCAGGGCAATGAATCAATTTGAAAGCAGCAAAGTTCCCGGATTTGTGCAATTAATTAATTGCATGGTATTAAGAAAAAATTCACAGTTCATCAGCCAATCGGAATCGAGTATTTTTAATTAAAAGATAATTAAATATTACAATTTATGGTCAATTATTGTTTTATCATGTGCAATGAAATACATGTTAGTGCTAATTTGCAAGTATTATTAATTAAAAAATATATATAACACAGCATAGTTCCTTACGTAATATATTATACAATATGAGCAGCCAATCTGTATGCGATACACAACAGTGAGTTGAAGACGAACCGTTGTATATGGCAGATCTATATACAGATCGGACGTGAATATAGTATAGTACTTATGAAAGGACTCCCACTTAAGTTTGTTCATATTATTTAAAATTCAAGGGACTTGTCATGGGCTTGATTTCTTCTGTAAAATTCCCATTAATCATTTATGAACTTCATAAATAAATATATAACAGTGCATAGTGCCTAACCTAGAAATATTTTTCTTTTTTAAGCATCTAAAAATATTCAAGGGTTTTATCAAGGTCACATGCCAAGCAAGTCAGTCAATACATGCATAGACGACTTTCATAAATGGCCGCCACCAATTATCACAATAAGAAAGTTCGAGAAAAAAAAAAACGAATAAATTTGAAAGAAGCTATTTGAATTTGAAAAATCAGAAATACACCAAAACAAGGCAACAAATAAAGGACAAGGACCGGTTGTACGAATGGTGAATAGCGCTATCCACCGGATAAATCCTTATCCAGTGATAAAATCTATAAAAAACCTATGCAGTGGATAACTTTTATCTGCGGATAACTTTATCTACCCTTCGTACAACCGGCCCCAGAATTACATGTACAAATCTCATTTTCTTTTGCTCTTATTTGAAACTTATGGGGACAGGGTTTATTCCATCTCAGCCCCCATAAACCATGGAACTCACTGCCCTATCACATAAGAAACACAGATAACATTACATCATTTAAATCCAAAATCAAAACTTTTCTTTTCCAATAATTTTATTCATTGATTTATGGAAGAGCATTGACCTTTAGATAATGCTCCTAAAACATTGTATTATTATTATTTATATTATTATTATTATTATTATTATTATTATTATTATTATTATTATTATTATTATTATTATTATTATTATTATTATTATTATTATTATTATTATTATTATTTTTCATTTAGTATAACTTCATTGGCATTTTAGCCAGAGCATCTAAACCTCCCAAACATGCCTATTTCAGTTGGTTCTTTCATGACAGTGCTGAGATTTTAAAACATCTGTTTACTTGTAAAACTGATTTTCAACTATCTATGAAAGTCGTCTATGCAATAGAGAAATTTTCACACATATCTGGCAATATTGTGAAATTACAATATATTGGTGATGTCAATCTCAAGCACAGATCTAACCTTGAAAAAAATGTCGTTCACAACAAAAAGACCTTAAAAAATATTGTAGTAAGCTGAAAAAAATGTATCCTGCACCGCTTTAATGTCAAAAATAAATAATTCCATCGAATATCTAATGGCCCGTCCCGACGGAGTCCATGCAATGATCAAAGGTTTTCAGTCAAGTGATGGATTGAAAACAATATTCCTTGCTTGCAAAGGGTCGATCCCCTTATCAAATACACTCCAAAACCACTCAAAATCATTCCAACAATTTCACAATCCAATTAAAAACAAAATTATTTCATTAAATTTACATTATGCACAGTTGTTTTGGCTCGTGTATAAATCACATGGCATTGATAATTACAGCACCCTGGAGCTCTAACGAACACACAAACACAACTCAGTCGTTAAAATAAAGGTATTTTTTTAAATAACCCAATAACAAAATGGTTTATAAATAATGAGCGTTGACGGATTTGTCGAAATTGTTGATGATTAGTATGAAATATAGTACGGTTCGTATATAAATGTTCTAGTTTTATTTCTGCCGCTAGACTACTTTAGGAATTTTTACCTCTTGGTATGTTGCATGAGACAAATGCATTCCGAACTAGATCCCCGAATAGTTTTGAGTCGCATTTTCGAGTTCTCAGTTGAAATCGCGTGCGAGTTTTGCTGAAATCATTGATTGAATGAAATGATTAAAGGATTAAACGTGAAAAAGAAACGCTGGCGCCGAAAAAGTACTTAAAGTTAGTGAAAGAGATAAGAAAAACACCCCAGAACTTGCATGCAAAAAATGACATGCAAAACAAATACGTACCAGTAAAAGAGGTGATATTTCCATCTTCTAGTCGCTCCAAATCAAACGGATTCAAACTCTGCAGTATTTGCATCAAAAGATGCTTCGGCGTGGCTGTAGCAGGAAATCAGAACAAAAAGTTGGAAGAGATTCAAACATCGCAAAAATTTCAAGTGTCGCGAACTCACAACACCAAAGCTCTTACCACAAAGATTTCGAGGGGTTAGGCCTCGTCCGTTTTTCCCCACAGCATTTAAACATAGATCAAGCAATGCACCAGGCTTGGATTCGTCCATTAAAGATGTTTAAACCGTGACCAAAACGCTACGAAAGGCCCACGATAGCCAGTAACACACAACCGCCATGTTTTTGACACTGTGACTTGCTACCGAAACATGACAGCGGCTTCACACGTGCAGTGGCTAGACCCAGTCTCTCCTGGCCGCAAAGGGAGATTTCTCGAGCGATATTCCCTCAGCATTTCCTATTGTTCTCAAATTGCAGGAAATTTCAAGAGTTTTGACAGATACAGTGCAGCAGTCAAACGATATATTACATCATTGTCAAGTCTTTAATGATGACCTTTGACCCTTGGCGATATTTTGAGGCCCGCCCATATATCGACGGCACTCCAGCTAGCCAGAACATTCCATTGCAATCTAGTTAATATCAAATATCAAATTATAATAAAAACACTCGAATCAAACGGAAATACGTCATCAAAGAGATAAAAAAAACTTTCAGGACATAGACGATCGGAAAATGCCAATTATTACAATAACACGAAATAAAAACAGTGATTGTCTCGATTGTGTTGACCCTCAATACCGACTCAAATCAGATTTTTATGCCGTTTTTCAAAAGCACTGCAGCTATCATTATGAAAAGCGACGGATTCTTCCCGTTTTCAATCTCGTTCCCAGAGTCTGCGTTATTCTTCGCCAGCGCCGCGGAGGAAACGTTCTCAGTGTTGCTCCACGCAGATCGTCGGCCCTAAAAGGTACTGTTCACGAAATATCGAAATTCTAGACTTCAATTTGAATACCCTGCAAGATACCAAATCACTGATTTTACCCCCAAGCTAAGAGATAGTCGACGGCTTGAAGTTTATCATTGGTAAAGCCGATTGCTTTGATTGTGTAAGGAATGACGTCATTAAGGAGATCCATAAACATAGCCGTCTCACGAAACAGCTCAACATATGGAACAACTCACGAAACAGATAAACAAAAACTCAAAGAAAAATCCACTGAAAATTTCATTTGTCGTTTTGGCGTACGTGTGAAAGATATAAAGTTAAGAATTTATGCCTAATGAAACCAATCTACCATGACTATAAAATCTTTTAAAGCCTCAGCAAAAACAATTTCAGAAAAAACTCAAAGGAAACGAGTTAAAACTTCCCTTGTTTCTTCGTGTGTTTGCAGTTTAGCTACATCGGAACTGAATCAATTTCACTGTTAAAGCAATATTTTAATCAGTGTCATTGTACAAATTTGACAAATTACAACGAGCGACCCGAAATTTAAAAAAATAGCTGATTGTACAATGATTATGGGTGTAACTAAATGGTGGATACGGACATGCGGACATGCGGACCGGCGGACATGCGGACCAATTTTGCGGACCAATTTTGCGGATCATTATTTCGGTATTGTAGATATATTAATATTTTAAATAGATTACTGTCTTAAATAAATTGAATGAATGAAAGAATGTAAATATAAAAAAAAGAGAAAGAAAGTATATTAGTAAGTAAGTAAGTAAGTAAGTAAGTATGAATGACCGTTTCTCTCAGTTATTATCAATTCATCACTTTTCCCGCTATATATCTATAATAGCTTACCCTTTTTTTAAGTAAATAAGCAAGCAAGTAAGTAAGTAAAGAAACAAGCAAACAAAAATGACATTTTTGACTATTCCACTGACTTCTAACAAACCAATATAATTTGTTTCGTGCACAAGCAAAAATGAAATCAGCTTATATAAACACTACTGCTAGACACCGGCTAATGGAGCTGTCCAATTATCATGGAACTCATGCATGATAAGAAGTCTAGATAAAACTTGGAATTCGAACACAGGAGCATAGTTTTTTAGTGTAACGTTAACTCTAAAATCTATATAACAAATATCAAAGATAATGTCTCAAAATATGTCCGATAATTATATAGCTATATCTTGTTCATCACTCTATTTCAAACGCATTATTCATATCTTCTTGCCTGTAATCATATTTGCATGATTTAAGTTCTGGTAGTTATATAATGGTGTACTATATAATATCTTTATAGAGAATTAGAAAATTTATTGAATTTACTCTCACTGAGTATTTTTATAACCTATCGTTTCTGTCAATCAACACTTAGATGGAAAAGTATTTAGACTTTTTAGGGACGGACCATTTGATATTTGATGGGGAGGGGGGCTGAATTTAAAAAAACAAAATATCGAACAAGCTTTTAAACTCGAAAAAAAAATATCAAGCAGCCTTTGTTGCAAGAACAAAAAGTATTGAGTATCGTCAAAAATGTAGTTTTTGTTTACTTGCTTACTTGCTTACTTACTTACCCAAACTTTACTGACATTTTTAGCTTTAGCCCTTAGTCGGAATAAAAGAGAGAGGCTAAGCTAATATAGATATATGAAAAAGTGATGAGTTGATAATAAAAGAGAAACGTTCATTCATACTTACTTACTTACTTACTTACTTACTTACTTACTTACTAATATACTTTCTTTCTCTTTTCAATAAATAATTTTTAATTGTTTACATACATACTTACCTTTTCTTTCATTAATTAAATTTATTTAAGACAGTGATTTATATAAAATATTAATATATCTACAATTTTTAAAAATTGGAAAAATGGTCCGCAAAATTGGTCCGCAAAATTGGTCGCAAAAATGGTCCGCCGGTCCGCCGGTCCGCCGGTCCGCCGGTCCACCGGTCCGCCGGTCCGCCGGTCCACAGTTCCACATGTCCGTATCCTCAACCCATGAAAGTGTTGGCTTTGTAACATTCGATCATTGCGAAATTTGAATTATTTTCAAAAAGATAAGAAATTTTGAACAAATGCGACTGTCATTAATCAGTCAACTAATAAAACGGATATTAATAATCAGTGATGATTTCCGTTGTGTTTGATTTAAATACGATTGATTATCTTGTCCCAAATATGAAGATAATATTGATAGGGGTAATAATGATAAAACATTATCAATATAATTGTTATAATTTATTTAGAATAAAAACTAACGCAAGAATATGACGTTTCGGAGTCATCTTGACTCCATTTTCAAGGCTTTAATTACGTAAAGGTTGTATTACGTAAAGGTTGTATATTTAAACGACTTGTTGAGCTTTTACGTTATTAAAGCTATATAAATAAGTATATATTATTATTATTATTATTATTATTATTATTATTATTATTATTATTATTATTATTATTATTATTATTATTATTATTATTATTATTATTATTATTATTATTAAAGCCTTGAAAATGGAGTCAAGATGACTCCGAAACATCATATTCTTGCGTTAGTTTTTATTCTAAATACGTTTTCTAAATCTCTTTTACTCAATTAATTGTTATAATAATAATAATAATAATAATAATAATAATAATAATAATAATAATAATAATAATAATAATAATAAAAATAATAAAAATAATAATAATAATAATAATAATAATAATAATAATAATAATAATAATAATAATAATAATAATAATAATAATAATAATAATAATAATAATAATAATAATAATAATAATAATAATAATAATAATAATAATTGTTGTCAATTTGTAGAAATTTCTCCCGCGTAACCTGTGAACAAAGGCCCTCAGCGCGGGGTCATACATTTATGTACGTTTGTCTACTTACTTGCTTATAGTTAGTTGCTTGCTTGTTTATTTGCCTGCATGTATACTTGTTTGTCTGTCTGTTTGCTTGTTTATTTGTTTATTTGTCTATTTGTTTGTCTGTCTGTCTGTTTAATAGTTTATTTGTCCAGCTTCGTTTGTTTATTTATTTGATTTTATTGTTTGCTTGATTAATTTTTTTTTTTCGCTTCGTTCGTTTGTTTGTTTGGCTTTCATTGTTCTGTGTGTTGTTTCATAATTGATGATTTTAAGGGGCTGCATAACCAGCCGCAATAGATCTAGATTAGTCTTGATTAGTCGCCGATCCACGCGACAGTCCGACGCAGAAATTGCGTTTTTTCAAGACAGCGAACATATACTTAACATATGGATGTGTTTTGAGTTTCGAAGATGTAAATATAGAAGTTATAAAATTTATTATAATCGAGAAAAACGTACTACACGCATGCAGGCCAATTATATTTCAATAAAGTTGAAGGCTTAATTGTGGTACCATGAGTACCTAAGATTATTTTTACTATTTGCTTCATTAGCGTTTGTAAACAAATGATTGATCAAGAAACCCTCTTGTGGTATAATTGTGGTGACTCCTGCTGTGCCGTAGCAATGCCGAGCCTCTCCCTGGGGTTTTAGGGGACAAGGGATCAGAAACATTATTTTCTAAGGATTATTCTAGAAAGTTATTTTCAAGGAAAAAGGAAAGAAAACTATGGGGAACAAAGGAGAAAATGCCAAATGTGACAGAGGGAACACGAGTCCTCACCTGGGTTGAGCTCATTAGTAACCGGCACCGGTACGTACCCAAATTTCACCTGAATAAGTTAATGTTTAGCAGTGAAATTTTTAAGATTTTATATTATAATTTCCACATACAGTTTCTATTATCATATTTATGTTTTAGCACAGGAATTTGTTGCTCAATACCGTACGTTTTTCAGGGCGAGGTGTTTAGTTAATTGATTAACTTTGTCAGTCGATCACACTTTCCGGAAATAGTAAATTCTGGGATCCGGATATCGCGGAATACCTAGAAAAGTGTGGAGCGTAAAATGGCTTATTAAGATTATCTGCTTAATCCCAAGTTTCCTCCCCTATTAATCAGAGATTGACAAATATATTAATTGACGCCATTTTGCCATGCCGTCTTTCACCATAATTATCACTCTCTTCACGTCATCAATCCCTGTGTTTATTCCGTTTCTCAATTTTTCCGGCGATTCACCAATTGCCAATTGTTAACATCATTTACTATTGTTTATCTATAAAGAGCTGTGCTCTTGGAGACTGACAACCTGATTTATGTAAGAGGTTTTATATTCCACCCGCGCTCACGATGGAACTGCAGCAAAGACTGCAACTATGCATCAAATTTAGCGACATAAAAAAGCCTAAAAAATGAATCTGGCGACCATGCATGCACTTGAAAAATTGCATTGTAATTGATAACAAGTCCGCTCTTAATAAAGTCAAGTGCTTTATATGCTGCTTCGTTTTAGTTTAGGGCGTGAGTTGATTGACATACAAAGACTGTTTTTTTGTTCTCTTTCCTTTTTCTTGAAAAGACTATTCATCGATGTAAATAAAGAAGTCAAAAGAAAAATTTCAAAATTTCCGAACAGAAGAAATATTTTATCTTTGAGGCTACCCTCAGAGGAAAATGGCGAGACTTGCCAGACTGTGTGCATATATGCGATAGCAGTAATTGTTCGTTTTGGTTGGGTGGCCGTATGACTTAAGCGGATAGTAATCAATATAGTTAAGGGTGGTTATCGATAAAGTTATGGGGTGGTTATCGATAAGGAAATCAGTATACCACAGTACTTGGAAAATCAAAAAAGATCGGTATTTCTAGATCTCCTCTGCATGGACCACATATTCTAGTTTTATTTTTTTGCTTGTTCGTCTTCTTATTTTTGTTCTTCTTCTTCATCTTCTTCTTCTTCTTGTACTTATACTTACTTTTTCTCAGCAATCTTGTAGGTTTCCAGTCTGAAATGCCTGTACATAATATATGTGCAAACCATACAGCATGTAGCCGGTTCTGATACAGCCGGATAAATCAGATAAAGCCTCTTTATATATTGGTTGGAAACAAGTCGAGTTGCATGGGTCTGCTTGTAAATGGAAAGATACATTTTGAGCAGCAGAAGTATAATAATTGAATCCGGTTACTGCCTCGCCTAGACCCGACATAATTCAAGAAAGGTTGATGTTGTAGTCATGCTTATGTTAATTGTAGTCATCGATCGCTTAAGGCTTAAGTCTTTCCAAGACTAATGGACATATACACTAATACAGGTAAACATGCACGAGCAATCGATGCATTTAGAAATGATAAAACCAATGAAAGTCACCATGCATGTCGAGCAGCTGTAGAAGTGGTCCGAGGAACGAGTAAAAAAATCATTTAATATATATATCAGCTTATATCCACGTTCAATATAACATTTCTATTTTTAAATATTACATTTGGTCCTTTTTCCTAGTGTAGTAAGATGTCAGTGCGTGGAATGCAAGATTTTCTCACTGGTTTATATCTTTTTGCTTACTTTGGAAATTCAGTATTTAGTGATTGTATCAGATAGTAATTGATATTGTATTATTCAGTAAGCTGATTAATTATTTTTTCTTGCTCTAAGCTTTCTTAAGCTTTGTTCTCCCACGCAGCCGTAGTTTGTTTTGTCCGGCATTCAATCCTCGTTATACTTGGGGAGAGAGCGGTTGCATGATTGACGAAACAAACTAGGGCTGCAACGGACTAAACCACTAGACATTTTGACTGGCTGTTTTAATGCCTTGTGTGACAAACAACAAAATAAGTAAGCCCTTGTATTAACAATCCATCCATGCCGTCTAACATGCCCAGAATACGCTATAGCCAAGGATACGCCTTCCAAGCGTAAATAATACATTATATGCGAAGCGATGATTTGTGACTATCCCGTTTGCACCTCGTGTCAAGAGCCCTCAAGCTCGTGGCCCAGACGTCTGGTCTGCAGGACATGGCGCTAAACATGTAATGGCAGATCAGACCTAGATGCATGCACAGTTACTGCAGAAACGACTGAGTTGTGGTACCCAAATAAATGATATGAATAAATCGGATAAAAGATAACAAAAAAAAACACACCCGAAAACATTGATTGAAAGTTTTAATATTCGGAAACTCTATACCAGCACTTTGCCATTAGCTATAAAAATCATCTTTGGACCAGGGACGTAATAATCTTCCTGTTTTCAAAACATGTTTGGCCCGGTCAATCGTCCTATAAATTTACCAATCATAATCTGTGCACTCGGGTTAGAAAAACAGACTTTATAATTAAGTTAATGATATGCATTAAGATTTCATTTGACTCCTTGGTCCTTAGATGAAAGAGGTTTCGAATGATATGGAAACAACGTCTAAAGTATATAAAGTGTACCACGTCATAACAGATCCAAGATAACAGGGATTGAACCGCGTGATGATATCGGCAATGACTTAATAAAACACATTTATAATAATAATAATATTGATCATGACCATGATAGTGCGATGGTCATGGTGGTCATGCATGTCGATAAATGCATATGATTATGATTATAACGATATCTGATGACGACGATGATACATGAAGACGATCGATGATGACATTTCAAGGAAAACGAATAAGATCTATTCCCCAAAAGAATTGCACTGGCAAATTCTTTGGGCAAATGACTGAGGTGTATCTTCTGAAAATGTGAGTTGTATTGGGGAAACATTAAGAATTAAAGCGACTAAGGTCTATTCTATTCACCCATTCAAAAGCATTATACTGGGAAATTCTTGGAGCATGCAAATCTTAACTATGGGCAAATCGGAATGAGGTGTATCTTCCAAGATGTTAATTGTATTGGGAAAACCCATTGAGGGAAGCGACTGAGGTCTATTCTCCAAATAATTTTACTAGGGGTGGTGCATGTTAAAATCCGAGACCCGCGGAGACGCCGAGACCCTAGACAAATCCTAAAGACCAAACATTCAGGTTTTTAGAAAATATATAGAGACGAACAAATTAAAGCGTGTAAATACGAGATTTCGAGACGCATAGCTTTCCGAGATTTCGATGGGTTGAAAGATGCCGAGACCAATAGTTTTCAAGAAACCCTCAATAGATCAAGAAACCCTCTTGTGGTATAATTGTGGTGACTCCTGCTGTGCCGTAGCAATGCCGAGCCTCTCCCTGGGGTTTTAGGGGACAAGGGATCAGAAACATTATTTTCTAAGGATTATTCTAGAAAGTTAATTTCAAGGAAAAAGGAAAGAAAACTATGGGGAACAAAGGAGAAAATGCCAAATGTGACAGAGGGAACACGAGTCCTCACCTGGGTTGAGCTCATTAGTAACCGGCACCGGTACGTACCCTAATTTCACCTGAATAAGTTAATGTTTAGCAGTGAAATTTTTAAGATTTTATATTATAATTTCCACATACAGTTTCTATTATCATATTTATGTTTTAGCACAGGAATTTGTTGCTCAATACCGTACGTTTTTCAGGGCGAGGTGTTTAGTTAATTGATTAACTTTGTCAGTCGATCAGACTTTCGGAAATAGTAAATTCTGGGATCCGGATATCGCGGAATACCTAGAAAAGTGTGGAGCGTAAAATGGCTTATTAAGATTATCTGCTTAATCCCAAGTTTCCTCCCCTATTAATCAGAGATTGACAAATATATTAATTGACGCCATTTTGCCATGCCGTCTTTCACCATAATTATCACTCTGTTCACGTCATCAATCCCTGTGTTTATTCCGTTTCTCAATTTTTCCGGCGATTCACCAATTGCCAATTGTAAACATCATTTACTATTGTTTATCTATAAAGTCGTTCTTTTCGACAGTTTTGGTGGACTAGCCTGCGTCACATCCGGACTTTAACCGAGAAAAAGTCCGGATGTGACGCAGGCTATGGTGGACGGGAAAAGTTAAATTGCACTAGCTTGGTATCCTAGCTCTCGTGGAGACTGGTGACAGCCTGATTTATGTAAGAGGTTTTATATTCCATGTCGGTTCAATTGCATGCTACACATTGTATATAATTCAGTTGCAGGTCTCATACACAACGTTAACCCGCGCTCACGATGGAACTGCAGCAAAGACTGCAACTATGCAACAAATTTAGCGACATAAAAAAGCCTAAAAATGAATCTGGCGACCGGGCATGCACTTGAAAAATTGCATTGTAATTGATAACAAGTCCGCTCTTAATAAAGTCAAGTACTTTATATGCTGCTTCGTTTTAGTTTAAGGCGTGAGTTGATTGACATACAAAGACTGTTTTTTTGTTCTCTTTCCTTTTTCTTGAAAAGACTATTCATCGATGTAAATAAAGAAGTCAAAAGAAGAATTTCAAAATTTCCGAACAGAAGAAATATTTTATCTTTGAGGCTACCCTCAGAGGAAAATGGCGAGACTTGCCAGACTGAAGTAGTAGTGTGCATATATGCGATAGCAGTTGTTCGTTTTGGTTGGGTGGTATATGACTTAAGCCGATAGTAATCAGTATAGTTATGGGGTGGTTATCGATAAGGAAATCAGTTTACCACAGTACTTGGAAAATCAAAAAAGATCGGTATTTCTCCTCTGCATGGACCACATATTCTAGTTTTATTTTTTTGCTTGTTCGTCTTCTTATTTTTGTTCTTCTTCTTCTCCTTCTTCTTCTTCTTCTTCTTCTTCTTCTTCTTCTTCTTCTTCTTCTTCTTCTTCTTCTTCTTCTTCTTCTTCATCTTCTTCTTCTTCTTCTTCTTCTTCTTCTTCTTCTTCTTCTTCTTCTTCTACTTACTTCTTCTCAGCAATCTTGTAGGTTTTCAGTCTGAAATGCCTGTACATAATAATTGGGCAAACCATACAGCATGTAGCCGGTTCTGATATAGCCGGATAAATCAGATAAAGCCTCTTTATATATTGGTTGGAAACAAGTCGAGTTGGGTCTGCTTGTAAATGGAAAGATACATTTTGAGCAGCAGAAGTATAATTGAATCCGGTTACTGCCTCGCCTAGACCCGACATAATTCAAGAAAGGTTGATGTTGTAGTCATGCTTATGTTAATTGTAGTCATCGATCGCTTAAGGCTTAAGTCTTTCCAAGACTAACGGACATATACACTAATACAGGTAAACATGCACGAGCAATCGATGCATTTAGAAATGATAAAACCAATGAAAGTCACCATGCATGTCGAGCAGCTGTAGAAGTGGTCCGAGGAACGAGTAAAAAAATCATTTAATATATATATCAGCTTATATCCACGTTCAATATAACATTTCTATTTTTAAATATTACATTTGGTCCTTTTTCCTAGTGTAGTAAGATGTCAGTGCGTGGAATGCAAGATTTTCTCACTGGTTTATATCTTTTTGCTTACTTTGGAAATTCAGTATTTAGTGATTGTATCAGATAGTAATTGATATTGTATTATTCAGTAAGCTGATTAATTATTTTTTCTTGCTCTAAGCTTTCTTAAGCTTTGTTCTCCCACGCAGCCGTAGTTTGTTTTGTCCGGCATTCAATCCTCGTTATACTTGGGGAGAGAGCGGTTGCATGATTGACGAAACAAACTAGGGCTGCAACGGACTAAACCACTAGACATTTTGACTGGCTGTTTTAATGCCTTGTGTGACAAACAACAAAATAAGTAAGCCCTTGTATTAACAATCCATCCATGCCGTCTAACATGCCCAGAATACGCTATAGCCAAGGATACGCCTTCCAAGCGTAAATAATACATTATATGCGAAGCGATGATTTGTGACTATCCCGTTTGCACCTCGTGTCAAGAGCCCTCAAGCTCGTGGCCCAGACGTCTGGTCTGCAGGACATGGCGCTAAACATGTTATGGCAGATCAGGCCTAGATGCATGCACAGTTACTGCAGAAACGACTGAGTTGTGGTACCCAAATAAATGATATGAATAAATCGGATAAAAGATAACAAAAAAACACACCCGAAAACATTGATTGAAAGTTTTAATATTCGGAAACTCTATACCAGCACTTTGCCATTAGCTGTAAAAATCATCTTTGCACCAGGGTCGACGTAATAATCTTCCTGTTTTCAAAACATGCAGTTTGGCCCGGTCAATCGTCCTATAAATTTACCAATCATAATCTGTGCACTCGGGTTAGAAAAACAGACTTTATAATTAAGTTAATTATATGCATTAAGATTTCATTTGACTCCTTGGTCCTTAGATGAAAGAGGTTTCGAATGATATGAAAACAACGTCTAAAGTATATAAAGTGTACCACGTCATAACAGATCCAAGATAACAGGGATTGAACCGCGTGATGATATCGGCAATGACTTAATAAAACAAATTTATAATAATAATAATATTGATCATGACCATGATAGTGCGATGCATGGTCATGGTGGTCATGCATGTCGATAAATGCATATGATTGTGATTATAACGATATCTGATGACGACGATGATACATGAAGACGATCGATGATGACATTTCAAGGCAAACGAATAAGATCTATTCCCCAAAAGAATTGCACTGGCAAATTCTTTGGGCAAATGACTGAGGTGTATCTTTTGAAAATGTGAATTGTATAGGGGAAACATTAAGATCAGAATTAAAGCGACTAAGGTCTATTCTATTCCCCCATTCAAAAGCATTATACTGGGAAATTCTTGGAGCATATGCAAATCTTAACTATGGGCAAATCGGAATGAGGTGTACTTCCAAGATGTTAATTGTATTGGGAAAACCCATTGAGGGAAGCGACTGAGGTCTATTCTCCAAATAATTTTACTAGGGGTGGTGCATGTTAAAATCCGAGACCCGCGGAGACGCCGAGACCCTAGACAAATCCTAAAGACCAAAAGTTCAGGTTTTTAGAAAATATATAGAGACGAACAAATTAAAGCGTGTAAATACGAGATTTCGAGACGCATAGCTTTCCGAGATTTCGATGGGTTGAAAGATGCCGAGACCAATAGTTTTCAAGGTGCCATTCGCCACCCCTTTTAAGTATTAAGTATTTGCGCTAATGAATTTGAAGTCTGTTTCCAAAAGATCTAGAGCTGTATATTGGGAAAACATGGCCCGAGCGCCTGGCTAAACTGCATGGCGGTAACCGAGTCCATGCACCACCAAGCACCGTGGCGGAGTCGATCCGCCCTCAGCGGAAGTTACCCTTCTTGAACTTTGCAAACTTGAAAAACAAGTAATTATAAAATATTTAATATATACTACGCGCGCTCTGATTGGCTGCATGCTACCGTGTTTATATCAGAGGATATGCAGATCGAGACACGCTCAGCTAATTAATGAATTATCATAGGAAAAATCATAAATATTCTTTATATAAGCAATCTAAAACCTCCGCTTGTGTCCATATTTAACACTTATTCGCCGGAGGGGAAGTGATTATCGGTGGTGAATATTTACCGAGCGGCGAGTCTTCGAGATAGATATAGATAGATCCGAGATAGCAAACCAATCAGAGTGCGCGATTTTGTATAATCACCTTTGTATTTATACTAAACTGTGATATAAACTTTCTGGGAGCTGTAGAGCACTCGAGAAGTCAAAGAAATGTTTGGCTACGCCTTACGTTAATTTCTTTACGACATCTCTATTGATCTATGCTATGCCTCCCACCATGTATATATATCACAGGGCACGAGTATATGTACGGGCTGCTATCGAATTAATTAATTAATTAATTATTATTATTTATAAAGCGCAAATACAAATCTGTTCTAAGCGCTATACATTGATTGTTACAAACAACAACAACAGTAACAAAAAGACGTATAATTACAAAGAATAAGCTAATTTGAAAAGATGAGTTAATGAAGGCGTACATTACAGCCACGATGCTTACAACCATGCATGGAGGAATAGAGGAGATTACAATTTTATAATTCAAAGCCATGATCGAATTCTAAAAGACGCTTTGCTTCCGCTTCTATTGGTGCACGGTACAAACATTTGTATAAACCAGACAGTTTAAGAGAAGATTTCTGTAAATACCATGCAAACGCGGCAACACTCAAAAAATCTTCAATTAACTAAATATTAAATAATATCTTCAATTAACTAAATATTTTGTAAATTCTTCACTTTAAACTTAAGATGTCAATAAACAATATTAAGAAGTTTTGGAATCAGTAAAGTAGTTAATTTTGTCATACGAGGCCGTCAAAGTTGACAGAAAAATTAGCGTCTCGATCGAAGCAGCGATTTGACGAAATGTTGTTTTTCGAGACTTTTCTCGTAAAACATGCAATATTTTTTAAAACTAAATAAAAGGTAAACATTGCTTGGGTTGTACTGATTTTATTTGATAGCATTTTGCTGCTAAAAAGAAAGAAAATGTGATTATTTATGCAAATCACGTCCGCGACTTGGCAAATTGAATGTGTTAGCCGACAGTAAAATATGCATAATAAGCAGGATTTTGCAAATGTTCGCAGCTCAATAACTTCGCTCAATTACATTTACCCAAGCTGAGTTTTTCACAGTTATATATTCAATACCTTAACATTCAGAACCCAGATTATTATTGAAAACTTTTGTGCTGCACATAGTAAAATATTTTTTTGTTTTTACCCTACTTTTTCTAAGGTGAAAAGTATGACATAGAAAAACTAATAGAATAATATCTTTAAGTAACTGAATATTTCTATAAAAGCTTGAGTTTAAAGTTAAGATGTCATTAAATAATATTATGAAAGTTTGGAGTCATTAAAGTAATTAATTTTGCCATACGGGGCCGTCAAAGTTGACATAAAAATTAGCGTCTCAGCTCGGAGCAGCGATATGACGAAATTTCGTTTTTTGCGATTTTCTCGTAAAATATGCAGTATTTTTCTTAACTAAAGGCATCATGACTTGTTTCATGTTGAGGGCTACCTATGGTTAAAATATGAGCAAAATCGATTTTTTGAGTGTTGCCGCGTTTGCATGGTATTTACAGAAATCTTCTCTTAAGTTGTTTGCGACGTTGTAGCCACGTTGCTTGCAATCATGCATGCATGAGGAATCGCAAAGATAACTATTTCTTGATTTTAATTCAAAGTCATGATCGAATTTGGAAGGACGCTTTGCATATGTTTGCTATTATTGGTGCACAGCATAAACCAGACAGGTTAAGTTGGTTTTGACCTTAATAGACGGTGTAATAGTTGATGAAACGTTTTGAAAAAGTCCGAAGTTCGAGAATGTCGCGTCATGTTTTTATCAGTCGATGTAATGTTATGCCATGTTTTTGACCATGCACTTTGCCGGCATCGTGTTGATGTGCTTTACAAGTAACTATATATGGGCACACTGCAAAGACTGTGACCCGTTGGTGAATGATACAACCTGTGGTGCACTATAGCGGCACCTCCATGGTTTTAATGTACAAATCATATTTTTTAGATATAATAATTATCTTTTATAGAAGATAAAACGTAGAGCAATTTACAAGTACATGACAATAGTTGGTTTAGTTAAATGTTTATAACAAGTAGAGTCTAGAGAGTTATGGCACCCAAAAAGACTTACAAGTAGTTGATTTAGTTGTTCACAAGAAGAGAGTACCACACTAGATATATGTGGCACCCAACGGTTGACGAGTAGGGTGGCACCCAAAAAGAAGTATACGTTTTAGTTGTTTACAGGTAAAGAGTGCGACACTGGATGTGGCACGCACACAAAAATACTTATCAGTAGTTGATTGAGTTGTTTACAGGTAAAGAGTGCGACACTAGATGTGGCACACCAAAAGACCTACATCAGTAGACAGTTGATTTAGTTGTTTACGGGCTGAGGGTGGCACCCAAGAAGAAATTTTAGTTGTTTACAGGTAGAGTACCACACTAGATGTGGCACACAAATTAAAAAGACTTATCAGTAGTTGATTTAGTTATTTTAAGGTAAACAATGCTATACTGATGTGGCACCTAAGAAGATTTACAAGTAGTTGATATATTTGTTTACAACTGAGAGAGCTAGTACCACACTGTATGTTGCACCCAAGAGGACTCACGTAGTTGTTTTGGTTGTTTTAATATGGGTAGAGAGTACAGCACTAGGTGGCTGACAAGTGGCTGATTTTATAGTTAAAGACTCTTAATAAATGAAGAGAATAAGTGGAAAGAGTGAGAAGACAATAAATTATTTTCTCACAACTTAGCATATGCACAGTTGAGGGTTCAGTCAATTTTCAAAAAAATGCACTGCTAGCTGACACCCCCCCTACGGCTTACAATCATGAGAGATTTTAACACTAATGCAATCTTAACTGAAATAAAAACCAGCATAATACTCTCATTATTATAGTTAAGATATAAAATTGGTTTGAACCAGGCACGTATAGTACTGTAGTTCTGAGTCCTGCAAGACGGTCGGGTCATGCTGTCATGTAAAAACAAATGTCGACTTGTTTCTCTATTTCCAGACGTACTTCCTTTTCACTCATCGCCTTTTTCTCAGTACTTATACTTGAATGAGAATACCTATATATGATATCAACCCTTTGAGGGCAAATTAATTGGATCGATATTGCCGGGGTGTCTGTAAAACCCGGAACGTGCCCGGAACACCCGGAACACCCCGGAACACCCCGGAACACCCCGGAACACCCCCGGAACACCCCGGAACACTCCCGGAACACCCCAGAAAAGTTAATATTTATAAAATTAAAAAATTTAAAAGGGGAAAAAGGGAAAAAATAAAAAAAAGAAATAAAAAAAAAGAAATAAAAAAGTAAAAAAAAAAGTAAAAAAAAAAGAGATTTTTCACGTTGTAGTTTTGCAGAATAAATATAGATTACTTCATAGAAAGTGCGGCGTACGGGGTTATATTCACGAGTTGTTTGTGTAAAACACGAACGAGCGAGTCTTCGAGCGAGTGAGTTTTTTTACACAAACAACGAGTGAATATAACCCCGTACAAAGCACTTTCTATGATGTTTTCTCTTTATTATATATATAACTAGAATTCACATACAAACACGTTTATTTTGATTGAGTAAAAATGACAAATTTTGTCGAAACTTTCGTAAGTTTTAAGTTTATAAGTTAAGTAGATGCATGCAATGTCAACTATACACAATTAAATTGAAAAACTCCGCTTGTCAGTTTATAAAAGGAAAATGGATATATAAAAAGTCAATATAAATATTAAAAATGTACTTTGATTGTTTTTCATTAGTCGCTGTCCGGCGAATCCAAGATGCAATAATGACGGCGGCGCTTAGTTGTCGTTTCTTCACGAAAAGCTTCCCTTCTTCGTCTGAATTCTTGCCCTTCTATTATCGTTGTTGAGTAGTCTTTCTTTCGTAAGTAACGGTCAAAGCTCGATATGAACGACCTTAAAGTTGTCGGTTCGTATTGACTATTCATCCCCATCTTTATTCCTTACTTCAACGAGAAAAGCAGAAAGCAGCTCGTCTAAATCTCTTGGCTGGATTTCTTCCAGGTTTTGTTGCGCATTTTTTGTTTCAAGATATTCAGTCAATAAAGCCAGGTCTCTCTTCATCTTGCTTAGTATGTTTTTGTTTTCTTGGTTTTGAATAAACTCATCTACCGGCACATCTAGTGACACAAAACGACTCGCCATTTTGTTCACATCAACAAAGCTACAGAAAACGCAATTTTGTTTTGGCGGGAAGCCATTCAAATGTCACAATTGCTCGTTTTATGATTGGTTGGTTTGGTCAACTCTAAATTTTGATTGGTTATATTTTTACACTGTGAAAAGCTGTACGCGACGCTGATTGGTCGTATTGCATTTTTCACCAGTGAAATATAAAGCATAGAGATTTTTATAATAGAGATTTATTGTATGAAATTCTAGTTATATATATAATAAATATCTTTACAGCTCTTGCACATTTTCACGTAACTATTGTATCTCATAATTAGGTCTATTGTTATATGCCGTTTTCGACGTCGTTGCCGTAGTGGTTACTTAAACTCCCTACTATTGTACTTATCCCGCGTTCATTAGCTAACGGTCTTAAAATACGGTCGTATTCACAATGTATTTCGTCGAAAATGACATTTCACTGGACTGAAAACAAATCAGAGTTGTTTGCATTAGCACGTAATGAAGTTCCGTACTGTGCACTAAGTGTGGTTTTAGGATTCACTAACCCGTGATTTAACGAAAGCGTAAAAGGTGTACACTTTGTGTACATTTTATTGTAGTGTCTTACGCAGCAAGTAACCATCTTTTAAGTTAAAACTGAACATATTTCTTTTGAATCTGAAAAAAGCGGCAAGTGTCAAGAAAGAAAGATTATTATGTTCGTTTACAACTTTACATACTTGATTTTTTTTAAATTGTAAATATACTAATTGTATATTTTTGGACCAATCGAAACCGTTTTCTTTCGCTGATAATGAGGGCACGAGCATATACTTCCCGGTCTGTTGAAGTAATTTAATATTATCATATTTCATATTATTATATTTGATTTTATATTTTATATTTTATGGTAATTTCAGTTCATTGTAATTAATATTATGTTATTGTTTATAAACCTATAAACCTCTTGTTCACGTTCTTTGCTTGTAATGCAAGCACATCTAATCATGCGCAACATAAGCACGACATACTGAACCAGGATAATTTATTTTAGTAATAATTTAATTTATGTTGTTATATTTGATATTGTTCTTGTTTGAAATCTTTAATTTGAAATCTTGGAATGAATAAATATGAATAATTAAAGTAAATATCAAAAACTATCAAATTCAATTTTTTTTTCTTTGCTTTCTTTTTCTTCTCTTTTTTTTCTTTTTTAATTTTATAAATATTAACTTTTCTGGGGTGTTCCGGGGGTGTTCCGGGGGTGTTCCGGGGTATTCCGGGGTGTTCCGGGGTGTTCCGGGTGTTCCGGGCACGTTCCGGGTTTTACAGACACCCATATTGCCGCCATCTATTGAAAGATACACCCGTTTTGAGATCAATATTGTTGAAATAATCTCTTTATAAAAGCAATCGAAAGACCTATGAAGAGTGGACTATGAAAGAATCTTTGAGCCCGACGGTGATAAATGGATCATGGATTACCACTAATGATATATCGATGGGCGGAGGTTATGCTTGAACAACATTTCTTAACCGGCTTTACAGTAATTGCGGTATAGACAGATCACGAGAAATATCTAAGAATAGACAGGGTACCGATGGGAGGGAGAGACAGGACCGAGTGGCGAGGTGACATATCGTGAAGCTGGGAAAAACAGCTTAGAATAGACAGGGCGATGGGAGGGAGAGACAGGACCGAGTAGCGATAATACAGATCGTGAAGTTGGGAGAAATACCCAGCTTAAAATAGACAGGGCGATGGGAGGGAGAGACAGGAACCGAGTGGCGAGATGACATATTGTGAAGAAGGGAGAACACCTTAAAATAGACAGGGCGATGGGAGGGAGAGACAGGACTGAGTGGCGAGGATACAGATCGTTATGAAGGGCCGATAAACAGCTTAGAATAGATAAGGCGATGGGAGGGAGAGACAGGACCGAGTGGCGAGGTGACAGATCGTTAACGAGGGAGCCGAACATATATTATAGCATAGCGAGATGGACGAAATAGGGAAGGGATAAGAGAAAGAGGGAGAAGAGATCGAAAAAGGATGAGAAACAACGGGGAAATATCTTATCAGAGGATTACAAAAAAACAGTTTGGGATAAGTGACTAGAACAAACATTAAAAGCGTGCAACATAATTAGTACTAAACAGTGATATTTTATGCTAATTCGATTGTTTTCTATTGTTTAATTAGCACTATTTAGTACTTATTAGTACTACTTGTTTCACGGGTATATTATTTATACACTATGAAAGAATTCATAAACCATATATATAGGGAACTCGAGAACTAGAAGAGACGAGGATGATAGGGACAAGGAAGAGAAGAATTCGGTACTAATCAAAGGGGTGTATGATAAAGTGACAAACCCTAACCGACTGATAAAAGTATTGACCATGCAGTCGATAACGACCATGCATGCACGGCATATACCTTTCCACATGGTATTTAAAGCAACATTAATGTACCTTCTAGACTACATTGTTATGGTTATGGTACTAATCATGGGCTTCTAAGATAAGGTGACCACTCCCTAATCGTCTGAAATGAGTATTGACCAGTCGATAACGACCATGCATGCACGGCATATACCTTTCCACATGGTATTTAAAGCAACATTAATGTACCTTCTAGACTACATTGTTATGCTGGTTATGGTACTAATCATAGGTTCCTAAGATAAGGAGACAAACCCTAACGTACCGACTGATATAAGTATTGACCAGTCGCTAACGACCATGCATTAACACATTTAATTCCACATGGTATTTAAAATAACATTAATGTATATTCTAGACTACATTGTTATGATTATGGTTCTAATCAAAGCTTCCTAAGATAAGGTGAAAACGCCCAAGTTGTCTGGACGGTTTTTGACCGCTAGCACGTTCCGTCCATTAACGACAAAAACAGGATGTCACCCACACAGTAACAGCACTGAGAATCATTGTGGGATGAATACGTCGTTAACATGTCTGAATTTTGTTGACTATGAAAATTGAAGATTTTGTTGCCTGATAAGATGTGATTAGGCCTGCCTCAGGTCCTAGAAATGCCTATTGATGAAATTATAACTAATTAGAGTTTGGTAAGCCTATTGTTACTATATTCAAAGAGACAAGAAACCGCTGATTATTATGCAGCAAAGCCGGAACAACAATGGGACAGGCTATTGAATGATAATTACATTTTCATTGGCTGATAATATTATAACTAATTAGGTATATATAGAGTCAGAAGTTGATAGATTTTGTTTTTGTTTTCTTCTTACTTCGACTCGTAAAAATTAAAAATCAAGATAAACGGTAGGTACAAACATCTGTAAATCTGGATTCTATCATCTAAGGAAAATAAGTAAGATAAGGAAATATCTCAACTTCAAATCTACAGAGACATTGGTACATGCACTGATTACATCTCGACTGGATTTTGGAAATGCATTACTTTATGGACTACCAAATACTACAATAGAACGACTTCAAAAAGTGCAAAATGCTGCTGCACGAATTGTAACGCTAACAAAGAAAACAGACCATATAACGCCAGCACTTTGTAGACTACATTGGCTACCAGTGAAAGAACGAATTATGTATAAGTTAATGTTAATAACGTTTAAGTCTCTATCCGGACTGGCACCACAATATATAAATGAGCTTTTACAAGTATACAAACCAACACGCAAGTTAAGATCTTCATCGGACAATAAATTAGTTGTACCGAAATATAAATTAGAAACGTATGGCAAACGTTCTTTCTCTATTTGTGCACCAATGCTGTGGAATACCTTACCACAAAATATACGACAGTGCACATCAGTCAATGATTTTAAATCAAAACTTAAAACCTATTTTTTTAAAACTGTTTTTAAGGACTTAATTTAATTTAATTTAATTAGGATATGTATATATATATATATATGATATTATTTTTAAACGTTTTTTTAGCTTAGTTTTGAAATTAGTATTTTAGGAATTTTCATCATTTCATGTATTTTTGTAAATATTTAACTATAAAGATTGTAAAGCGCCTCTGGGCACTTATGGAAGAGGCGCTATATAAAAATTAAATTATTATTATTATTATTATTATTATAGGACCTTTGCCAAAGGCAGTCCGTTATCGCGCAGTCAAAACAAGGACATTGGGATAGAGCCAGTTCTGCTCACAATTTCTGCTTGGCATTGTGATGTTTAGTTTATTTATGGCAACAAAAACAGTTGGGCGGGGCGTAACGAGTAGCTCAAGAGGGGGACATGGGGGTTGCGGTGATGATAAACATTTTTTGAAGTGTTGTGGTGAAAAAAGTATCAAAATGCGGTGTTGCGGTGATGTAATGAATAAATAGATAACGAGGCAGCGTGCTCTGTTGAGTTATAGAGTACGCGGGGAGTTAAGAAGACGAGAGAAGCGTTAGAAGAATTAAGCACGACGCGTAGCTTCTCAGTGCTTCTCAGGTCTTCTTAAAATTCCCGAGTGCTCTATAACTCGATAGAGTACAGCTGCCGAGTTTTCTATTTCTTTTATAAAATATTCAGTAGTTAAAATCAAACAAATCGACGCTCCGTGCACTGTTGAGTTATAGAGAACGCTTCTCAGCCAATCAGAGCTCGCGATTTAATTCAAATATTTTATAAATGCCTTCGGTGTGTGGTGTTTGCTTTTCTGAAAGCTGCAGTGTGCGGTGAATTTAACAGCTGTGGTGTCCCGAGTAATAATAATAATTTAATGTGTTTATATAGCGCATTTCTAGTCTCAATGCGCCTTACATGTATAAATTAAATAAAAGTGATTTAGTTATACAAAATATTGTGAAAAGAGGAAGGACTTGAGTTTACACTTAAATGAAGATAATGATTTAGCGTTTTTAATGTCATCAGGTAAACAGTTCCAAAGTGAAGGGGCAGCTAGCCTGCAGAGCAGGCGTTCTTTTGGCTTTTTGGAGAATTTAGGATCTTGGGCTTCCTTTGTTACTTTTTTGACCGCGCGAAATATGGAGCTTAGCCAAAAATGGAGTGTAGGGGGGAGGGGGAAGGGGGCGAAGGGAACGCCTGCCCGCAGCCATTGTCTTTTTGTGGCACTCGTTCGTGGACGAACGAACGTCGCTGATTGGCTCGGCTTGAATATTTTTGATGGGCACCTATCATTCATAAATCAGTTCAGCTTGTAGTGTTTATGTATCGGTACTCTGCGAACAGACTACATTTTCAGAAGAATTTTCTTGTGCTTTTGGGAATGTGATTTAAGATTAAGATTTATTTGAATGGCATACTAGTTTTACATGGTCGCAAACAATGTCTTATTGTGGCGATTTGCTGGCCATTTAATATACGTACGGCCGGGTTTCTAGAGAAGTATAATCTTCCAACGAGTTCATGGAGTCTTCACGTCGGCGTGAAATACGTTTTGTCAAGAGTTGCTGTGTTATCGAATGAATATTTTCTAGTTTATCTATCCGTTTGGCAGTGATATTCAAAGTCTTGTGGCATTTCACGGAGAAAGAGAACTAGCGACACTTGGCGGTTGGAGTGCATTACATCGTCGCTATGTTTGCTTAATAGGTCGTTCTTTGAACCTTGAAATAACCCCTAAATAGGCAACTTTTCAAGAACATATTTGCACATAATAGCAATGCAGTGTATAAAGAACGTCTTGTCACGAGTTCTTGCATGAAGGAAGACTCAAGCGCTTGTAATATGAGGCTTTATTTTATACCGATCTCTGTTCTGTTATAATCACATCTTTTTAAAATAGGTTTGATTCAAATCCGAAAATATCTGCAGATGATAGCAGATATCATTGTATTCCTCGATAACTTTGAAATGCGCACTTTGATAACAAATATTTTTGATTTATAGTCAGACAACAGTTACATGTTTGTTTATATCGGAAGTGGTCTTGCATTTTTCTTCTGTGATTGTGGTTACACTTTGACAGCTGGTATGCGATACTAATTAGGAGGCGTATCTCAAAATCACAGGGGTTGCGGGCAGGCGTTCCCTTCCCCTCTTCCCCTCCCCCACCCCCTTCGCTTCCCTTTCACTCGCCCGTTCAACACAGGAAGCCCAAAACCCGATTCCCCCCCCCCCCCCCCCCAAAAAAAAAAAAACACATAAGAACGCCTGTCCTGCAGGCTAAGGGGCAGCAAAACTGAAAGAACGGGCACCATAATAGTTAGTTTTTACATCAGGGACTGTGAGAAGTGAACGGTTTTGTGAACGTAGATTTCGTTTAGGACAGTATGGCTTGATGGTAGATTTTAAGAGTAGGCATACTGCCGAGTCATAACTGATCGCCCAAGATGGCTCAAAATCGCCTAAAAGTGTTTTGTGGAAGACATTATGATGCGATGTTGTCGAACAATTTTTTCCTGTGTTGCGGTGTTGAGGACCCCCTAATGTCCCCCTCCTACAATCCTATGCTATTGAAATTTGCACGAAAAACCTTAGATATCGCCAAACCCACCTCTGATAAACATTGTTATGGGGGAGGGGGGTAGGGTGTCTCATTTATTTGGTAAAGATTAAAAGATTAAATCCTATGCAACATAAACTGTGCCATGGTGATTTGCAAACTTTTAACCCGCTTCCCCTATGCAATTCAATGTTGATCTATATTGATCTAAGTTGATTTATGTTGATCTAATTGGGTCTTGAAATTAATTTGCGCGAATAACCTTAGATCGACAAACCTACCTCTGATCAACTTTATTATGGGGGAGGGGGTGGGGTATCTCATTTATATTGCAAAGGATAGTGTGCAAGAGAGCAGAAGAAAGGAAAGTTTATAGTCTCCGAACTCGAAACCGAACCAAAATTACTTTTTTTAAATCAAATAAAAAAATGGCCCAGAAATGGGATTTGATTTTTTTTACATACGCTCTGTAAGCATTTAAATGTAGTTAAGTGTGCCCTATAATTCTTTATCGCTTTGAAAGCTTAAAACTGTTGTACGCAGTAAGTTGTATGCCTCGCATGCACACAATTCACACCGCAGCGCACAGTTATAGCTGAGAAACCTTTGTTATATTCGTGAACAAAACTTAAGTCCGTATCTCGTAATAGCACAGCACCACAGAGGCACCTCCACCCAAAACAAATATGATGATGATCGTGATAATGATGATAATGATACTGATGAAGATGATAAGGATGATATTGATGATGATGATGGTGATGATGATGTTAAAATTAGATCGCCATCTTGACGCTCTTTGTTGTCCTGAAAATTAAGCAAGTTGTTAATAATAATAAAAAAATAATAGTTAATAATAATATTTATGTATATACATTATTTAAGAATATTACTATAAAAACAATCAATCCACTATATAATGATCGAATTATTTTTATTACTCATTGTAACTTTCCAATTTAATATTAATTATTTATTTTATTATATACACATATTATGTACAGTTGATGTGATGTTTTACGATTTTTATCAACTATTAAAGATGTATAGTAGATGTAGATAATGTTAATGGAGATGATGATGACGATATGATGATGATATTGATAATGATGATGATATTGATATTGATATTGATGATGATAATGATCATGATCATGATCATGATAATGATGGTTGATGGTGATGATGATAATAATAGTGTTGTTGACGGTGGTGGTGGTGAGCTTGTTCGATGATGCTAGCTGCTGATGATGATAATGGTCGTGATGATGACTGATGATGATGCAGTGCGCTGTTGCTGCTACTGATGATGACTGGATGATTATGATGAGGATGATTATGATGAGAATGATTGTGATAGCCAATACAAAATACAATTAAAAATGCACAATAAACAGCAACAAAATTCATTAAAAGCCGTTTTCAGTTAGCCTGAGAAAACAGACGTTCTTTGCGAAAGAACGACTCTGTTTTCTCAGGCTATTTCTAGTTAATACAAAGAAAAGAGCAGAGGATTGTCTCCCGGCACAACAGTCAGGTCTCAGCATACTACAGGCCCGTACATATAAAATAAAATAAAATAAAATAAAATAAAATAAAATAAAATAAAATAAAATAAAATAAAATAAAATAAAATAAAATTGAATTGAATTGAATTGAATTGAATTGAATTGAATTGAATTGAATTGAATTGAATTGAATTGAATTGAATTGAATTGAATTGAATTGAATTGAATTGAATTGAATTGAATTGAATTGAATTGAATTGAATTGAATTGAATTGAATTGAATTGAATTGAATTGAATTGAATTGAATTGAATTGAATTGAATTGAATTGAATTGAATTGAATTGAATTGAATTGAATTGAATTGAATTGAATTGAATTGAATTGAATTGAATTGAATTGAATTGAATTGAATTGAATTGAATTAAATTAAATTAAAATTTCTTGGCTAGTTTGCCTATTATTATTTAACAGCCCCCTACTGAGACATGTTATCGAATGTGTGACTTCAGTCAATCAAGACTCCCTGCAATTCAATCTCACTGACCCCAATCGACATTTCCGCTCCATGCAATGCCCAGTATTATATTACTCGTTACCACAGAAACCTAAACAAACTCACTGATTCTTGAACGCCATACTTTCTCTGTCTACAAGTCTCTTTCTAGAGCATCTTTCGCACGTAAAAACAGCTAAACAATGTCTTCATCGGAAGAGGAAAGCGTTGAAGGAGATGGTCTGCCATATTTGGGTGAATACGAAGGGGAAAGGAACGAGCAAGAAGAAAGACACGGTCAAGGACGAGCGAGGCTTCCGAATCAAGACACATATGAAGGCAGCTATGAGTTTGGCAAAAGAACTGGTAAAGGGATTTATAGGTAATTATTATATTCATGCTGTATCAATTATAGTGAAATTGTTTGGATTTTTTCATTGAAACAATTTTACAAAGTAATTCATTCCTATGGACAAATAAACACAAATACAAACATAATATATGTTGATCTAACTACAAATGTCAAATACAACGGCAAAAGTCAACTTATTTTATTGTATTATATAATTGATTAATTTAAAGTATGAAAGAAGCAATTATTCAATATTAAATTCCAACCAGAGCTCACGTTCAAATATTAATTTACAACATACACAATCAAAATATGTTTCCATCCATGACATAGAAACGTTACATGGCTTTAAAGGCATTTATAAGTAATTAATTAATTATTTCTACTGTGTTTCTCTATTACTAGTTTTGTAAATAGTTAATACGAAAAGCCTTAAAGTGTACTACACTTGCACGGATCGTCAACTGATCTCGTTGATAATTTTACAATGATTTACTATTAGTTCTAAGCATAAATTATTCATTATTTTCATCGAGATCATCACACCACCACTACCACAATTACCCAGTTTACGTTACGTTGACCCGGCATCCATGTATCTATCCCTATCATCGGCATCATCATCATCATCATCATCATCAAAAGCACCCTCAACGTCGTCATCACCATCATCGTATTAAGTATCATCATCAATGATCATCTCCTTCTTCATCATCATCACCACCCTCATTATTTTCTTTGTCATCATCATCATCATCATTACCGCCATCAACAGTAAGAGCACCCTCAAAGTCGTCATATCACCATCATCGTATTAAGTATCATTATAGATGATCATCTCCTTCTTCATCATCATTATCACCCTCATTATCTTCTTTATCATCATCATCATTACCATTGCCGCCATCAACAGTAAGAGCACCCTCAAAGTCGTCATCACCATCATCGTATAAAGTATCATCATAGATGATCATCTCCTTCTTCATCATCATCACCACCCTCATTATTTTCTTTGTCATCATCACCATCTTCATCAACATTACCGCCATCAACAGTAAGAGCACCCTCAAAGTCGTCATATCACCATCATCGTATTAAGTATCATTATAGATGATCATCTCCTTCTTCATCATCATCACCACCCTCATTATCTTCTTTATCATCATCATCATTACCATTGCCGCCATCAACAGTAAGAGCACCCTCAAAGTCGTCATATCACCATCATCGTATTAAGTATCATTATAGATGATCATCTCCTTCTTCATCATCATCACCGCCCTCATTATCTTCTTTGTCATCATCACCATCTTCATCAACATTACCGCCATCAACAGTAAGAGCACCCTCAAAGTCGTCATATCACCATCATCGTATTAAGTATCATTATAGATGATCATCTCCTTCTTCATCATCATCATTATCACCCTCATTATCTTCTTTATCATCATCATCATTACCATTACCGCCATCAACAGTAAGAGCACCCTCAATGTCGTCATCACCATCATTGTATTAAGTATCATTATAGATGATCATCTCCTTCTTCATCATCATCATTATCACCCTCATTATCTTCTTTATCATCATCATTACCATTGCCGCCATCAACAGTAAGAGCACCCTCAATGTCGTCATCACCATCATCGTATTAAGTATCATCATAGATGATCATCTCCTTCTTCATCATCATCATTATCACCCTCATTATCTTCTTTATCATCATCATTACCATTGCCGCCATCAACAGTAAGAGCACCCTCAATGTCGTCATCACCATCATCGTATTAAGTATCATCATAGATGATCATCTTCTTCTTCATCGTCGCCCTCAATGCCATCATCTTCTTTATCATCATCAACATTACCGTCATCATTATCATCGATCATCATTTATCCTTTATTTCCATTCATGTCCCTAGGTTCAGGAACTGGTGGTCGGTTTGTGGGGTTTTATTTATTTTATTTTATTCATCATCATCATCATCATCATCATTTGTCCTTTATTTCCATTCATGTCCCTAGGTTCAGGAATGGTGGTCGGTTTGTCGGATTTCATTTGTCCTTTATTTCCATTCATGTTCCTAGGTTCAGGAACTGGTGGTCGGTTTGTGGGGTTTTAATTTTTTTATTTTATTCATCATCATCATCATTTGTCCTTTATTTCCATTCATGTCCCTAGGTTCAGGAATGGTGGTCGGTTTGTCGGGTTTTATTTATCAGGCAAAAAGAACGGTGATGGCATGTTCTATTACCCCGACGGGTCCACATACGATGGGAACTGGATCAACGACGAGAAACACGGCTATGGCACATACACGTACCCAAATAAGGACGTCTACGAGGGTGAATGGATGAATAACTTAAGACATGGCCAGGGAACTTATACCTATGCCGAGACGGGCTCCACCTACGAAGGGACCTGGTTACAAGGGAGGATGCAAGGTTCAGGACAACTTATTCATGGTAATCACAGGTGAGTAAAAACGTTGGTGGAGAAACGAGCCAACGTCTTGTCCTTGCTTGGACGCTCGGGGGGAGAGGGACTCCCTTAGAAAATGGATAGGGGTGCTCGACGGACCTTTTAGGGTCGAAAATAAGACCCTCGCGTACCTTTTAGGGTCTCGAACTGGCACCGTACCTTTTAGGGTCAGTCTGAAATCGGAGTTAATTTATGCGTACCTTTAGGGTCATTTTCAAAACCGTCCGTCGAGCACCCCTATCGATTTTTGAAGGGCCGGAGTCTCTTAAATTTTAGGTTCTTACACGCGGGGTTTTACTTTAGTAGTTACAATATTTGACAATAGTAGCACGACGCTAAACGATCTATGTGCCTATCTATAACAGTGACCATTGCATTTCTTTTGCCTTCTTCTTAAAAGTATGAAAATTGAACCCAATCACTCAAGTAGGTATTTACTGTCTACCACCCCCATAGGTACATTGGCACATTCGAAGATGACAAACTCAAGGGCAAGGGCAAGTATTTGTTTGATATGGGCTGTGAAATGCGTGGAAACTACGCGTGGATCGAGAAACCAGTAGATAATGTCAACGAGGAAGACGTCATCGAGGACCATACAGAAGTAAGATGGATTGGCCAGGAACTGTGTCAGGCTCCAAGTGAATAAACCAAACAGAACAGAGTAAACATTGTAGTTTTTAAAGCATAGTACATGAAAATAGAACCAAAACATTTACTGCATAATAGTTGTTATTTAGTGACTATTTATCTACTATATAATTATTAGAGTAAACGCACTTAATCCTTGAAACAAAAATAGTACAAAATAGGTGCTAAATTATGCTAATTCCTTTATTCTCTATTGTCTCATCAATACTTTTTTAGCAGTAATTAGTAATATTTGTTTTACGGATTTAGTACGTCTACTCTACCAACCAGAAACTTTCAATACAAAGAAAACAATATACCTAATCGGCTAACGCTTTGCTATATACGTTTCAACTCAATTCAAAACCACTGGGAATAAAGACTTTTAATCCAAAAAGTTTCCACGTGACATCGAAATACATCAGACAGAGAATGTTATTCCCAAAAGATTTGAATTTGGTCAAAACATACATAGCAACACCTTAGCCGATTTGGTCTCTACCTCGTGTTTGATAGTGGCTAAAAGCCATAAAATAAAGAACAAGAGTGCACGCCATATATCCGTGAAATAAAACATATGTATTGTCTAATTTCACTATTATGTACAAACTAGTGGATAGCACTGGAGTGGAACAGTGCAAAGAACAATAGTCACATAATTAGCTGCCTTTGTGTTTCTTTGTATGATTTACGACTGAGTGAAATCTTAGGCCTCGTCTACACGAATCCGATCCAGCTGAAACCGCATAGAAATATTTGCGTCCACACAAATCCGCGTATCCGGAGGATTCAAGTAAAAGTATGCGGTTTCGGTGACCGGATTCACTGGATTCGTGTGGACGATAGGCCGATTCGCATCAAAAAGTATGCGGTTTCAAAAGTATCCGGATCCGTGTAGACGGGGTCTTAGTTAGTTGATAACAAACTAGTTGATAACTAAATACAAATGTATTATTATGCACTACAAAGTTAGTAGTTGTTTCACGGATATAAGGTGTGCACTCTATTACAAAGTAACAATTTGGCTTTATTGCATGGACTAAAGTGTGTGCGTCCTACAAAACTAAGAATACACTGTACATCAATCAATCAATTTCTCCTCGTAAAAAGATATTCAATATAGACTTTTGCATATTTTGTATATATACTGATTATTTTGTGTGTACAATAAAATACTATTTTTGAATATAAGATACTATTTTTATATATATAAAGTTGTTTAAACAAAGTGTAAAATATATATATTTCTATATTACATCATATTCTAATATATATTATTAATATTATTATCATCATCTTTTTATACGAATCAATTTACATAAAACGACTTGCAGTAAATTACAACTAAATATTTCAACCAAATGTCAAAAAAAATCCCCAGGAATTGTTTCAACCATTTTTTTCATATTCTTCCGCTCGCGCTATATGGTTCGAAAGAAAACCGCTATTGAAATTCACAAACTCTATTGATTATCTCGTAATCCTCACTATTCCGATACACATAATAATTTCCCTTGGAATGTTTTCCAGATAATTATAACGTTGTATTTTGAGCCCTCGCAATTTTTGAACCGCCCACTTCACTTGGAACTTTTCCCAGTCAATTATAACTTCTTATCCTAAACCCTCGCAATTTTGAAACAGTCAATTATACTTGGAACATTTTCCAGTCAATAACAATCTAGTATGTTGAACGCTCGGAATTTTGGAACCGCCCATTAAACTTGGAACATTTTCCAGTCAATTATAACTTCTTATCCTAAATCCTCGCAATTTTGGAAACGCCCATTACACGTTGAGTTCATACATGTTCCAGTCAATCAAAATCTTGTATCTGAAATGTATACCCTCGCAATTTTAGAGCCCCTGCTTTACCTGGAACTTTTCCAGTCAATAATAACCTCTTATTCTAAACCCTCGTAATTTTGAAAACGCCCATTACACTTTGCACATTTTCCAGTCAATTACTATTTTCTATCTGAAAGGTATACCCTCGCAATTTTGTGAATTAATCATCCATTTAATTGGGACCTAGCTTTTTTCAGTTAATCATTGTAACCGAGCCGTCCCTGGCTATTTTTGGATATTTTTAACATTCTATATATCCTTATTTTTGGATATTGTTAACATTATGTGGCGATGGTTGATTGGTATTGTCTTTCGTACAATTCTTATCTTGATCGACATTATTATCATCTTCATGCCCGAGACTCCGTTGATGGTATTTAAGACTTTCCCTTCGTGCGTACTTCACGCCGCACACATTACATTTAAACGCCTTAATCCCCGTGTGCACGTGTTGATGGGCTTTAACACAGCTCCTGTACGCAAACGCCCTGCCACAGATTTCACACTTGTAATCTTTAGCGCCGGAATGACGCTTTTGATGAGAAGAGCGGTTGCTCGGATCTCTGAAAGACTTCCCACATACTTGACATTTATAGCACTTTTCCCCTGAGTGGACGGTCTTGTGGAGCTTGACTTTATATCTAGTAGAAAACGACTTCCCGCAAATGCTGCACGAGTGGGACTTTTCTTTGTTGAATCTACGGTTTTGGGTGAGCCACCCGAGACGGGCGAAAACCTTTCCACACACATCGCACGAATAGGCAATGTTATTGGTATGGAGGAGACGTTTGTGTTCTAGAAGTTTGGTGTGAAGGCTAAATGTTTTTTCACACTTATCACAAGAAAATGTAAGCTTTTCTCCGGTATGACGGGCTTGGTGAGCTTGAAGATAAATCAGACTTGCATATTTCTTCGAGCAAACGTTACAAGAAAGTTTCTTCTCTCTCTTATGCGATCTCTTATGGGTGACTATCTCGCACGGAGTCTTCAACTCTTTACCACAAGTTGAACATGAATATGTTTTACGAGCATTGCGGCCAAGTTGGTGAGTCTCAAGCACTTTCAAACTTTTAAATTTCTTTTCACAAACTTCACATTGGTAAAGATTCTTTGGGGGCTCAACGTCCTGTTTTTGGTGTGTTCGCTTGTGCCATCGAAGCCCCATATGGTGGGTGAACAACTGTCCGCAGTCTTCACACTTGTATTGCTTGTCTTTACCGATACTTGGCAATTTTTCGTTGGAATCTGTTTCCAAAGAGGTCGATGGTTTCACTGTACTTGAAGAACTGCACAACTGGTCGCTGTTGCCACCACTTTCTTTTGGCAGCAAGTGTTTGGTTGAGTATGCTACCAAAGGAGAGGGTTGGTTTTCTAGACTTGAGAAGTTACACAATTGAAGTTCTTCGGCATTTCTCGCGTGTGTTGCATTTGCTTGTTTATGCAAAGAATATGGCTGAATTTCACTACTTAAAGAAGTTCCTTCGTTACCTCTTACCTCTTGTTCCAAATCCGCTTGTTCGTTTGAATCTGAGAAACTGTTTTCGTAAGTTTGTGATAAGTCACACAAACTTTGTGCTTCGTTTTCACCAGTGTTCTCTTGCTCAGAGTTCTCCAAGCTTTGCAGTCTTGATCTTTCCTCGATTACTTCTAATTCAGCTTGAGTCTTTTCTAAGGCGTTGCTATTCTCGACCACGATTCCCATAACACAAGCTACGTTTCCCGCTTCTTGTTCCTCAGAATTCTCTTTCCCATTGCTTCCGAGCGTTAGCAAATTGCTATTGACAGAGTATGCGTTGTCGTGATAGTGATTATTCTCTGATTGTGTGCCGGTTGTTATTCCTATAGCACAAGCTACGTTTCCCGCTTCTTGTTCTTCAGAATTCTCTTTCCCATTGCTTCCGAGCGTTAGCAAATTGCTATTGACAGAGCATGCGTTGTCGTCATAGTTATTATTCTCTGATTGTGTTCCGGTTGTAATAAGCCCAGACGACTGTGCTGATCTATTGTCATTAGCCATGCAAATGCATCCATTGTTACAGCCAGGTATGTCTGTCTGGGTGCCGACAGATATCAAAGGACGGCCAAACATAACAATTCCATTGTCGTAGCTCTAGGAAAGAAAAATAATTTATATATTGGTGGTGATGGAGCTGATGGAGATATAGTGATGGTGAGAATAAAGATAATAATGATAATAAGCCGCAATAACTGAATGAGGCAGATTATAGCATGAAGAATTATGCAGAGCGAGGAGGGCGTTTTCAGCCGAGGCGGCAAGATGGCGCAGGGTACTGTGAAGTGGATTATTGCGAAATAAGGCGCTGTTACACTGTGCAATTTTCTCAGCAACTTGTCTCGCAATGCTTGAAAACGTTGCGTTGCAAGTTGCCGAGGTGAAGTGATACACTGCAAAGCCATCTTGGCAACTTGCAATGATTTTTCACAATTCAAGTTGCTCTAGGGGACTAGGGAAGAGAATTAGAATTGTGCGCATGCGTCTTGAAAAGAAATGCTTTAAAATTGCGACGCAAGTTGCTGAAGGGGTGATACGCCGTGCAATGGCGTTGCAAGTGGTCGAGATCCGTTGCGAAAAGTAGAACTGAACTCTACTTTGTGCAACGCTGTCTGCAACAAAAACAATTGCGAGACAGCCACTGTTACACTATACAATTCTTCAGCAACTTGTGTTGCAACGGCATTGCGAGACAAGTTGCTGAGAAAATTGCACAGTGTTACAGCGCCTATAGTCCTTTTCACAGTTCCGTTCACTTCTAGGAGTTATATATTACTTATTGCGTTTTTGGTCTCAATGAATTACAATTGTAAATTTATTACAAATTTATCAAATTTATCTCCGAAATGTTCTATGTACTTTTAAGTTCTTTAAATAGTGTCAGGCGCATTTGATCATGTGCCTGTGTTAATTTGCGCCTAATAAATAATAAGTTATTATTAAACCACTCAGCCCTCCACTCCTATAGCCTTCTCCACAGGCGCCTCTGTGATCTAATTTGGATGTGGGTTTCCTGTGCTGCTAATAGAGAGGGACTAGGCGCTAGTAGTCTCCCTCTTCTTCTTGACACAGAAAGCCACACAGGAAGCCCAAAAGCCCAAAGATGAAAGATTAACACAGGAAGCAACACAGGAAGCCCAAAAGCCCAAAGATGAAAGATGCCTGCGGAGGAGGCTACCACTACTACTAGTTTCAACTTACGAATGCAGGCCATCTGTGCTCTGACGTCACTTTGTTATAGTAAAAGAGTAGTTCCCCTGATTTGCAAAAGTATTGAATCCAATCTCTTCCCGCGATCGACGACTCCATGGCCAGTCTACATAAACAATGAAAAAAATATGTCTCGGTAAAAAGGGATTTAGGGATTTTTTTTTTCAATAATAATAATACGCCTAATTTATATAGCGCTATATATATTATAAAGCTCATAGCGTTTTACCACGGGCGCCTGAGTGTCTTTCGAGTTTGTATTCAATTGTAATCTCCGTGTATATAGTTCACTTATTGGCCTTTTCCAAAACGAGTAAAGGGCTGGGTACTAGTTTCCCTAATTAATGTAATTAAGAAATGAACCTTAATAATATAAAAGAGCAGATCAAGATATGTAAGATTCCTGAGATTTGGTGCTTTTGGTTGTACATTGAGTGAATTACAGCCTTTCAAAACTGCCCAAAATTACATAGGACCATACATTTCCTTCTATTTCTAGGCATTTTTATATGGCTATATCTTGGTCAGAATACAACCAAATGCAACCAAACTCAGGAATCTTACATATGTTGACTTATTTCTTAATTACATTAATAAGGAAAACTAGTACCCAGTCCTTTACTCGTTTTTGAAAAGGCCAATTGGTTTGCTTTGGTTCGAATGACCTTTAGTAATATGTGTAGCTCCTATTTCAAAAGGTCAATTGTATACCAAAGCAAAGTAATAAATGACCAATGATAACTATATAATACACAGACATTATATTACTAGCGAATACAAATGCAAAGGATACGCCCATGGTTTTACAAATCTACAGTTATGATTATATGGGGGATATGTATACCAGCAGTTTACATTCATAAGTATGGTAAGTGAATGTCTCTGAGACCCAACTGTTGTACCTAGAGACAATCCCCTTACAGTGGTACAACTTCAATCAAGGCCACAAAAACAAATTTTGAAATGTTTATTATTTGATCCAACACTAAATTTGTGGATTTATTTCGTTCACATATATTGAACATTGTAAGCATTTCAAACAAAGAAAAAAATAAACATTTGTAGGGATGCCTGATTCTATTGTTCATATTCTTGATCGTGATTGATAATTATGTTTTAGTGACCTCGGTCGAAGTTGTTGCACTGGAACATGCCACAATAGGCCTTTTGCGACAAAAGGTCACGTGACCCTACCCCTTTTAAATCAAACAGCTTTGTCAAAATGACCATCACTGAGAAATCAAAAGAGCACCTCCATATTTAGTAAGAAGCCAAAGTTTTAGCTCATAATGCTGAGCATAGGAGAAATAGCATTAAATATAAAATTCAATATATTTTATAAGGATTTGTATGGAAAATGTCCACTGAATGGCAAAGCTTGCAATCCAGAGCAGGTTTTCCATACAAATCATAACAAATTATTGAATTTTTAATTTAATGCCATTTCCCTCATGTTACATTTTATGAGCTGATATTTCGCCTTCTTACTTATGTTGAGGTGCTCTTTTCATTTCTGATGTTCATTTTGACACAGCTGTTTAATTTAAAAGGGGTAGGGTCACGTGACATATTGTTGCAAAATGCCTATCATATGCTGATCCGGGATTGTGCACAGGGAGCCCGTCTTTATTACATATATATTTTCTTCTAGAAAGATACTTTTGCTCTTTTTGGGTTTCCTGTGTTCTGAGATTGACTCCCTTGCCGTACGGGGAAGGTTTATGGTTTACGTGCCTTACATTTATATAATATAATAATAATAATAACAAACATTTATATAGCGCCTATTATATCCCATCCTATCCTTAGTATAGGAGCTTTACAATATACACTATACAATATAGGCTTTCCCATCTGGTTGTGTAATTAATAACGATGTATTTATGATTAAAGTAACGATGCATATGAAAATAACAGTCGAATCAATTCACTTTACAATAAAGCTAAACTGAGCTAAATTTTATCAATACTGATATCAACTTACCGCGGGCTTTAATACCGTGCAGCTCAAAGCTTAGTAGGGCACAAACCTCCGTAAAACTCGAAGATTTGTTGACTTGATTAAGCCGCTATTTCCCAAAAGCAGTAATTAAAAGTTGTCTTACGTCCACACAAGTACCGGTGAATGCCAATAGAAATATGTAAAGTTGTCTGTATTGAAGACGACACCTCGATCCTCTCACCGTGTTGTTGTCAGTCAGCGGAATGTACAGCGGGCTCAAACACAGGGTACCCGACAAAGAAAGTTGTAGCTCATCGTCGCTCATCGTATCGTTACCATTAGCATTTAGAAACAGTCGAGTTTTTGACAAAAAAAACAAAAACAACAACAACACGTGGAACTAATTTTCTCAAGTTATAGTTGCACAGGGTTTAATTTTCTATTAAAATTAATCTGATAAATCGAGTTGAGAGACAATATATAAGCCTACCACTACAAGAGAAATAATGAAAGAAAGGAGGAACAGAAAAATTAAAAGGAAAGAGGATGAATAAACAAATGAAGGAAGGAAAGGATAAATGAAAAGCCATAAATATCGAATAAATAAGGAAAGAAAGAAAGAAAGAAAGAAAGAAAAAAAGAAAGTAAGAAAGAAAGAATGAAAGAAAGAAAGAAAGAAAGAAAGAAGAAAAACAAGCAAAAACGTCCTAACAAATAAACTTAAAAACAAATAAACAAATTGACAAGCAAACAAACAAACAAACAAAAAAGCAAACAAAAAAATTTAAAGACTGCAAAAAATAAATAAATAATTAAATAAATAAATAAATAAAAAAAATAACAAGCAAGTTAACTAACCAACCAACCAACCAACCAAACAAGTAAATTTAACTAACCCAGCAACAAACCAACCAAACAAACAAACAAGTAAACAAACCAACAAACAAATTAACAAACCAACACTGAATCAAGCTAAACAAACAAACAGCCAAGCCGGCAAATAAATTTAAAGACAGCAAAAAATAAACAAACTAACAAACAAACAAGAACATGAGATTTTAACCTTTGTTTATTTCGACAAGATTGACACAAACACACACACTTTGGCCGTGTTTCCAACCTGGAAAGATATTTGTTCAAAGAATTAGACAAAGCACATGTATATATTCTAATATACTTCTCTATTTATTCTACCTGACTTGTCAACTATCAGCGTTTTGCAGTTTACGATACACCTATTTCAATTAACGTTGTCCATCTGGAATGGTTGATCTGAGACCGATAGGAATTGTGGGAGTTCAATAAATTCCAAATGTGTTGTTTTAATCACACTTGAATGGTGCTGAATTATGGATAATAGTATTTCAGAAGTAAACATTAATATTCAAGCGTGATTATAATACAAAATGTAGTTTATTTGCACTTTAACGAGCTCCCACAATTCCTATCGGTCTCAGATCAACCATTCCAGATGGACAACGTTAATTGAAATAGGTGTATATATAACTTATCCCGAAAAGACGATGAATCGGCTTTATTATGATAATAATCATAATAACCTACTCGCAAAGACGATTTTCTGCAGGGCCTTAGGGCTTGGCAGTGAACCTCATTTTCTGCAAATAAAATAGGATTTTTCCTCGCAGTTTCTCATGCTCCAAACTACAGGAAATGATTCCACGAAGCTCATTGTAGCACAGTTCCTCGTCTCTGAGTTAAACGTGTTTAAATTCTGATAGGTCATCGGTGATCCGTTAGACCACTGGAACATTCCTTCAGTTGCTTTGTCGTTTAACCCGATCCAGGCCTTTCGCTCTCCATCTAAGATAAATGTAGACAAAAAACATGTACGTAATTCAATAGAAACCTACTGTATTCTTATGCTTATGCTTATGTCACATTCACGTACCCAAACCCTTCTCAACTTTCTAACGAAAGGTCGCCGGCTCTGGAAATCCCTAAAGTTTAAAGTGATCTGATTTGCTTAGCGGTATAACAATAGCAATTGTTTGACTGGGTATTTCCACAGGTAGTCCAAGCTCGCTCATCCTCGGGAACCCAGGGGTATTCTTCTGTCGCTCGTTTCTCGCTTCCACAACATATACCCCTGGGAACGTAGTCTGTTGGAGCTTGTTCCGGAAGTCAAAATTCAGCTCTTTCCTGATTGGTCGACCTTATTAGGTCGACCAATGAAAATCAAGATAACCATTCAAAGAAAGTCGTTAAATAAGTTTGAATTTTGACTTCCGGAACAAGCTCCAACAGACTACGTTCCCAGGGGTATATGTTGTGGAAGCGAGAAACGAGCGACAGAAGAATACCCCTGGGTTCCCGAGGATGAAGCTCGCTATTCATAAGAGAATATAAGGCGACTTTTAAACTTTATTGAAATATATATCGATAGTTTTCTGTCAAATATTAGTACAATTCAATAAAAACTTTAAGTGTAATTTTCAGATACTATTTAGTTAATTATCTGTGAAGATTTCAAGCGATTTGGGTGAGAATTAAGCAAGCTACGGCTATTTCTAAATTCGCCTAACTTACTGTGCCGGGAAGGTTGCAGCTTCGGAGAACCTACTGACACATGTCAACATTCTTTACAGGCTCATAAATTCTTTCTTTTTAAATTTTTTAGAATTCTGATCCAAGGATGTTATTCTACGGTAATATTTCCAGTTATCAATGCCTAAGCTTAACATTGAAACCCATTTCTTTAACCAACATTTAGATCCTAATCCATAAAACATAATTTTGCCAAAGCTCGTACAGAAGATGATGAATATTAATTAAATTGCGAACAAGTGCTCGTTCATTCTCGTAACCTAGACACCTCGGTCGTAAGATGGTCGCAAAGATTCTGGCTTCCGATCAGTAGGGTTTTATAGAGCCTACGATCCGGAGAGGGAGTAGGGCCTGGGTACGAGAATTGCTTATGTCGCTAGTTTGAAGGAATTAATGTCACAAAGTTACTTACCTAAATATGCCTTCATTTCAAATGATTGTAAAATACGAGGAAATATCACCATGTTTTTCATATATCCTCTAAAGTAAGCCTTGCTTGAGTATGCGACTTCTCCGATTCTACAAACAGGTGTGTTAAAAATATTTAGGCTTTTTCCCGCCGTAATCTGATTACCAGCTTCTGTCTTGTCAAGTTTGCCGTTAAAGTAGATTGAGAGGTCATGCGTCTTCGTATCAAATGTGAAGCCAATGTGTGTCCACTGATTGACTGGAATCTTCCTGGTAAAGAGATTAAAGAGATTATATAGATTTTAGCTATTAGAAATTAAAGTGGTACCTCTGTTAAGCGGTCATCCTCGGGACTTTCCAAAGTGGCCGCTTAGTTAATAGAGGTTGGCCGCTGAATAGAAGTATAGAATAGCTATAGGTATAGGAATAGATTTGGGAATTTCTATTGTGGCCGCCTAATAGAGGGTGACAACTAATGAATTTTACAAAAGAAATCACGTCCGTGACAAGTTCTGTAAATCTCAAAAAGATTTCGTTCAGATTTGCATAAGTTTCAACTTGAATTTTCTCGACCAGATTTACTTTTATCTTGACAATATAAAAGAACTAGCATTTCACTCGTTCTCGACTCGCCGTTGTATATCGCATACAGATCGGCCGCTCATATTGTATATATTACTTAACTTCCTGGGGATTCCTTGCTATATTGCATTTACCCTACCACTTGGACAAAGGGGGTACCACAACCTCTCCCCCTCCCAACCCCACCCCGGGGGTATTAATACTAAAAGTCTATATTCAACTTGGGCTCAATGATGATTATTGAATTAAACTATTATAACCTCGACTTAGCCTCGTGATCCATGGCTATTACCTCGGCATTGGCATGGCGAATGTTATTTAATATTTTTCTTATTTACTGTTAATAGTTAAACTAGACTTACTCATTAGATGTAACATATATTCTTTCTTCAGTACTTTGAATTGCTGACAAAAATAGAACGACAACCAGCTCATTGGTTTGCGATGTCCTTATGTTAAAAGATCGTCTTTTTGTATAGCCATTATCGTCATTTATAATTATCTGTGACTTGACGAATGATGGTTTAAGCCATACTCCAAAGGTAAAGTTTGTACTAGACAATGATAAGTGTGGTATGGTTGCGTAGTCGTTAGAACCATCAAAGAACAAAGCGTTTCCTTGTTCTGTTGCTTCATACCTTGCTCCTCCATAAAGACTTTAGTGCCAACAAATTGAAATGAAAAGGATAAAAAGATTCAATTACTTTTTCTATTATCATCATTATTACCACATCATCATATCATCATCATTATCTGGATAGAAATCGGCTAACGCGTTGCTACAATGGCACAGTTGGCCATAGTGCGCAGCATTCTGTGACTTCTGTGCGAGAAGTCCCGAGTTCGATTCCGGCCAGTGACCTCACATCCTTGTTTCGACTTCTCTCCTTCCCGTGTAGCTTTAAGTAGCTTTAAATACCTGTAAAACGGAGCACTGGAGAGAGGGGAGTGAAATGAGCACCGTCGGCCTCAAGTTTATCAGTCTATGACTGTCACAAGTTACCGACGTTAAATAAGGTTACTTTCATTCTCGGGAATTAACCCAGGGGTATTCTTCTGTCGCTCGTTTCTCGCTTCCACAACATATACCCCTGGGAACGTAGTCTGTTGGAGCTTGTTCCGGAAGTCAAAATTCAAACTTATTTAACGACTTTCTTTGAATGGTTATCTTGATTTTCATTGGTCGACCTAATAAGGTCGACCAATCAGGAAAGAGCTGAATTTGGACTTCCGGAACAAGCTCCAACAGACTACGTTCCCAGGGGTATATGTTGTGGAAGCGAGAAACGAGCGAAAGAAGAATACCCCTGGGTTCCCGAGGATGGGTTACTTTCAATTTACTTTACTTTAAGCCTTAATGTTACACAAACAAAACAAAAGTACCTTAGGCCAACATCCTGACCATCCATTTGCAATCTTGCAAGATATGATTCTTTAGTACCAAACTCAACTGGTGGATAAAATTAAGAGACCAATTAGAGGACACACACTATACTGTATCATTATCATCTTCACGTTTTGACCTTGAGTGACCTATAGGGTACGGATTTGGGCACATTTTATCAGTATCCAATATTCTGAACCCTTATTCTTGTATCTAGTTCGATTTGATTTCTTAATATTTTTGCCAGTGCCAGTGCCAGTGCCAGTGCCAGTGCCAGTGCCAGTGCCAGGGATTTCAACCTTTTAAGGTAAGACTACAAAACATGTGCAAAATTGTTGGGACATTGTCACATTTTAATAAGCGTTTTTGTTTGAGTTTAAAAAAAAAAATATACAAAATGTATCAATTTGATTTGCAAACCCCCTCCCCCCCCCCCCCCCCCCCCTGAGCAATGTTGATTGGTCTTTCAAATGACAACCGTTTCACATTCCCAAAACTCAACATTGATACGGGGGAGAGGGGGAAACGGTAAAACGATTTTGAAATATTTTTCATGTAAAAACCAGATAATGTCTCAAGGTATTTTGCACATGATTGTAGCACCCGCCCTTTCAATTAGTGTATCCTCCTCGCGATGTGAATATTATTTCTAAACTTTAGACTTAGGAGTGTTTATTAGTTATACCTTTTTCGGAAGCATTGATTAATGTTTCAAAGACAAATGTACTTTCCAGTTCGCTACTAAAGGAAGCGAGATCAGCACCAAGAGTTTGGCAGTGTTGTCGTGCTTCTTGCCATGTTTTATTGAGAGAGATCATTTGAAACAGCGAGGAATTGAACAAGTACGTCATATTTGGTAAGGCTGAAAATGATTACAAAATGCAGCATTATTGTTGTTTTTTGACTTCTCTGCGTAGAAGTCTATTATTAGCTTTGATTTTGATATTGCATTATGGTTTATGAGAGTACACAGCACGCGTGTTTGAATGTTGATCAATTATCTCAATTAATTGTATTTTATGGAAGAAATAAAAACATTTTCTCGAGGTTGGTCGTTGAGTCTCTCACAGGGGTTTTAAGGCATGTAATTGGAACAGAAGCATTGATTCAGGGAACAAGCCAAGAAAACCAATTGAAAACAGTGTGTTTTGGGAAGATATATAGAAACAAAAGGGAAACCATTTTACGGAAACAGTTATTCTACTCATGGGAAACAATGGGTATATCAAAGGTTATTTTCTACTTGCTTTGGCGTTTGTAAATCTCATGGTTTGTGAAGCAACGAGGCTTACGGACATAGACGTACAAATTATTAATACAAATACTAGATCAAGACGTATCAGAAATACCGTATGCGATTTTGAAAACAATGCCTTTACCATATATGGTAATGTAGGTGAGAAGTAACAAAAGACTTTGATTAGCGCGCGGAATATTTTTTTCTTTTTTTAACAGGTTGAGATTTCAACAGAAAATTACGCATATCTTTGATACGAAACCCTCTTGTTTCCAGGGTAGGGAAACAAGTGAGAAACAACAAAATTTTAAAGGACCAAGGAATCATGTTGAATGTGTTAATCACTATGTTACATTGTTGTTGATGTTGTTGTTATAGTGTATACTTAACCTTTTTTTTCTACTGAGCAATCATTCTGTGAGCAAAACTGGCTCCTCTGAAATATAAAAATACATTTTTTAAGTGCATCGGTCAGTGATTAAAGGCCAGCGCTCGCTCTCACAGCTAGGCCGCCCATGCCACCCATAGGCATGACGAAATACTTCATATACTCAGTAACTCTATTCATCGGCCAACCTCTATTAAGCGGCCACATTGGAAAGTCCCGAGGGTGACCGCTTAATAGAGGTACCACTGTACTTACCTTTGGCTCTGAATAATCGTATCCTGGTCTACGCTTAAACGATCCTGGACTTTGTTTTTTAGTTGATCGATTTAAGTCACACATGTGACCACCCTTTTGGTCTTTGTATATATTGATGGAAAAACATCCCATAGTCTGCTGACACTTGTCCATGCAGTCTGCTTTGAACAACGGTACTGTCTTTATCACGTGACCCAGCAACGCATAGTATTTGTCAGTATAAAATGGCAATATAAGGAATTGGCACCGGATTGCGGTCACCATGGTTACCAAAACAGCTATATTTCGCAACATACCTGACGTTCAAAAAGTTCCAGGATCAACGCTTTTTATAGTTGTACGTATTTTCATTTGAAATAATATCATACAAGCAACAGTACAGTGACTGCATATGTACCCGTACTGTTGTCAGTTTAAAAGGGCCACTTGATCAAAATCGATGAAAATTGAAAATAATTAATTACCATGAAGCAATATTTTGCTTACATCGAAATGAGACACAAAAATTGTTTTTCAACATTTAAATTTGGTATGTATGACGTAATACATACAACCCTATTGTTCTTTGAGATTTTGAACCAAAATTAATGAGCAGTTTAGATGCACAAGTTGTAATGAAATTTGGTTAGTTTTCTATCTACAATCATTCTCATACATTGTCGCTTTCCAATTTATTTTAAACTTCTATTGTTTTTGGTCCAAGTGGTACTTTAAATATACATGTATATATATGTAATGCACAGGGAATCCGGCTTATTGTATTGCTTTGTATTACTGATAATACAAATAATATTTTGTAACATACTTATGTAAATAAACAACATACCAATATGGACGCCACTTTATTATCATATTTTCTAAATGTATATTTTTGACCGGCGCTTCATCGAAATTATAGATTAGATTGACATCAACAAATAAGGTAAAACGTTATGAAAATTTCAGAAGTGTGAAAACAACGTACACAACGAGGCTAGCAAGGAAACTGTTCAGTAAACAAATACAAATCTCTGTAATTTTGATTCCAAATAGTTTACTTGAATTGTATTTGTTGATCTGAAACTCTTCTCTGTAGTTGGTTTTGAATTAAATATAAATATAAATAAATGTATATATAATTCATTGTTGATCCATTGATTGGCTTTCAGACTTTCTGTGTAATGTTTGTGTACTACATTGTACGTTTCGACGCCAATTTTGAGATCAGTACCTGAAGAAGACGACCAATTAAAATAACGTCGAAACGCAGTACACAAACATTACACCGCAGTGAGTCTGAATGCCCAATCAATGGATCAACAATGAATTATATTTATAGCAATATTTATTCTTTATTGAGCTTTTTAAAAAGTCATATTTCTGCTAGCTCTTTCTGATGTAAGTGCTTATTATTTTAAGATTAGGTTTTTCTTTATGAAAGTCATTCGGTTAGTAGAGTACAAACACTACTGAAAAGTGTGCAACATAAATACCACTAAATAATGCTAAATAATGCAAATTCTTTTGTTATCTATTGTTTAATCAACACTATTTAGTGGTAAATAGTACAAAGTATTGCACACTTTTAATGTTTGTACTCTATAAGCCAATCATAATCATAATCATAGTCGTTCGTTCGAGAGAGTTGTTTCCCGTGTTAACCCTCACATAACTTCCCATTAAAAAATTACATGTAACCTGGATCTTAAAAGCTCTATGCTGTTGTATCAGCAATAAAAAAGAATAAAAACAAAACACAAATGCCTAAAAGTAACCAAAATCGTTGCTGTCTCGAGAAGCCATTTTGGAACTGTACGTTTTGAACAATCCTTTGCGCGCTCCGAAGTCAGATCACCTGGCCTTTAAATAAAAAAATTTAATTAACGATAACGTTGAAAATGAAAAATAAATCAAATTAAAATTTACCATAAAAACTTAACTTTTAGGCTTGGTTTACATGGGACCGGACAAATTTTTGACCGGTCAAAAGATCGACCTGAACATGCTGTTCACACGGAACCGATCACTACAACATTTTCGTTTTGACCGGTTAGGCGTCCAAATTATCGCAAGTTTAGCGCCGTCCCGTGTGAACGGAACACCTAAGCGGATGTTTTTTTGACCGGTCAAAAATTTGTCCGGTACCGTGTAAACGTAGCCTTAGAGTGGCCTTTTTCACATTAGCTAGATGACGAACAGCAAATTGTCGGTGAATTAACAGAATCAGACTTTTTTGTCTCAAATACTGTGCTTGTTCTGTTTTTACACCACACGACTTGTCCGTCGTAAGACAATTTACCCGTTCAGACTATTTTTTCCGTCTATATCGAGTCTATACTAGTATGAAAAATTCCAACATGAGTTTCAAATTGTAAGTGTTATTCAATTTCTTTTTCACACTGTGCGGGCACTAGAAGTACTGTAAAAATCAGAATTCTTGCAGAGGAACTTTAAAGTAAACATTTTCTTGAATTTGAGCAAGTATTGAAATTAATTGAAGTATTTCGGAAGTAAGAAATGTTTAGTTATCGTTACCTTGAAGATTATAACTTTCAACCCTTGGCGTGCAACTGAGATCTCACGAAAGTCTTGACAGCTCGAGCGAATGCCAAAAACGTTAAGTTACTTGTGAATAAGGAAAGCAGTTGTGATTGCAATTGTTAACTGAGGAAAGGTACGAAGTTTTTACTAGACGAATTATTTACTGAGGAGTTTTGCCGCATTGACATCTGTCCAGAAACTATAATTAAAATATATGAAATCCCGTTGAAGTCCCAATAATTGCAATTGCATTAATTGCTTATAATTAAGCTTTATATTCCGCGACAATCATACTCATACACACTATAAGTAAAACATTGTTGTCGGCTTTGTTTAATCAGAATTATATTAACGTGATATTACTGCAATTATGTTTTTCCTTTTTAATCTAACGAAGCTGGGACTAATGGTCGCCTGATGGCTCGCAGCAACTAGAAACTAAACATTAAAAAAATTGTACATTTTAATTTACATATAATTCAATTTTTAAAACAACAAAACACAACAAGATGTATCCGTAAGGTTAAAAAATATAATTTTTCACAGGTTTTTTTTTCAAATCGTAATTCAATACAGAAATAATATTATAAGAACTAGAAACTAAACATTAAAAAAAATTGTACATTTTAATTTACATGTAACAATTCAATTTTTAAAACAACAAAACACAACAAGATGTATCCCTAAGGTTATATAATATAATTTTTCACAGGTTAATTTTTTTTTTCAAATCGTTATTCAATGCAGACATAACAAATGAATCAAAAAACTAAATATTAAAATATGAAATATATTTTAATTTACATAATACAATTCAATTTTCAAAACAACAAAACACACAACAAGATGTACACCTACTTGCAATAAGGTTGTCATACAAAAATATACATTTGTTATAAAGAAAATAGAACATTAGGATTTGGTACGATAGGAATTGATTAAAAGGCAAAAGAAGATCACTCAAGCTGAACTCTCTCTTTTGTCTTTTAATTAATTCCTTTCGCACTAAATCACAAATGTTCTATTTTCTTTGTGACAAATGTTCTATTTTGTATGACAACCTTACTGCAAGTAGGTGTATCCCTAAAGGTAAATAATATATTTTTTACAGAATGTTTTTTTATATTGTAAAAAACTGATAGGCCTTTGTTCAAAATATATAAATCTGTCAACATAATCATACTTGTGCACATTGTCTCTTCACATTTGCAGGTTTTACAGATCAAAGTTCTCCACATTTTACAAATTCAAATTTCCTTGAAGTCAATTTTATGTCATAGTGATAGGGAAAGTATGCAGAGAGATCTTGTGACAAAAGTTGTCAATTTAGTTTTGGCTCCTGTTTCTAATTTATCTTTAGCTTCTTAGTTATTTGTTAGAGCCAGTAGTTTAGAATCATTGTTGTTGTTGTTTTGAAGTTTGAAATTATCCATATTTTAAAACTTAAAATTTCTTTGAAGTCAAATTTATGACATTGTGATGAAGAGTATAGTGACACAAGTTTTCAATTTAGTTTTGCCTCTTTGTTTTACAGATTGAAGTTCTCCATAAATATTTTAAAACTTACAATTTCATTAACATAAGTCAAATTTATGACATTGAGATGAAGAGTATGCAAGAGAGTTGGTGACAAAAGTTTTCAATTTAGTTTTGCCTCTTTGTTTTACAGATTAACGGTTCTCCATAAATATTTTTAAAGTTACAATTTCTTTGATACTAGTCAGTTATCTGCCATAGTAATCGGGGAAGGTGTATGAGAAGGAGTTGTCGATGATGGTCTTACTTTAGGTTTAGGTGCCTTATTTAGTACATATCTTATACCGGTTTTCTCATCAAAGTTTTTCCATATTTCATACAAGTTTAAGATCTCTTGAGTGATCTCTACTATTTTGTCCATGTCAACTGAAAGCTCTGCAAACCATTGTTTTGTATCTTTCTGCTGTATCACACAGGCCATATGTATTGCCGCTAATGCAATCAAGTATGGTGGGTGTAACAGACACACGTCAGTTCTTAGACTATCGTTGACTATTCTCCAAGCAATAGGCAATATAGCATCTTCCATGCCGAGGTCAGAAACATACTGAGTGAGGGGCCGGTAAGCATGATAAACAATAAGGCAACAATCCATCATTTCAAGGAGATAAAATTCACATTCTAAAACCTGCAGAAAAGTTGAGTTAGTATTCACTTTTTAATAATTGTTATCAACATTATACATACCATACATTATATTACCCATCATTTATATCAAACACGGACACAGCCTATACTAGTTTACTCGCTAGTTTCCAATATTATTATACAAAGTTAATAATAACAACCATTGAAATAAAGAAAAACTTAACTACCCAAATTACATGAAGGAGAGAGAGTTAGTATTCTAAACAAAAACCCAGTTTATTAAAAATCAAACTTACGATGACAAAGATGATAAATGATTACAATGATAGTAATAATAATAATTATAATAAAAATGGTTAAATTTAACTAACTTATAACAGTTACATGACAAATGATAATAATGACAATCATGATTATAACAGACGATTTCATCAAACAACCTCAGCCTTGATTCATGTAATATATTCGTTAGAATTTGACTACAGCCGGTGGAAATTTGAAATGTTTCAACTGTTTGATAATGTGTACATTTCTCAAATTACCACAAGCTGTAGTCAAATAGTAAAGAATACATTTACACGCTCTCAAGGCTGAGGTTGTGGACAAGAACCGTGAAAAGGTCTATTATAACAATAATGATTATATATAATAATAATGTAATCATTTGATATTTTTCTCATGTATCTACATGTATTATGTAGTCGTACCTATTATCGCGCACATCCTATTATCGTGCTTTTCATAAAAAATAATATATATCTTCTATTCTGTGTTAAAGTTTATTGAAAAAAGTTGACCAAAAAAATTGGTTGCAACAGAATAAGCAACCATAATTGTTTTAATTAATTTTGAAGCAGATTTTAGAAGATAAATATGTATATTATTTTTTACGAAAAGCACGATAATAGGATATGCGCGATAATAGGTACGACTACCTTAATAATAATGAGTTTGATATAATATTCTTCTCGAAACCATTGTATATTGAAGTAGTTTTTTACCTGGCTCATTCTATAGGGAAACTGGTCCATCTGAAATGCATATACAAACTTTGTCTTCAAAACTGTTGAACATGCCGTACTCAAACGATTATTGGATATCACTCCACATTCTTCGACTTTCGACGCCAAATAAACACACGTCGGGGCTACGAGTAGAGCATCAATACATTTAAGCGAGTTTTTCGCGTAAAATCTTTTGAAGAAGACCGTCGCAGAGGCGATAACTTGCTGTCGAAGCTTGAGATGTTCCCCCAAAGCTTGAATAAAATTCGCGAAAAATATGTGAAACTGTTTATACTCAGATTCTGTGAGGACTTTCAAGTCTTCTTGTCGTTCCATTAAGATCTCTTCACGGTCTAAAATCCATTCATTGCGATGAGAAGAGAGCCAGAAATTAGCTGCCATTTCTTATAGTCGCCAATGGTGGACAAGAAGGTAAAAATCGTCCAGGCGTTCTTTGATCTCGACACATCGGATTATGGGACACCAAAGGAAGCCCGAGAGACAAAATGTAGTACAAACACATATATAACATATTGAATAAACAAATTAAAATATAAATAAATAAATACAATGAAAATGTATCTCTTATTCAATCAATCAATCAATCAATCAATCAATCAATCAATCAATCAATCAATCAATCAATCAATCAATCAATCAATCAATCAACCAATCAACCAATCAATCAATCAATCAATCAATCAATCAATCAATCAATCAATCAATCAATCAATCAATCAATCAATCAATCAATTGAAGGAAGGAAGGAAGGAAGGAAGGAAGGAAGGAAGGAAGGAAGGAAATATGGGAACTGAAAATGTGGAAAGGAAGGAAAGAAAGAATTCGAAAGAATAAAAGTAAGAATGAATGAAGGTAGTGAAAGGAAAACCGTGAGGGAAACATTTTTTTGTGTGCTGTTTTCTTTTATTTCAATCATGCATCTGTGCAAAAGAGAATCAAATATAACCTTTACAAAATGAAATAAGTTGAAATACGTCTTATCTGTTTTCACACGCTTAAGTTTAAGAAAACCGAGATGCGTGTTGGAGAATTTGAAAGCAGATCCGTACGTCCAAACACGAAACGAAATCCCCCCTGCACCCAGGTCAATGCAGATATCGAGCATTTGATATGTTTGATTTGATTTGAGCATTGGATTCCTTCTAGACTTGCTACAAGTCGACTACTCTTTAGGGATACTGTTTATTTCGGATACTATGTATTTCGGCGAAGCCGAAATTCCAGGATAAAGTAATACGAGAGATCCAAAACGAAAAAAGAACGGACTTTGAGAAAGTCTAGATTCCTTCGTACGTGTCAAATCAAGCATATCTCGACTTTGAAATTTCAGCAGTAATTAAAACTAATATTTAAACGTGATTAGAATAGTGCTCTCATATAATTCCTATAGATCCGTCCAAGATTACCTATTTCCAGTTAATCAACGTTATTATTATACGTTATTGACAAATAATCTGGCTCCAATCACATCCCCGTAATTTAGTCACTGTCTCGAGATATTGTGAAAATATTATTTGTTCGGTATAACAAAACACATATAGGATTAAATTCATCCTCGTCCATTAAAGCAAATATTTAAGTCTCGATTAAAATATTAGTCTCGACCTGCGGTCTCGCCCAAGATTGAGTTCTCGACCTGAATATTCTGCCATCATGGGCTCGGATGAATCCAATAAGCGTATAATGTAATTATAAATAGCTATGTGTATATATTATATACAATTATTAATTGAAATAGGTGCATATTGCATGTTTATGCAGTAGAAAGAACACGTCTTAGGGGCTGTTTATATGAAAGCGAGTTGTCCCTTCTAGCCGGGATAACTCTTTTGTTTTGTATTCCCCGGGGGACTCAAAACAATAGCCGGAGTTATCCCGGCTAGCAGGGACAACTCGCTTTCATATAAACAGCCCCTTATAAATGCAAAAAAAAATGATTAATTATAACACAATATAATGGCGGCGAGAAACGTACGTATCAAAGGCGGACTTCCTGTGTTTCCATATTAGGAGACTCGGATGTTTTATTATGTCCAATCAACAATCGAACTTTCAAACTTTTCTTGTTTTGAATAATGAAATCTTCGTTTTGAATATTCCAAGTTCAAATTGATTAATGGAAACAAATTTCGAAAACTAAACTCAATAATGAGTCCTACGTGTTCACGATTCAGGTGTAACAGTCACTGTCGTTGTGGTTCTTACATGTTCTTAGCTAGTATTTGACTTTGTTGCAATTTTTTTGCATGCAATTTTATCAATAAGAAATAAACTATCATATTTTGCCACTTTTGGAGTTAGCAGTGTGCAAAACTAAAAGGTTAAGAACAACCTTTTTTGAAATGTTGAATTGAAATGCGTTCGGTGCATAAACCATTTCCGAGAAACTTTGTCACCCGTGAAGTGAAAAGCCTACAAACTAGTAGCACAGGGAACTATGGGTAACCTATGTAAATTTGATTAGGACGCAGGGATTTCATGGCCACATTGCAAAACTTGACAATCTGACCGTTTTGACTTATCAAACTACACTAAGGGCGTTCCTAATGCACATTTAGTTGCTGAATTCATCCACGATCCTTTGCGCCACTAGCTTGTTTGCTTTTCGACGGGTGACAAACTTTCTCGGAAAGGGTGTAAGTGAAATAAAGATACATGAGAAAATGGGCAATTGATAGATATTTTTCGCATGTATCTTTTCTGAAATAGGCACACAGCATTCCATCCATGCACTTTGTATATGCCTTTCAGAGCCTTGTTTAGTTTTGTTCCCAACACCTCGATCCATACAGGAATAAGTATATCTTATTGGACAGTTTAATGTGTAATATGGCTGGATAATTTACTAGTGAGACGCTGTATTTTGATGAGCCTTGAGGCGTGTCAAAATGCAAGTAAACGAGTAAAATATCCAGCCATATTACATATCAAACTGTCTAATAAGTTATTTATTATCCAACCATCAGTTAAAAAGGTATTTTTTTTAAAGATCAAAATATTTTATTATTTGAAAGACGAATTAAAATATCGCTCGATATTTTCACTCGATCCAGTTCTACTCCTGCGATATTTCTCTCTCTCGTCTATTGCTAGTTGGATAATAATGGAGACTATAGGAATTGGTCGAAAACTAAAAAAAGCTTGCAAGGAAGAAGAAAACATTAATTAACTCCTTTGTATTTTCTGCAAATGAAATATGTCTTTTCCTGGCAATCTCTCATGCGCCAATCGACTTGAGATGTTTCCGGCACCAAGCTCATTGTAGCACATTCCTTCATCTCTGAGTTGAAAGACGTTTTATTCAGCTGATAGGTCAGCGGTGACCCGTTAGACCACTGGAACACTCCTTCGCTTGCGTTGTCGTTTAACCCGATCCAGGCCCTTCGCTCTCCTTTTTTAAAAGAAACCCAAATTAATAGTTATAGAAAAAACATTGTCGCCGACCGTCTCCGCGACTACGCGACTAGCCCAAGCGGGAGTATGGGTAAATCACTGAAGCAATAATTTTTTTAGCACGCGCTAAAGAATATGCTGAAATATGTAGCGAGTAAATGAATGAATATGCGCCTTCGCGTTCTGTGCAAAGAAATAAACCGTTGTATGTAGAGCGTGGAGTTACCGAAAAGTAAATAGCTACTTCTTCAGTTTTCATGCAGGGAATTTGTGTCATTCAAATCAATCGTCAGCGTAAATTTAATAGAAACAAGGCACTGAGAGATATATTGATAACATATGCACCTAACTGCTTCAGTGATTTCTACCCATACTCCTTTTAGGTCTAGTCGCGTAGTCGCGAAGCCAGTCGACGACAACGTTTTTTCAAATGACTGTATGTCAGGGATTGATACGTGTGTGCTACTGTTTTGGTTAACAATGGGGGCACCATCTTGAAAAGTGAGTATATCGAGCTAGCGCTACTGATATATGTCTATATTGTGGCCTGGAAAAACATTGCAATAGCTGTTATTACAGTTATATATGCAAATGATTTTGAACAATGGGTTGAAGTCGAGGCTTTCGGGCGAAAACAATAGGTTTGCCCGAAAGCCTCGATTTGAATCCATTGTTTGCAATCATTTGCATATAACTGTAATAACAGTTATTGCAAGGTTCTAAGTCAGTCAATCTGTTCTAACTTTTCAAGATGGCGCCGCCTCCATTGCTAAACGGAATTGAAAAAGCCTATATAGTATAATTCTAGCTATTACGGTCCAGTCAACACAGCCAGTAAGTAAAATCCACCCCCTACCCCCCTCACCTATCCCAAACAAGAATAGAACACAATATAAGACACATTGTACGTAATTCAATAGACCAGTTTCAATTTATCTAGAACCGCTGTACTATTTGATACCAAAGGGAGCATTGCACAGGGCCGGATAGCCTCAATACATAATTAGTAAACTCAAAATTATTGTTAAGCGATGAGTAAACATGCTTTCGTGCTTGGAATTTGTTAATATTTTGAAAACAAATCGAGGCTTAGCATGTGCAAATGTGCCTTTTGTCAAATAGTACAGCGGTACTAGATAACATGACTATTCCGTACCACGAAAAAAAACCTATTGCATTTTTTGTTTATAATGGCTAATGGCTAGTTCTTATATAGCGTATTTCAATAACTGCTCGATGCGCTTACTCAGCGTGTTCGAGTTGAAGGTATATCAAGGCGCATTAAGCTGCCACCATATAACCCATGTATGAACACGGAGTTCCCTAAATGTTTTAAGTTTTGAGTTTGTTTGGTTTTGTCAATTATTTGAGAGCATTTTACTTGACGTATAAGCGTTACTCACCTAAAAGTGCCACCATTTCAAATGGTTGTAAAACTCGAGGAAGCATCAACATGTCTTTCATATATCCCTTATAGTGGATGACACTCTTGCCGTAAATGACTTTTCCGATTTTGTACATAAGAATTTCATAATTTCTTAGGTTTTTCCATGTACTTTTTCCAACTGTTGTCTTGTCAAGTTTGCCGTTGAAGTACATTGATAGGCTATGCGAATCCAAATCCAATGTAAAACCAACATGTGTCCACTGATTGACAGCAATCTTCCTGGTGAAAGCATTTGAACAAATTTTGGTACAGCTTTCCCCGCTGGTAGAGTTTCTCTGGTTGTGATTTCTCCCAAGATTTCTTGTTAAAAATCGCAACGAGAAAGAAACTGCTACCAGGGAAGGTACAGCTGATCTCAAATGAACCATCGATCAGGTTCCCTTTGATATATTGTGGTTGGAAATATGATATATAGACGAACAATACAGATTCGAAGAAATTAAAGAGGACGGTAAAGCACATCACAGTTTACATTACGACATTACATCACGCAAAAATACTTAACCAGACCACACCAGACCACATACACCACAACATACCACACAGCATTGCCAACACTGCAACTCACCACATGCGGCATGTACTTTAACGCACAGCGCCGCAAGATAACTCACGATATGCACACCCCACCATGTCTGACCAAACAACATTCACTACAAAACAATATACGACACGACAGCATTTCGCACAACAAGACATTACAACACAACACAACATACCACACCACACCCATCGCATCTACACTACTCAGTTTTGTCCTACTAACAGTAAGTGTTCAAAAGATTCGAACAGCTGTCCATTAATGGAATAAAAGGCTTTTAATATGAATATATACGTAGGTGATAAATAAAACAGTATATTCAACATTAGAGTTGTTCTAATTAACCCTTGAGACAAACTGCATTAGTTAAAGCTTGATAGTCAAATAACAACAAACGAATACAATGAAATTAAGGTGTATTAACCCTATTCAGACTGGGCTTTTTTTGACCGGTACCTTCTGTGACTGGGGGGAGGAGGGGGGGCTCTTGGGACCCCCCTTGAACCCAGTTTTGACTTGTGGGAACAAATTGTGACGTCCTGATCACGTTATTCACTCGTTTTAATCGAGGGGGGGGGGGGGGGAGTTCGAGACGCCCCCCCAGTCTGAACATGGTTAAAGAGTGATACACTTGAATGAACCATGTTTTACACGGGTGAACGAAGCTATAAATATCGGAGAATAATAACATTAACTTACAAATGTACTTTGCCTCGTGATCACATATTTGTGAAGAAGTGTATACGAACAATAGACTTACTGATTAGATGTAACCATCAGTCTTTGATCATCTCCTTGACTTACAGCAAAATACAACATAACAACCAGTTCAGTACTCGACGATATCCTTATGTTAAAAGATCGTTTTCCCTTATATGCATCGTCATCATTCATAATAATTTGTTCGTTGACTGATGAGGTTTTGAGCCATACTCCAAATGTGAAGCTCGTATTAAAAAATGGAAATCGTGGTATGGTTGCATGATCGTTAGAACCATCAAATAACAGGGCTGTTCCTTGGTCTGTTGCTTTGAACTTTGCTCCTCCATAAAGACTAGTAAAAAGTGGATTAAATAAAAGAAGACAAAAAACAATTACCGTTGTCATTATTATAATCATGATCATTTTTATCATAGTTGTCACGTTGTATATTGCATGATTCACACCATTTCTAATGTCTTTGAATGACCTTAATTTTACGTACATCCCCATAACATGGAAAAGTGGGGCTGTATATGAATACAATTGTCAATTTATTAACCTAATTAGATATTCAAGACACTTTATACACCGAATCGAAATATGACGGCCAATTTGAATAATGACAATATTGTTCTTGACTGCCCAGCCTCGCATACATGTGAAAACTCTATTGTTTTCTAACTTGAACACGAGGCTAGACAGTCAAGAACAATAAGAGTACGCCATATTTCGATTTATTCTATACTGATGATGGTAATTTTTCATTTTCTTTAGAAAAGTATGAGTCTATCATGCAATACTCGAATACTGCCATGCAGAAGATCTCGGTTCGAATCCTTGGATCAGTAATCAATTTCTTTACCAAAAAAAGAGGCCAGGGGGTGGGAGGAGGGAGGAGGGTAATATCTGTGTAAGGCTCTCAAATTAAAAATGCAAGGGTTCTATAACTAGATATAGAAAGGCAATTATAAATCAATGCAATTTTATCTTGATATAGACCTTGAATTGGTAATAATCAGGGGTATACGCAATGCAAGAGATATATACAGAGACCGGCGGCGTACAATTACTGTTATTTTAATAACCCTTTGTTTTCAGTCTGTGTTAAACCAACGAATACTGACAAGGTGTATTATTTTATTATAATGCAGCTTGTTTTTCATCGATACGAAATTATCAATAATAATGCAGCCAGTGGCCGGTAGCGTTGTCGTGTACAACTGACTGAAGTTACAACTGATACTCCTATATAATTACCTTAACCCAGCATCCTGACCATCCATTTTCAATCTTGTAAGATACGTTTCATTGGTAGAAAACTCAACTAGTCAATAATATTAAAAGATAACTATTAGTAAAAGTGCCAGTGCCAGTGCCAGTGCCAGTGCCAGTGCCAGTGCCAGTGCCAGTGCCAGTGCCAGCACCAGGATCATATTAATCCATCTGGCGTCAATTTTGTCGAAACTTTAAGAGGTATTAGAGTACTGTCGGCAGGTTGCGTCTAGCCCTCAACAAATAATATTTATACAGATAAATGGTGCCACCTTTAAGCATACATATAACATATCGCCGATGTCAACCAGGCTTTAAGACTAGCACCCACCCTTTTTTGTATCCTCCCCGGGATGTGGATATTATTTCTAATAGCCTTAGACTTAGGAGAGTTTATTAGTTATACCTTTTTCGGATGCATTGATTAATGTTTCGAAGACAAATGTACTTTCCATTTCGCTACTAAAGGAAGCGAGATCACCACCAAGAGTTTGGCAGTGTTGTCGTGCTTCTTGCCATGTTTTATTGAGAGAGATCATTTGAAACAGCGAGGAATTGAACAAGTACGCCATATTTGGTAAGGCTGAAATGTTAAAATGTAATTATTGTCATTTATCACTTTTATTGTTATTGCCATTGTCATAATTGCAATATCATTGCCTTCGTTAAAGTCATCCTTGCCATTGTCGTCGTCATCGACATTGTAAATGAGCGTATAGAGTACAGTGGAGAATAAATGCAACTACCGGTAGACGCCATCTGGGCGATCACTCGGGCTTCAAGTGAGACATGATGTAATTGTTCCTAGAAACGCCTGGGACCTGACCCTCCAATTTGAGGAACAAGACCACGACGACGAAAAAAAAAAGAACCATTTGCATTTTTAGACTCGGGGCTTTTCCGTACACGGAAGCCGACCCGCGTAATCAATAAAATCTAGTGATCGAAATAATGGAAACAAAATACAACAATAGAGGTGGATAGGTATAAATTTCACGTGATTAGTGCCTTCAATAGACCGATTCGGCTAACGCGTTGCTATGTACGTTTTGGCCCAATTCAAATATTTTGGGAATAAGATTATTTGTCTTATGTATATCAATGTCACGTGGAAAATGTTTGGAACCAAAGTTTTTATTCCCAGATGTATTGAATTAGGTCAAAACGTACAACGCGTTAGCCGATTTGGTCTATCGATTTAATCTGAAGTAACTCTCACCTTCTATCTTAAATGAGCAATCATAATTGGTGCAAAAATTGCTCTCCTAAAATAGAATAATACACATGCTTTAGTACAGCCGACCATGCGATATACGACACGGGTGAAAAACGCACGGCGCATGCGTAAGCAAAACAAAAGACTAAGTGAAGATTTTAACGAAGCGTTTCGTGTTTTCGTGTGGTTATGTATTATGCGAATTTCTCTTGTATTACTTGAGAAGGGAAATAATAAGTACTTATGTAATGTGTTAGGGAAATATAAGCACTAACTTTCCACGAACTTCTTAACTTTTAAGATTTACCAAACGCCGGTCAATCAGTCTCCAATAAAACACGTCGACCGTCTTCCGAACGTGCGCAGTGCGTTTTTCACCCGTATCGCGATATACCTGTATCTTTGTGAGAGTGAAATTGTTATCGTAGCTAAAGCACAATCATATCTTTAGTTAACATCAATGTCGGTTGTCGAAGGGAGAGGGGAAACACTTAGTTATAACTTTAAAAAAGGCCACGAAATTCCACAAATTCCAAAGGTATTTTCAAAATGATTTTTTTGCATTGATTATCCTTAATCAAATTAAAAATCATGAAAATGACATATTGAATGTCTTGGAATTACATCACGTTGATGCACTACTTACCCTGGGCTCTGCGTAATCATATCCTGGTCTACGCTTAAAGGAACCTGGACTTTGTTTTTTAGTTGATCGAAGCAAGTCACACATGTTACCACCATTTTGGTCTTTGTAAATGTTGATGGAAAAACACGACATGGTCTGTTGGCATTCATCCATGCAGTCTGCTTTGAAAAGCGGTACAGTCTTGATCACGTGACCTATCAAAGCGTGGTCTTTGTCGATATCAAATGGCCACATAAGGAATTGGGACCTGACCGCGGTCGCCATGGTTACCAAAAGTGCTATACTTCGTAGCATACCTATAACGTGCAAAAAACTATAGAAATGTTCTGCATATAATATGTATATGTCTATATGTATAAAGATCAGTTACAGCTGCATGGACAACACTAAACAGATCATCGACAATAACAACAATTTTAACAAAACGACGAAACAGAAGCCGCACCGCTGGACGTTAAAGGACAACAACATCGCCGTCCAGAACTTTCAAAACTTAACAAGTGCAACGAACTAGACAAGTGTCTTTGTGCCGACACAGAAGCAAAGCATTATTAAGTAACAGCTAACGCCTATTCAAAACTCCCGCCTGAATCTGATCTTCGGCAGACGTCCATCGATATCGATGATGACTGTTATACAAAAAAAGTTTTGAATCTATGTCCTGCATGCTCGCTGGTTGGTCGCAAAGCCTGCACGTGAACGACATAGCCGTCCACAGACACTGCATGGGTGTTCAGTTGTTGTTGCAAGAGTGTGTCTACGCTCGTGTTTTTTCTCTATGCTTTGGATGTATCCTTTAACCACTACTCTCCAGTTACTTCTGTTTGCAGCGGTTTGCTCCCAGGAGTCAGGGCTGATTCCTGTGCTCACCTGTCCTCCTTGCTTTCTCCTTCCTTCAGTGAGCTCTCCATAGAAGACCGCTTTGGTAAGGTTGGAGTCGGACATAAGTCGGACATGTCCAGCCCAGCGTAGCTGTGAAGCCGCTATAAGTGCCTCTGCGCTGGGTGTCTTGGCTCTACTCAACACTTTGAAATCATGTACTCTTTAATTTCTTTCCAGTGGATTCCTAGGATTTGACGCAGGTGCCGTAGATGTATTCTGGTGAGCTTCTTTAATTTTCTTCTGTAGAGAACCATGCACTCAGTAAAGTAGAGTAGAGTAATGCGGGCAGGACGGCTGCATTGTAGACTTTAACCTTGGTTGTCCTCTTGATGTCATGTCGTGACCACAGGCGTTTGCACAGGGATCCAAAGGTTTTGGTGGCAGCTTGAATCCGTTGTTCAACTTCTAGATCTGATGAGTTCGTGCCTGTGATTGCACTACCTAGATAGATAAAGCTCTCGGTTTTGGAGAGTGTTGATCCATTCACCAGAACATCAGGGCAAGCTGGTGAGTCTTCAGGAGGAGGCTGATACAGGAGTTCAGTCTTGGACACATTAATCTTGAGTCAAAACAGGGTGGAGGCAGTGGTAAAGCAATCCACATGCACGATTTGCAATCCAGCATTTGTAGTGATACCAGAGCAGAGTCTTCAGCATATAGGAGTTCTCTCGCACACAGTTTTCTTGTCTTCGTGGATGCCTTAAGTCTTGCAAGGTTGAAAAGCTTACCATCGGACCTTGTCCTCATATATACTGCTCTACTGGGGGTGGCTCCCATTACTTCCAGAACTGCTGCCATGCTGGTTTAGTGTGAAGAGGCCTAGGGTGGGAGCTAACACACAGCCTTGCTTGACGCCATGAATGATCGTAAACGCGTCACTGATGTCTCCACGGATTGAAACCTTGCCAGACATACCTTCATGAAAGCTAAGCACTTGATGATCTTCACTATCTTCTCTGGGCAGCCATATAATTCCAGGACTTTCCAGAGTTTCTCTCTATCCACGGTATCGAAGGCCTTAGATAACTCTACAAAGACGACATACAGAGCTTGCTGTTGTTCAGTGGCTTTTCCTGAAGCTGTCGAAGGGTGGAGATCATAATTTTGGCCAAGATCTTGCCAGTAATTGACAGTAGGGAGATGTCACGATGGTTACCACATTCACTTCGTGGCCCTTTCTTCTTGTAGATAGTTACTTTGACCGCGTCTTTGAAGTCTTGTGGGACACAGGCTTTCGTCAATCACACGTTGAACGGCCTGATTAGATCTCGGTTTAGGCTTTCACCTACTAGTAGCTTCAGGTGCTTTGCCGCATCTTGTGGATACTAATTTTGTAAACAGCAGTACTTATAGGTGATAGTTATGAAGGTGGTTTTATAAAAAAAGAGTCATGTGCAAATGCATAGACCTGTATGTAAATAAAGCGAATGGATAAGAATTTAGGTCAATGCTAAATGACATGCTAAAGAGAATCAGAGACTCAAAACCATTTTAAAGTGCTTACGAAGTCAACAATGGGACATATTTTATTCAATTCTAGACATCGTAGTTAATAAAATCCCGTTGTCAAAATTCAATTTGAAGCAATTGGGAATGTTTTATCGATGTTTAAACATCGTTGTGACCACGCCCTGGCCGGGATTTTTCGGTATGGGGCGAGTTACCGGAAATGACGCCACAAGTTACTGCATTGAAGTGTCAAAATGAGGATTCATTTTGACAACTTCAAGAGAAGTTGTTAAAGTAAATCTAGTCGCGTTTGTTGTCAACATTTCACGCAAGATTCCTTCGACAAGAATTATAACGTGGAAGGAACAGACTATGTAAGCTAGGAAGGAGAAAGTTCGAAACGACCGGTATTCGACAATAAACTCGCCATAATAAACTTGGCAATAAACTCGGCAAAAACTTACATTTTTCAAACTTATTATAACACTAATACATTAGTTAAAGGCCAGGTTTATTATCATTATTGGAGTGTTCAGGTTTAATCATACACAGAATAACATGTGTTTTATTACTTGATTTGAATCGAAGTGTTGTGTTTGTGTTTCGGCCCGGCGGGGTTATGAAAGCGCTTTCAAAACTGATCGCTTGTCGGCAATAAACTCGGCAAAAACTTACATTTTTCAAACTTATTATACCACTAATACATTAGTTAAAGGTTTATTATCATTATTGGAGTGCTTAGGTTTGATCATACACAGAATAACATGTGTTTTATTACTTGATTTGAATAGAAGTGTTGTGTTACTTTGTGTTTCGGCCGGCGCCCGAACCGAACCGAACCGGCGGGTATAGTAAAGCGCTTTCAAAACTGATCGCTTGTTGGCAATGAAACTCACATTTTTCAAACTTACCAGGCAATAACCCGTCCCTTCGTGACGAAGTTTGATATGTGTTTTTCATGCCTTTTAGTTTTATTGTATTACGTTTATTATTTATTACATTTTTTCCTGGTATTTTTTCGCTTCTCATAACAGTTCTCATGTTGTTGTAATAAATGATGTGGCATTCAGTAAGTATTCTTAAATCAAAAACTGCAACACAATTTTGATACAGCATATTTTTTGTTGTTTGTTTGTTTGTTTTGTTTTGATTTCGGATATTCATTATATTGGTGGAAATTCTCGCACGCGTATTGGTTAATCGATTTAATGTAATATCAGGACAAACTGATGTAGACGTAGTGTTTGTTTTGCAATGAAAAATCGTCTCGCCATTTTAAGAATTCTGACCATACCATTGCTTGCCGGATTACTGGCGAAAATATCCTCTTTTCGGTTGATGTACTATTTCTAAACAGTCCAGATTTATTACTCACCAAATTTAATTGGCTATCGTGGTTTGTTGTGATATTTGAGAAACCATAACAGTAGAACAGCCAACCAGACACCAGAGCACGTTTTTAGTTTATGACGTCACACCTAAATGAACGCTCACCCAGGGGCGTCCAGGGTTTTTTTCGTGACCCGTGATCGGGCATTTTAATTTTCCGTGATCCGAGAATTCAAGAAATAATTTCTCGTGATCCGTGCACGGCACTTGTCCCGTTTTAAATGGAAAACAAACAGACAAATATCATGCCGGCGCGTCAAACATGATCAAAAAAGTAAATGATTAAACATAACGTTATACACAGATCACATCTGAATCATCTAAAGTCAATATGGCGGGGCATATGCGTACGGAGGGTGAATTAATCAATTTTAATTAATTATTTGCTATCTTTTTTCTCGTGATTCGGGAAATGGGGATTTTGCTCTTCGTGATTCGTGATTGTGCGATTTTATTTTTCGTGATTCGTGCGACGTACCCCCCCCCCCCTTCGTGATTCGTGCGACGTACCCCCCCCCCCCCCCCCTGGACGCCCCTGGACGCCCCTGCCAACCGGCCCACAACTAAAATGTAAATGGCGCCCGAAATTGTTTACGACTGAGAAAAAGTTTGATCATTTTCTTCATGACAAGTGTGGGAAACATGCAAATTATTCCATAACTGAAGTATTCTTACGTCAGATCTCATTTGTATCTCACTTTGTCTTTGCATGCAACGACATCGCAAACTGAATTCGAAATACTCGGTAGATTGATCCAGATATTTCAGAACGTGATGTATATCGAGTGAAAGTTTAATAAGCTTATATGCGTTTATAATATTAAGACATTTTGACATTCTGCTCTTGAAATGGAAACCCACATGAACTGTTTGTATGAAATACGGTTCCGAGTATCTTCTGTTTTAATTTAATAACGCTTTAGTCTATATTTCCTTTCAAAAAACTGATCGGAACGTACACTGTCTTGCACTCCAACCTAACAATCGCTCGGTCACTACAACAAGGCCTCGCTTTGATATTTTACCTCACTTCCTGTAATTTTAATTTTAAAAGTAATTTTAATTTTAAAAGTAGCTTAAGATAGGCATTACAATAAAAAAGGATAAATAAGAAATTATAAAAGTATATAGGTTTTTTTGTGTTGAAAGATCTAGATTTTTAAGCCTATAGATCAGTGCAAGTTTTTCTACAAATATAATCGCTGTACATCTTCCAAGAAAGACAGTCATCGACATATAATGCTAGGATGTTAGTTAATGTACTAGAGATTTCCGATTTAGCGGATTTGGATTAGTATATTCCACTACTATATGCCTATTCCACTACTTATATGCCTATTCCGCCTATAATCCGCTAAATCGGAAATCTCTACTACGTTCTAGAATATGGCTGTCATATAATGAAGGGAGAACATTTTAATTTTAAGAGCGATGTTTTACCTTGTAATAAAACGTAGTTTGAATACTGTTAAATAAAGTGACATTACAGATTATAATTTGGAATGCATATGTTGTTATTGCATGTTACCTTGAAAATCTCCGGACCCTTTTTATCAGTTGAATCTATATAGGTTGTGAGATCATTAGACTTCAATTTGGAGTGCTAACTGTTTTTGCCCCTTTGAAAATGTCCCTTCTGATAACATCAGTTGAATCCCGCGAATGAGATCATCATTACATTTCGGAATGTACGTTGTTCTCATTATCTTGAACATAGGCCGTGTGGATTTTTTTATTACTTTGAGAAGATACCCTGCAGATTTGACTATATAGCAATTTACGCGTGCCTACCGAAATAGATGACAGTTATTAGCAATAATGCTCGAACTATAGCCACCAAAGTTGTGTCTTCCTTGAAATATTATTACAACTTTGTTGAACTTTGTTTCCAAGGAATTCAAAAAGAGATACAATGTAATAATTTGGTGTGTTTGGCCTTTTTATTAAATAATTTGAACAGCGTAACATCTGCTCGATCAACGAATACGTCAACGTTCAGAAATTATTAAAAATCAATTGCAAAACAATTATGAAAATATTTTTACAGAATTATTCACCGAAACCTTTGATTTTTGGTTGACGGAAATCGAAGAAAACTAAATGTTTGGTTTTGAAAAAAATAGCCAAGAATTTATTTCTAGTGAATGTGGAGTTCAATGTACAAGGTAACATACCCCTGTTTCGATAGCATGGAGCGTGGCAACATCACGGTGTTTAATTTGTACAAACAGAATAGTCATGACATAATTAATAGAAACAACACACACAGGAAAAAACAAAAACAAAATAAAACATAAAAAAAACCCATTATGTATTTAAAAGATAGAAAAAAACCACGGTGGTTGTTTTTAGTGTGTTGTATTTTTTCTTTCTATCGGAATAGAAAAACCAACACGAAAAAGTTAATATAACAATAAAGATTTGGTTTTGGAAAGATCTAGATAGTGCAAATTAAAATTAATGCAATGCACACAGGAAAAGATAACAACACAATTAAACATCAAAAAACATTATGTATTTACTGTGCGATTCGCCGTACCGTACGTAGTCACTTACAAAAACGTTTGATGAATTTTTGACAATTATTTTGACATATTTTTACATCTCAATCGGACCAATCACCTACAAGTTTATATCCAAAAGTCTGCTTAGTCTCCGCCTGTCGATATAAACTTTTACCTGATTGGTCCATAGAGTTGAAAAAATGTCAAAATAATGTCAAAAATTCATCAAAAGTTTTTGTAAGTGACTATGGTTATTATTATTATTATTTTGCCGTCCACCTTAATATTTCAATCATGCATCATGCCAAAGTTATTCAAATCTATCTTAAACTTCTTCAAGTGAAAATATCCAAGTCTGTCCATCGATCGCTTGGAAAATACAGAAACGTTTTCTTTCAAACATTTTTACTTGAAGATCGATCTTAGCTTATTTTAATTAGTTACAATTGGCATATGTACATTAATTTATCCACTTCAGAGAAAATACAGCAATCAGAAAGGAAGTTGGCTGTATTTTCTGATGAATAGAACTCTTTACCTCCGTATGCAAATTGTCCATTTCAGACCACGTGTCATTTCCTTGAGCATTGTTCTTTTATGATGAACGTCTTATATCATTTACATGTCAAAGAAACAATTCCCAAGGGTACAATCACGTGATCTGAAATGGTACAATAAACAAGGAAGGTAAAGATGTCTATTGGATAAATATTTACACAATGTTTGTTTCAAACAAACTCTAAACCCAAGTGGACATAAGAGTATTAAACTAAATACTGTACACTTCCTATTTAATATTACATGGTGCATATCACTAAAGAGGTGGAGTAGGATAGTGGAGCGAATAATAGGAAAATCATTCGCATTGTGATAAGAGCACAAAACTTGGCACTAGCTAGTGACCAGGGTATGCTGATTTTAACATTTAGTCGATGAGCCAGTGAAACAATTAATTACACGCTCTATAAATACAAACACAAATTGAGAAACACCGTAAAAAGACTTTTAAAGACATGCTTGCGCATCATCTCAGTACACCTTCCCCTAAAGCGCACACGCACACAGATTAAGCCACTTTGCCACTTTGTAATATTCCGCATGCATTGAACAACAAAACCATTTTAGTGGTATGATACCCACGTTTTGACAAATATTGAATTAAAGAAATTGTAAAATAAATTTGTCTTCACTTTGGGTAGGTCCGATCCTATTCACAATTACATCCAATTTTTGACATACCTCATATTTAGATCAGTCATCATTACAACAAAACCATTTAGGTGGTATGATACCCACGTTTTGACAAATATTGAATTAAAGAGAAATTGTAAAATAAATTTTTCTTCACTTTGGGTCGGTCCGATCCTATTCACAATTACATCCAATTTTTGACATACCTCATTTTTAGATCAGTCATCATTACAACTAAACCATCTAGGTGGTATGATACACACGTTTTGACCAATATTGAATTGAAGAATATATTAATTAATTTAATATAAAAAAAATTGCTTTGCTTTTGGTCAGTCCGAACCTATTCGTCGTTACATGCATCTTTTTTTTACATGCATATATCTTTATTTGTCAAAACCATCGCTTTCCGATCCTGTTAACATATACTAAATGCATGCACCTTATTTATGAAATCCTTCGAATTCCCCGCCAGCCGTTTTTAGTTTCGTTAGATGAGCGTTTTCGTATAACCCACTTTTAAATGTGTGAAATAGCTATTTGCTTTTACGTTTTTCATTGGACCACAAGCCACCGTATAAATCATTGATAAAAGTGGTTTGGGGGAAATCTATAAATGTTTAGTTTCGTCGCTCATGTTTTATTTGGATTATTTTAAGCCGAGAGCGCAACTCACTGAATTAAAGCACTTTATTACACACAGTCCCTGTGCCATCTTAAAAGGTAGCCGGGCCTTTATTGTCCAGCTCGCCGTACCGTAGTCACTTACACAAACTTTTGATGAATTTTAATTTTGACATTATTTTGACATTTTTCCATCTCAATGGACCAATCAGGTACAAGTTTATATCGGAGAGGCGGAGACTTTAGAAACTTTGCTGTCTGTAATTGGTCCGATTGAGATATGACTACGTGACTACGGTACGGCGAGTCGCACAGTAATTTGCTATATATTCTCACTGCATACTCATTATCACGTCGAAGTAAATTATTAAAAAAAAAACCATATTGAAGGAATGGTATGGCAAGCCAAACATGACAAAAGTATATTGATTTTGAAAACACCAAATGAAATAAGCACTATGTGAAATAAGAAATCACTATTAGTATGAAATATACAATTCACTATATATGAGAAAGAAAACTTACATGACGATAATATGAAATCGTTAATTGAAAATAACGAGAAAAATTCACCTACATAGTGAAATGTTTTGAAATCACTAATTGAAAATAACGAGAAAAATTCACATAGTGAATGATTTTTTGAAATCGCTACCCGAGAATATCGATTCGCAATCACAAATATCGATTTGACTTTTGTGAGCCCTTGAGCACCTTTGTCAGCGGTATGATAGAAAATGGCGGACATAACTATAAGTCCTCAAGATGTGAGAGAAATTTTGGAAGGAATTGAAGAACTCTGCTCTAGAATTTGTTCTCAAGCATCGTAGGTACTAAAAGGTGCAATGAGCTACAATGACCTACAAGGAACTACAATGACCTAAAAGGAGCTACAATAAGCTACAACGAGCTACAATAAGCTACTATGAGAACTATATGTTGTAGTTATTACGATCCAGAGACAGTCCGAGCCAGACAAGCATGAAAACGATGTAAGATCAGAACCGCCATTTATTTCACTAACATACGAACGACGTATTTTCTTCGAGGCGTTCTATTTCACGACAATTAATTAAATTAAAAATAAGCTGGAATTATTTGTTATTGTTAAAAATATACGAGATTGTACTTCCAGTGATAAAATTTAATGAAAAAAAACCCCGTATATTACCACGTTCGTCATTTTTTCAGATGGCGGGTTTCCTTTGTCTTACGATCAAAACAACCAGGCGTCAAACAAATCACGAACATCGGAATGGCGGAATATATGCTTTTTCCATTAAATTTTATTACTTTCAGCGGAATCTCGTATTTTTAGTTACTATAACAAATAATTCCAGCTCATTATTAATTTATATTATGCTTTCAAAAGAGAGCCTCGAAGAAAATACGGTCTCCGTTGGTGGGTAAAATTAATGGCAGTTAACTTGCAGTTCTTACATCGTTTTCATGCTTGTCTGGCTCGGACTGTCTCTGGATCGTTATAAGGGACTGGTCATAAAGTATAGGGGGGGTGGGCCGGAAAATTCAAAATTCCCAAGGAATGACTTTTATTGGCCCACCCCTTAGTCTATGCATAGTTACACGTAGCCCACCCCTATACAATGCACCACAATTACCCCCAAATACCCCCAGTGTATTGCTTAATTTTTCATGGCCCACCCCCTTTTTCATGCTCATTTTTTCCGGTCCACCCCTCCCCCCCCTTCCCTATACTTTATGACCAGTCCCTAACTACAACATATAGTTACTCGTAGTAGCTTATTGTAGCTCGTTGTAGCTAGCTTATTGTAGCTCCTTGTAGGTCATTGTAGCTCCTTGTAGGCCATTGTAGCTCCTTGTAGGTCATTGTAGATCATTGTAGCCCATTGCACCTTTTAGTACCTACGATGCTTGAAGACAAATTCTAGAGCAGAGTTCTTCAATTCCTTCCACAATTTCTCTCACATCTTGAGGACTTATAGTTGTGTCCGCCATTTTTCATTATACCGCTGACAAAGGTGCTCAAGGGCTCACAAAAGTCAAATCGATATTTGTGATTGCGAATCGATATTCTCGGGTAGCGATTTCAAAAAATCATTCACTATGTGAATTTTTCTCGTTATTTTCAATTAGTGATTTCAAAACATTTCACTATGTAGGTGAATTTTTCTCGTTATTTTCAATTAACGATTTCATATTATCGTCATGTAAGTTTTCTTTCTCATATATAGTGAATTGTATATTTAATACTAATAGTGATTTCTTATTTCACATAGTGCTTATTTCATTTGGTGTTTTCAAAATCAATATACTTTTGTCATGTTTGGCTTGCCATACTATGGTATTGAATCTAAAAACGCTCGTTAAGAAAAAATTATAACACCTTTCTATTTTTTGCAAATGAAAAAGGATCTTTCCTCGCAGTTTCTCATGCGCCAAACGCCAGGAAATCTTGTCACCAAGCTCATTGTTCCACAGTTTCTCGTCTCTGAGTTAAGCGGCTCTAAATTCTGATAGGTCAGCGGTGATCCGTTAGACCACTGGAACAATCCCTCGCTTGTTTTGTCGTTGAACCCGATCCAGGCCCTTCGCTCTCCATCTAAGAGAAATAGAGATAAGGATATGGGTACACGTATTACAGTCGGGCTTGTTGTATTATTTGTTGCTTTGTTCAGGGTATTACTTCGTGTAGCAGACATAATAGAGGATACAGTGTATGTGTTTCAATAAAATCTATTGTATTTTTTGCCAGCTTCGTTCTGGGTCCGTGCATGTGGCCTGCGTCACATCCGGACTTTTTCTTGGTTTTAACCAAGAAAAAGTCCGTCTGTGAAACAACGGCTATAAGAAGCGATTTCTTATTGGTTCTCGCCTTGTACAAACTATTTACACAAGCAATTTGTGATAAATATGTATGGTCAGCCATGCGAAGCTCATTAGCATGTTATTTTACTCATTAGCATACTAAAATGCGTTATATGAAATCGTTCTAATAGAGAACGTTCTAATAGAGGACACAATAGAGGAAATAGAGTTCGTATTTCAATAAAAACCTATCGTATCGTATTGTATCGTACTTTAGCGCAGTCGTTCGTTCTGGGTACGTGTAGATGAAACAATAGACAGGGGCGTAGCGCCCTTTACGCAAATACGCATGTGCGTACTCGAGGCGGAAAATTTTCAAAAGGTTTTTAGAGCGCGACGCACGAAAGATTTTACCGAATAAGGCGTGTAAAAACTTGTTTCGCAGCATAAAGTTCGTGCTTAGAAGTATGCGAATACATTGAAAGTGGTCATATATATACGCTGTAATCGTTTTCCATGTATTTTTGTATACCCGTGCGTACTTGTCAAAATGACCAAGATACGACACTGATACAGGGCACATTATACTTATTTCAATAAAAACCTATTGTGATCTTTGTTCTGGATAGCACTTCATAAGAGAATATATAATAGAAGACATGCACAGTGTGCGAATAGAAACTTGTCTCCTTAATTTTAAAAGATCAAGGTCCGGTTGTACGAAGCCTGAATAGCGCTATCATGCACCGGATAAATCCCTATCCAACGGATAAAACCTATACAAATTCTATACACTGGATAACTCTTATCATGCAATGGATAACTTTATCAAGGCTTCGTACAACTGGCTCCAGAAGAACAGATAAATTTTTGTCATTATAAATACACAAGAATACACAAGTGATTATAAAACAAATATCCACCTCAGGCTTAGTGAATATCGGTGAATAAGAAAATTGACTTGACTCTGTATCGTTGTTATTTGACGGTTGTAATCATTAGGGTGAATGTACCAGTTAGTACATTGTCAGGGCTTGTTACGTTATAAGTAGTCCTTTTACGGTGCATTAAATGATGCAGAGTACCCCCCCCCCCCCCACCCCCTTTGTCTATCCTCGAGAAGAATACACAATAGAAAAGACAGTGTACGTAATTCAACCCCCCCCCCCCCCCCTCCGAAAAAAAACAAACTTTTTTGTAAGTTTTGTTTGTTCCTTCATTTGTATGCAATCTTGTGTTTGTGAGTTTCGTGAACAGTTTCTTTCATTTGAGGTGAAAGTAGGAGTTACTTACCTACCAGTGCCATCATTTCAAATGGTTCAAAAACTCGAGGAAACATTACCATGTCCTTCATAGTTCCGTTAAAGTGCAGGCCACCCGAGTAAGTGACTTTTCCAATATTGTAAGTAGGAATTTTAAAGTTAGTAAGGCTTTTCGCTGTTATACTGCCAACTTCTGTCTTGTCAAGTTTGCCGTTGAAGTAGATTGATAGGCTATGCGTATATACATCTAGTGAAATACCAATGTGTATCCACTGATTGACTGGAATCGTCCTGGTGAAAGCATTTGAATTTTAATTGAACCATCAATCTGTCGAAGGACATCTTGATACACCACACCACACCACACCACACCACACCACACCACACCACACCACACCACACCACACCACACCACACCACACCACACCACACCACACCACACCACACCACACCACACCACACCACACCACACCACACCACAAGCCATTATTCTTCTAATGCTAGATGAATATCGGATAATTATATTACCTCGACTTTGTTCGATATTCCTCTCGCCTTTGCTAGTCAATAGACTTACCGGTTTGATTTAACCAACATTATTTCTTCCGTAGTAATAGGTGTTGAGCAAAATAGAACAACATGCAACTCATTAGTCGGCGAAATCTTTATGTTAAAAGATCGTGATTTTTTATAGGAAGCATCGTCATTTATAATAGATTGTGGCTTCACTGATGAGGTCTTGAGCCATACTCCAAATGTGAAGCTTGTGTTAAAAAATGGAAATCTTTGTACGGATGCGAAGTCGTTAGAACCATCAAAGAACAGGGCTGTCCCTTTATCTGTTTCTTCATACTTTGCTCCATTCTTAAGGCTTTAGTGGATTTGTAAAGGAAAAAGAAACAAAACTGTTAATTGTCATCATCGTTTTTGTTTTTGATAGTGAAAGTTTGGTTATTATTATGGCCATATCATATTGACCGGCATCATCATCATTAACATAACAACATCTATATTTAAAACCCTTGGCCGATTGGCTTAAGTTTGTTGTACTGCAAAAACGGCTAAGTAGATATACAACACAAAATATTGAGTAAATCATGCATTCAAGATGACAAGTGAATAAACCCAACTAATTATATATTAAACATAAACGTAGATGTGCCATTGAGCACAAAATCACTTTTACTTACTTTAGAAAATGATCACACCTACTCAGCAAATCAGATGACTGTATTTTAGTGTTCTATATCCCATAGTATCTAAATCTGATAGTATTTCACTGGTGAGGCCTTTTGTTTTTTATTGTTTTGCCAACTCGCCAGTGAAATACTATATAGAAGTTCACAATGCATTATAAGTACTATATAGTAAGCCATATAATAAAACGCTGTTTTGCTAAGGTCATGTGATATTTAATTTTGACAACATTCTTCGTGGATGTCATCATATTCTAAGACAGTTAGATAATGAACGCTCGTGTCCTATGGGACGTACAGTCTCTCGCATTAGATAGAAGACCACGAGGGCTGCTCGAGACTCTATATAACAGAGGACACTCGCGTTCATTATCTAACCGTTAGAGTTGGGTTTACTCACTATAAAGTGTCATCCTGAATCTAGCTAGATTTACTCAATATTATAGGACACTCTCGCTCATTAGCTAACCCTTAGAGTTGGGTTTACTCACTATAAAGTGTCATCCTGAATCTAGCTAGATTTACTCATTATTTTGAGTTGTATCTACTCAGCCGGTTTTGCTGTGTGAGCGCCGGACTATGGTGTACGTGGGAGGTGCCGGACTCACGTCACAGCTAAGGAACCAAGAAGAAACGTCTCAATGTACATTCATTTGGAAATGTGAATGCCCTAAAGTGCATATGACATGACATTTTTTGTTGTCGTTTCTAGAAGAAGGATAGGTGTTAAATACGATTCCGAAATAATAAATATCGATTAAAAGAACCAAGCACCATTTTTGTACGGTGGTATAGGGTTAGCGTTGCAAACAAAATGACGTCACAAGGCCTAGCATACGGTCATTTTTCAAGGCATATAGCACAATTTCAAAACCAAAATAGTACTTACAAATATGTTTTCATTAATCATGCTATATGCTTTGAAAAATGCCTTCAGTGCGCGACGAAATGAACATGTGTTTAGGCCTTGTGACGTCATTTTGTTTGCAACGCTAACCCTATACCTTGTACGGTGCTTGGTTCTTTTAATCGTGATTTCGATATCGGAATCGTATTTAGCACCTATCCTTCTTCTAGAAACGACCACAAAAAATTTCATGTCACATGCACTTTAACGAAAAAGCACATTACTACCGTGCAGTTGACTATCATCAGTATGGTTAGCAAACAGCTATTTTAAAAAGGGTTGGCGAAGGTATTGTTGCTTGTTGCTACAGTCGAAGCTCCATTAGCGGAGTCCGACGCTCCAGTAAGCGGACAGTTCTAGTTACGGACAGCTTTCCAAAACCCCGTTTTTTTCCATACAAACACTGTATTCACACTTTCCATTTAGCGGACATTCTCTTAAGCGGACGCGGACATCTTAAGCGAATCCCAATTGACCTTTTCTATTGTTTTCAAGCTCCCTTAAGAGGACACTCGAAATAGAAAAACTGTATTTAATCTATTTGTCCTTGTTTACATCATCGACTTCTAAGTTTAACAGTACAGTATCAGTTTAACAAGCTTGCGAATGTTAATCATTGAGCCAGACTATTCTTTGTCTTTAATTGCTATTATTGATCTTTTGAAATGCTTTTGTAAGCGCAAAACGAGACTATTCTACTTTATTTACCCGTTTTAAGAACCCTTCCTATTAGGCGGACAGCTCTACTTACGGACACTTTTTTCGTTTCCCAACGGTGTCCGCTTAATGGAGCTTCGACTGTAGTTGCATACCAAGCCCGAAATGCACTTAGAAGAAGATATGAATTGAAACAGCGAAATGTCACAAAGATACGGAAGTTTTTGAAACTTTGTCTGCAGGGTTTTAAACGTATATCGTATTATGTGCTGATATAAAGTATTTCAAGCTTGGTAAACGACAAACAACATACAGCAAAACCTTCACCAAACCTTTTTGAAAATGTATATGAAAATGTATATGAAATGACTATTGTCCCGGAAGACAATCCCCTACATTTTGGAACCAACACAACAGAATATTATACGTCTACCTTCATATAGGATTAGAGTGAAGAATAATTAGAATAATCATTATAAATAATGTTCTATTAACAGTTGATAATTCAACTGGTGTGAGGGATAACACGACATAAGATCATTACATTATACAGTAAACACTCGCAGTTAAGAACCTTTATTTTGGCAAAAAAAAGGTTATAGTATAAAGGGATAGTTGTTGTTAATTTAGGCAAAACAGGTTCTTAATTAGGTTATTAACTGTTATGAAGGGTATATGTTATATCCGATAAAACTCTAAAACAAATACCTTAACCCAGCATCCTGACCGTCCATTTTCAATCTTGTAAGATATGTTTCATTGGTAGCAAACTCATCTGGTTAATGATATCAAAAGAAAATTATTAATAAATATGTAATATCAGTGTCACGCTTACCCTGGTTCCAGAGGGGCTTTCTTTTATAGGGAAATAATACGAGCCGCGAAGCGACGAGTTATTGAGTCGCGAAGCGACGATGATCGAGTCGCGGAGCGATAAGCCCCTCTGGCCACTCGAATCAAATTTTTCCGGCTTTCCGGAAAAAGTTTATCCGCTTCCTGATTGGCTAGTCATTTGATCGCCATAGGAACCATCAAAGGTCATTTTTGATTGGCCCTAAATGCAGATTATGACGCATGTTATGCTAAACCGGTTTCTACAATTACAATTGGTATATTTCACAACGATAAACAGTTCGAGCTAGCATCAAAATACACAGAAATACGGGAGCTAAATTATGTGCAGGAGGAAGCAATTTACCATTTTATTAAGAGAAGAGATGTATTCTCAGTTTTGCCAACTGGATAAAGAAAATCGTTGGCATATGCAAATTTGGCACTAGAAACCGGTTTGACAGGAAATGACGTGAAACAAACACCGTCCGTTGGAGATGTCTCGAGTGGCCAGAGGTTTGTGGAACGATACTCTACCAAACAAACAAAATACATTGAAAATAGTCCTCGAAACTACTTTAAATCGTAAAAACTTCTCCATTACCAGAAATCTAAGACATTTTACGTCCGCGATATTATGACCAGCGGTCTACTGGCAGTCCAGAATTATCCTCGAATTTCTATCGAAATAAATCAATTTATCAAAACCAAACTACTATAAGTTTGTTTAGAAGTACCAAGCGCTTCTGGTGCAGTTGAGATATTTAAAATTGAAGCGCTCGCTTACGCTCGGCATAGAATAATTCGAACGAATTAGGTCACTTAGAAAATTTCAAAAGGACACAGGAAGCCCATGCTATAAACTTTGAATTTTGAATTTCCCGCTTTAAGAAGCCTTCGGATTCTTTAAACAGCGGTATAACACGTAAAATCACCAGGCTACTAAGCTGTAAACATTGCAATCGACTCGACGATCGAAACAAGCTTCTTTGCAGGATTTATCGTTCATTTTTTATGATATTTTGGTGTAAAATGGAAATTTTTTAAACTAAAAAATCATCACTTTTTACCGTTAATCTGCGTCATTGGTGTATTATTTGGAAAGACTTCTAAAACAGTATTGAAAAGCCCATAATCTCAGGAGCATTTTAAGAAGGCGGCAAGGATGGATCCATGTAAACTATCGATGGCAGGCGATGCTGAACACAAGGTAAATTACACATGTTTCGCTGAAATACAGACTAAAGTAAAGCAATTATTTCTCGATAATGTTATTCCTTCGTGCTGCATATTGAGAAAACTAAATCAAACGTAACTTGCATAAATGAATAGAACTTATACTCGAGTTAAAAGTTACGAGGCGGCACCGATGGTACAATGATATTTAGCAAATATATTAGACATTTTCTTTCTGAGCCCATACATTTATCAGTAATTCTGAGCGGCCATTTTTAAATGCCACAAATCTAACTTTAGCATGCGGTGACGTCACATGTCTTCGATTTCTGGTAATGAAACCTCTGGCATCCAGGGTATGTCACGCTATAATGCAAGTGATAATATGTCACGCTTTCTTGCAGTCACTCGATATGGGGATAGGTGACTGCAACTGCAAGAGGTTGTTCCATACGTAAGGGAACTAATGTTGGTCCCCGTCTCGAATAATAAGAATAATGCCGTCAGAGTGCATAAAAGTGCCGTATACTGAGGTTGAGTAGCTCTTTTCTAGTACCTTTTATGGATGCTTTGACTAATGTTCCGAAGACAAATCTACTTTCCAGTTCGCTACTAAAGGAAGCGAGATCAGCACCAAGAGTTTGGCAGTGTTGTCGTGCTTCTTCCCATGTTGTTTTCAGTGTGATCTTTTGAAACAGCGAGGAATTGAACATGTACGTCATATTAGGTAAGGCTGAAACGTTTAAAGCAACTGGTTATAAAATTATCAATTATGATATCAAAGTTTGGCCTTAAAGTAGTTGGTTTATACTAAAGCAATTAGTCGACCCCTCGCCCTCATGGTCTAAAGAATTGTATTATTTCACTTGTTTAGTGTCTTCTCTCGATCTAATAAAATCTCACCTTCTTTCTCTACTAAACAAACATTCTTTGAACAAAATTTGCTTTCCTGAAATAAAATAAAACACGTGTTTTAAGTACAGCAATAACAAGCGATACCTGCGATACCATGTGATACCTCTCTTTGTGCATGAGAAATTAATTAAGGTATTTTACAAATTATTGTAGGCATTACATACCTTGGCCTCAGCATAATCATATCCTGGTCTACGCTTAAAGGACCCTGGACTTTGTTTTTTAGTTGATCGAAGCAAGTCACACATGTGACCACCATTTTGGTCTTTGTAAATGTTGATGGAAAAACACGTCAAAGTCTGTTGGCATTCGGTCATACAGTCTGGTTTGAACAGCGGTACTGTCTTGATATTGTGACCCAACAGCGCGTGGTCTTTGTCGATATCAAATGACCACAAAAGGAATTGACACCGGACAGCGGTCGCCATGGTTACCAAAACAGCTATATTTCGCAGCATACCTATGTCCTACGTCCAAAAAGGTCTGAATTCAGTAAAATATAATGACTTTTTGCCAGAATAACAAACCTAGCTACGCAGAATTAGTATTGGCTTTAAACGTTGGTTTTGCTAAATAATAGATCAATCACGTACAGTGGAACCCCGTTTACCCGGCCACTGAAGGGACAGCCCAAAGTGGCCGGATTAACGGGGTGGCCGTATTAAGCTGGTAAATTTTATAGAATATGTATGGGCATGCATTTCATCGGGACCTAAAAAACTGGTCGCAATAACGGGGTGGCCGCATAAAGCGGGTGGCTGTTAGGCGGGGTTCCACTGTACAGTTGTCTGATTGGGCTATTTTAGTGCCATTGTTGTTTTGCTTGGTGTTGTGAGAACCAATTACTTATCAATCCTGACAAAACCAAGTTCCTTCTGATTGGAACAAGGCAACTATTAGCAAGACTTCCCAGTCCTCCAACTGTGTCCTTTCTAGGCAAGAACCTGGTGCCGACCTCCTCTGCTAAGAACTTAGGTCTCATTCTCGATTCAAACCTAACTTATAACAGCCATGTAACTAAAGTAGTCTCTTCTTGTTTTTCAAAATTGTGTCAAATTAACCGTGTTAAAGCTAGTTTTGATTCCAAAACTCTTCAACTTGTTATCTCATCCCGCCTAGTTTTCAGTAAGATGCTTTATTGCTCAACAGTCTGGGCTAATACAAATGCATCGAATCTAGATAAACTGCAATCAATACAAAACTTTGCATGTAAAATAGTCACAAATTCTAGAAAATACGATCATGTTACTCCTTTGCTCAGGCAGCTTAATTGGCTACCTATAAGACACCTTTTAAGATTTTTAAGATTTTTAAAAGGGACTCTATAATGACTTATAAATGCATGAACAATCTGGCACCTAGCTACCTCTGTGACAAGTTCCAAAAGCGCTCCAATATTCATGAGCGTAAAACACGCAACACTGACAAACTACAAATCCCTTTGTTCAAAACGGCAGCAGGCCAGCGATCTTTCTCATACAGAGGAACCAACATCTGGAACAATTTAGACGAAACAATCAAAAACAGTCCTACACTAAAGACTTTCAAGACGTCAATGAAAAACTTTTTACAACACACTTATATCAATACATAGTTAGTTTTTATAATTATTATCAATGTAAATAGTTAAATTTTCATAGTTATTATCATAGTATTGTAAATAGTTGCAGAAAAAGCCGTGAGGGAGCTTTCTATATTAAAGTTATTGTTATTATTGTTATTTTTTGCTTGTCGCAGGTTACGCTAAACGCCATCTATGGATCTTCACCAATCAGAAATTGAGTGTCACATTTCGCGCGCTATGATTTGCTAAGCGTGCAAATCTAAAATAGCTCACTCGGACAAGTGATGTGCATGCAGACTTTTTAACCCACATCTCATGAGCGAATAGATCGATCAGAACTAATCAGTATTTATTATGAACATTTAGTGCATTTGAACTTACTGGTGTTTCATTTTAAGAGGTTTTGAAGTAATAGATCTAGAAGGCTCAGAAAAAAATATCATGGAAAAAGTGTTCACTGTGAAGTACTCAAATGAAGATTGCAATTTTTGACGTAATAGATCAGACTAAACTACCGATAAAAATTAGCGAGTAAAAATATCTTATTAACCGAGCGCGAGGGCCGTACGGGAAGTTATGGACCGAGTTTTTTTCCACTGCCTTATGGCCAGAGCGCGTAGCGCGAGGGCCATAAAAAGTGGGGAAAAACGAGGTTCCATAACTTCCAGTACGGCCCGAGCAAGCGAGGTTAATAAGATATTTATTATATAGCAATTTTAGGGGAAAAAATTATAATAAATAAGCTGCTCTCGCTTTTCCGGTCCGTACGGAAAAAGTACAGCCCGTTTATTGACCAATGAGATCGTGCGTTATATCTTTGCTATATAATAAACTAATTTATTATACGGCCATGGATGTACTCGCGCTATGATTGGCTGATTGGCGGGCTGTAGATCGCGTATCCGGACCACGGTCCGTCTGTTTGCGTATCCGGACCGGAAAATTGTTTGCCTTGTTGTTGTTTTTCGGAGCGGGAATTTTAACTATATATAAGTTGTTTTTAATTCTCTAAAGAACATAACGTTCGTTCACATACCTCAATAATAGTTGAAAAGTATACTTTTAGTTTTTATCTATCCTTGTAAACAACACCCGACGGCGGTACGTGAGTTGAGCTATCTTTTGTTGCCGATATGTCGTTGCTTTTCATTCAGTTTTAAAAAGCTTTAAAATTCACGATAAGTTTGTATACTAAAGTTTACAACGTTTTTGAAGTCAAGGAGTGTTATTGTCTTTCTTTTTCTGCATACAAAAGGTTCAAACATCTTAAAAAAGGTCGGTTTACTTGATTCTAAGTCCTGCATATCAGCGATCCTCATGCTTTCATCTTCTTCATAAATTATGACACAGACAAATAAATTCCTTACACAGTTGACGATGATTTTGAATAAAGTTCTTATTATTATTTTCGAAAAATAAGCTTCCGAAGGCTCTATTTGTTTGATGCAAACGTTTCTTGACTTTCTTTGATGTTGTGATATAAACAAAACCCTTTGTCCTTAAATGATCTTTGATTTGGAATGATGGAGAATGCTGCAGTAATATTGATATTTTGGCACTAAAATTTCTGTAAGTTTGTTGAGGCAGCCGTCACATGCTGAATGAAAACGTACCGGTTTCAACAGGTTTCAACCCGCTTTTTTTCAGTAAAACTACTGGTAAGCCATTCGAAAGCAACGCGCGTCGTAAAATATCAAAAAAGTATTACTTTCTCTCTTTTAAATAGCCATTTAATAAACGCTCGGTTAATAACCTCTTAATATAGGCTCCGACGAAGGGCAAAAGGTCGAAACGTAAAGAAAAGTAAAGTTAACATTTGTTTTGGTTACAAATTTGATTCTATTTCCTATCGATTATGAATAAACCGTTACTATTTGTGTTTATTTAAAAAAAGTCATTCATGCAATTTGTCCTTTGTTTACATGTAATTTGAAAAGTTGCATTAGTTCTAGTCAAACTTGTGACTTATTCCCCTATCTTTAACTCAATGAAAGTCGCAATAAATAACCAACTTTTAACCAATTTTTCAGAAGTTTTTAATGTTTAAAAAGAATATTGGATTTTAATTATTATAGTTAATTTTTTGTTTTTCTTATATTTTCTTTTTATGCCAAAAGCAGATTAAACAACCAGTCCCGCAGTAGTGCCGGCCAATAATTTTACCATCAGAGCTAAAAGGTAAAACTATATATATACTTCTACACTGATTGAAATTAAAGATTTACAGAAGTTATAGAAGAAGAACGAAGAAAAGAAAACAAAGAGATTGAGTAATATTCAATTTTCCAATCGATAAGTTTTACTGAGTACTCTTACCTTTTCAATTTGATTATTTCTTTATCAATGATTCAAAGAATTCTGCTCGAAAGATTTTCTGGAAAAATAATCATTTGAATGCAGCAAGTGAGATTACAAATTGCAATTTGTAATGTTATTCTTGTTAAAGTTACCTTGAAAATTGCCCTACTGGATTTTTAGCGCTGTGAATAGATATCCCGTGGATTCTATGCATGTAACTTGTACACACCAAACTGGAGGCCAAGTATAAATAGTTTACTCGAATAAAATCCAAAGTATTTAAGATTGACCTTCCTTTAAAAGTAATTAAAACTTTGTTGAATTAGTTAAAGCATCTTCAAAGGAGAACAACTTTGGCTGTTTGGTTTTCTTACTAAAACAATTTCAATATCGTGACATCTGCTCATATCAATACGTCAATGTTTCGAAATTAAAATTCAATTGCAGAACAATTCAAGGAATTAATAATTTAACGGTTTCATTCTTGGTGAACAAAAATAAAGAAAAACTAAATATTTGGTTTTTACATAAAAAACGATGTATTATGGAAACGTGTTGTATGTAGTGTTTACAACATGAGCGGCCGTGTTGTATCGCCGATACAACACGGCCGACGCGAATGTTGTAAACTACTTAAAAAATGTCTAGATTAGATCTTTCATATTTTACCAAAATTTTCAAGATTAAAATAGATTTTGCCGTAAAATTACCAGTTAAAACTTATGCAAATCAGGATATACAACACTAGTGTTGTATCAGATTTACAACACTCGTCAATGTCATGATTTCTTTTGAAAATGTCTCATTAATTATTCATGATGTTTTTAAAGTAAAGTACTACGAATATATTACTGAGTTACTGAACCATTTATTAAGTTTTCAAAGTCATATTTATAATTAGTACTGTTTTTATCCCCAGAGAGGAACCAGAGAGGGTTATATATTTCTGGTTATATAAGCCTGTAAAATCACTGGCTCTGTGAAAACAACACTGGTTGCGATTTATTGTACTCCCTCCTATCATTACTAAGGACTATTCTTGGCTTTCACGTGACGTCATCGATTTTTTTATTTCGAAAATATTAGTTATATTTACTTCTGGCAGTAATACTCTTTAGAGCTCCCCTAAATGAACATTTGTGCCAAATCTTGTGTCTTTGCTGTGTTTTGGTTACGCTCAAATGTTGGCAAATGATAAATTGGTCATCTGGCTTTAAGCTAATGTGGCCTAGATTGCTATTTGTATCGCAGAAAAGATCTGGTTAATGATATAATCAACACAACCGGAAATGCTTTTCCCATACATTTCTTACTAAATTTTTTAGTAATAGCTTGACTATAACTCTGCCAATATTCATTCTTCTGACCTCATATTTGCTAACACTGCTAAATAAAGTATGTGCTTCATGAATTCAGTGATTGTTTACAGTTTAAGCAATAATTTAGGGACTTTCAATATGGTCACGTGATAGGTGAAAGCCACCAATTGGTAGAACTAGAAAAGATTTTAGGAATTCCGATCCTGTGTGCTAGAAATAAATACCCTTCGATATAATGGGGTCGCAACATGACTTTTGCACGGAAAGAATCCAATAATTAAGGTTAAGGAACAATCTCCCGGGGTGCCTTCGTTTAAGGTATCAGGAGGGGTTGGGGACCTCTACTCACTCAAACTCAAATTATGCGCAAGCTTTGTAAAATATTCCAGTAAAAGTATATATTTTTTGAAAGCTGAATAAATGTAGTTTTTGAAAATTAATTCAAAATTTTCATTATTTAAAATGACGAAAATATATTCCGACTAAAGCGTGTTTTGACCTTACTTCGTTTGAAAAGCTCGAACTCTGTCAGGATTTCCGTCTCAGTAATAAAAATCACGTTAGCAGACTCCTAATACATCAATTTCTAAAACGGTGTCTGCGATTTCTCATAACTGCTTCAGATCAGCCGCTATTGAATCTCAAATACCGATGTTCGAATTTATCACATATAAGTGTACAAACTAAGAATTATCTCAACAACGAAAACAAAAATAAAAAATCGCTGGCACCGTTTTTTGGATCCAGATTTGATTTATATTTGAGCAAAGTTTGAAATCAAACCATTGAATTGCAAGGAAACTAGAGCGCTTTCGTCTTTTCAAACGAAGTACAGTCAAAACACGCTTTAGTCGGAATATCTTTTTGTCGTTTTAAATAATGACATTTTTGAATTAATTTTCAAAAACTACATTTATTCAGCTTTCAAAAAATATATACTTTTACTGGAATATATTACAAAGCTTGCGCATAATTTGAGTTTGCGTGAGTAGAGACAGTAGAGGTCCCCAACCCCTCCTGATACCTTAAAACATTGTTCAGTTTCGTGCAATGTTGTTAGAGAAAAATCTAGCAAAGCTTATTATAAATTAAACATAGAATATATCACACATTTTTCTTTGCAGTAAAACATTTTCATATTTTCATTGAGTTATACTGGTCTAGACTCAAAAAATGAGTGTTCTTATTTTCTGCTTCCTGCCAATAAGCACATACATGCCTCCGAAAATTAACTATGTCGGGCAAGCACCAAACAATTTACCAAAAACAAAGACCAAACAAAATATCAAAAACAAAGACCAAACGTACACAAGAATACAAGAAAAACAAACAAATCAAAATAAATAAACACCAGGCAAATTCAAACAAAATGTCAAGAACACCAAACACCATAACAAAAACAAGAACCAAACAAAATGAAACCACAAAATATCAATAATAACAATAAAATACAATAACTCGACAAAAACAAACACCAAGCACAATAACAAATACAAGTACAAAACAAACAAACACCTAAAATAAACAAACAGGAACCAAATAAGAGATCACTTGTAAAATAGCAAAAAAATAATAAAAACAACAACAACAACAACAAAATTCAAAAACAAGCACCAAACACAAAAGCATGCACTCGAGAAAAGCAAACACCAAAAACAAGAACAAAAACAAGAACCAAACAAAATAACACCAAAAGTAAGCAAATATGCACCAAACAAAAGGACAAAAAAAAATAAATAAATAAATAAACAACCAGTCCCGCAGTAGTGCCTGCCAATAATTTTACCATCAGAGCTAAAAGGTAAAACTATATATATATACTTCTACACTGATTGAAATTAAAGATTTGCAAAAGTTATAGAAGAAGAACGAAGAAGAAGAAAACAAAGAGATTGAGTAATATTCAATTTTGCAATCTATAAGTTTTACTGAGTACTCTTACCTTTTCAATTTGGTTATTTCTTTATCAATGATTCAAAGAATTCTGTTCGAAAGATTTTCTGGAAAAATAATCATTTGAATGCAGCAAGTGAGATTACAAATTGCAATTTGTAATGTTAGTTCTTGTTAACGTTACCTTGAAAATTGCCCTACTGGATTTTTTTTAGCGCTGTGAATAGATATCCCGTGGATTCTATGCATGTAACTTGTACACACCAAACTGGAGGACAAGTATAAATAGTTTACTCGGATAAAAGCCAAAGTATCTCAGACTGACCTTCCTTTAAAAGTAATTAAAACTTTGTTGAATTAGTTAAAGCATCTTCAAAGGAGAACAACTTTGGCTGTTTGGTTTTCTTACTAAAACAATTTAAATATCGTGACATCTGCTCATATCAATACGTCAATGTTTCGAAATTAAAATTCGATTGCAGAACAATTCAAGGAATTAATAATTTAACGGTTTCAATCTTGGTGAACAAAAATAAAGAAAAACTAAATATTTGGTTTTTACATAAAAAACGATGTATTATGGAAACGTGTTGTATGTAGTGTTTACAACATGAGCGGCCGTGTTGTATCGCCGATACAACACGGCCGACGCGAATGTTGTAAACTACTTAAAAAATGTCTAGATTAGATCTTTCATATTTTACCAAAATTTTCAAGATTAAAATAGATTTTGCCGTAAAATTACCAGTTAAAACTTATGCAAATCAGGATATACAACACTAGTGTTGTATCAGATTTACAACACTCGTCAATGTCATGATTTCTTTTGAAAATGTCTCATTAATTATTCATGATGTTTTTAAAGTAAAGTACTACGAATATATTACTGAGTTACTGAACCATTTATTAAGTTTTCAAAGTCATATTTATAATTAGTACTGTTTTTATCCCCAGAGAGGAACCAGAGAGGGTTATATATTTCTGGTTATATAAGCCTGTAAAATCACTGGCTCTGTGAAAACAACACTGGTTGCGATTTATTGTACTCCCTCCTATCATTACTAAGGACTATTCTTGGCTTTCACGTGACGTCATCGATTTTTTTATTTCGAAAATATTAGTTATATTTACTTCTGGCAGTAATACTCTTTAGAGCTCCCCTAAATGAACATTTGTGCCAAATCTTGTGTCTTTGCTGTGTTTTGGTTACGCTCAAATGTTGGCAAATGATAAATTGGTCATCTGGCTTTAAGCTAATGTGGCCTAGATTGCTATTTGTATCGCAGAAAAGATCTGGTTAATGATATAATCAACACAACCGGAAATGCTTTTCCCATACATTTCTTACTAAATTTTTTAGTAATAGCTTGACTATAACTCTGCCAATATTCATTCTTCTGACCTCATATTTGCTAACACTGCTAAATAAAGTATGTGCTTCATGAATTCAGTGATTGTTTACAGTTTAAGCAATAATTTAGGGACTTTCAATATGGTCACGTGATAGGTGAAAGCCACCAATTGGTAGAACTAGAAAAGATTTTAGGAATTCCGATCCTGTGTGCTAGAAATAAATACCCTTCGATATAATGGGGTCGCAACATGACTTTTGCACGGAAAGAATCCAATAATTAAGGTTAAGGAACAATCTCCCGGGGTGCCTTCGTTTAAAACATTGTTCAGTTTCGTGCAATGTTGTTAGAGAAAAATCTAGCAAAGCTTATTATAAATTAAACATAGAATATATCACACATTTTTCTTTGCAATAAAACATTTTCATATTTTCATTGAGTTATACTGGTCTAGACTCAAAAAATGAGTGTTCTTATTTTCTGCTTCCTGCCAATAAGCACATACATGCCTCCGAAAATTAACTATGTCGGGCAAGCACCAAACAATTTACCAAAAACAAAGACCAAACAAAATATCAAAAACAAAGACCAAACGTACACAAGAATACAAGAAAAACAAACAAATCAAAATAAATAAACACCAGGCAAATTCAAACAAAATGTCAAGAACACCAAACACCATAACAAAAACAAGAACCAAACAAAATGAAACCACAAAATATCAATAATAACAATAAAATACAATAACTCGACAAAAACAAACACCAAGCACAATAACAAATACAAGTACAAAACAAACAAACACCTAAAATAAACAAACAGGAACCAAATAAGAGATCACTTGTAAAATAGCAAAAAAATAATAAAAACAACAACAACAACAACAAAATTCAAAAACAAGCACCAAACACAAAAGCATGCACTCGAGAAAAGCAAACACCAAAAACAAGAACAAAAACAAGAACCAAACAAAATAACACCAAAAGTAAGCAAATATGCACCAAACAAAAGGACAAAAAAAAAAAAAATAAATAAATAAACAACCAGTCCCGCAGTAGTGCCTGCCAATAATTTTACCATCAGAGCTAAAAGGTAAAACTATATATATATACTTCTACACTGATTGAAATTAAAGATTTGCAAAAGTTATAGAAGAAGAACGAAGAAGAAGAAAACAAAGAGATTGAGTAATATTCAATTTTGCAATCTATAAGTTTTACTGAGTACTCTTACCTTTTCAATTTGGTTATTTCTTTATCAATGATTCAAAGAATTCTGTTCGAAAGATTTTCTGGAAAAATAATCATTTGAATGCAGCAAGTGAGATTACAAATTGCAATTTGTAATGTTAGTTCTTGTTAACGTTACCTTGAAAATTGCCCTACTGGATTTTTTTTAGCGCTGTGAATAGATATCCCGTGGATTCTATGCATGTAACTTGTACACACCAAACTGGAGGACAAGTATAAATAGTTTACTCGGATAAAAGCCAAAGTATCTCAGACTGACCTTCCTTTAAAAGTAATTAAAACTTTGTTGAATTAGTTAAAGCATCTTCAAAGGAGAACAACTTTGGCTGTTTGGTTTTCTTACTAAAACAATTTAAATATCGTGACATCTGCTCATATCAATACGTCAATGTTTCGAAATTAAAATTCGATTGCAGAACAATTCAAGGAATTAATAATTTAACGGTTTCAATCTTGGTGAACAAAAATAAAGAAAAACTAAATATTTGGTTTTTACATAAAAAACGATGTATTATGGAAACGTGTTGTATGTAGTGTTTACAACATGAGCGGCCGTGTTGTATCGGCAGATACAATCGCAAGCCGAAGGCGCGCGATTGTATCGCCGATACAACACGGACGCGAATGTTGTAAACTACTTAAAAAATGTCTAGGTTAGATCTTTCATATTTTACCAAAATTTTCAAGATTAAAATAAATTTTGCCGTAAAATTACCAGTTAAAACTTATGCAAATCAGGATATACAACACTAGTGTTGTATCAGATTTACAACACTCGTCAATGTCATGATTTCTTTTGAAAATGTCTCATTAATTATTCATGATTTTTTTAAAGTAAAGTACTACGAATATATTACTGAGTTACTGAACCATTTATTAAGTTTTCAAAGTCATATTTATAATTAGTACTGTTTTTATCCCCAGAGAGGAACCAGAGAGGGTTATATATTTCTGGTTATATAAGCCTGTAAAATCACTGGCTCTGTGAAAACAACACTGGTTGCGATTTATTGTACTCCCTCCTATCATTACTAAGGACTATTCTTGGCTTTCACGTGACGTCATCGATTTTTTTATTTCGAAAATATTAGTTATATTTACTTCTGGCAGTAATACTCTTTAGAGCTCCCCTAAATGAACATTTGTGCCAAATCTTGTGTCTTTGCTGTGTTTTGGTTACGCTCAAATGTTGGCAAATGATAAATTGGTCATCTGGCTTTAAGCTAATGTGGCCTAGATTGCTATTTGTATCGCAGAAAAGATCTGGTTAATGATATAATCAACACAACCGGAAATGCTTTTCCCATACATTTCTTACTAAATTTTTTAGTAATAGCTTGACTATAACTCTGCCAATATTCATTCTTCTGACCTCATATTTGCTAACACTGCTAAATAAAGTATGTGCTTCATGAATTCAGTGATTGTTTACAGTTTAAGCAATAATTTAGGGACTTTCAATATGGTCACGTGATAGGTGAAAGCCACCAATTGGTAGAACTAGAAAAGATTTTAGGAATTCCGATCCTGTGTGCTAGAAATAAATACCCTTCGATATAATGGGGTCGCAACATGACTTTTGCACGGAAAGAATCCAATAATTAAGGTTAAGGAACAATCTCCCGGGGTGCCTTCGTTTAAAACATTGTTCAGTTTCGTGCAATGTTGTTAGAGAAAAATCTAGCAAAGCTTATTATAAATTAAACATAGAATATATCACACATTTTTCTTTGCAATAAAACATTTTCATATTTTCATTGAGTTATACTGGTCTAGACTCAAAAAATGAGTGTTCTTATTTTCTGCTTCCTGCCAATAAGCACATACATGCCTCCGAAAATTAACTATGTCGGGCAAGCACCAAACAATTTACCAAAAACAAAGACCAAACAAAATATCAAAAACAAAGACCAAACGTACACAAGAATACAAGAAAAACAAACAAATCAAAATAAATAAACACCAGGCAAATTCAAACAAAATGTCAAGAACACCAAACACCATAACAAAAACAAGAACCAAACAAAATGAAACCACAAAATATCAATAATAACAATAAAATACAATAACTCGACAAAAACAAACACCAAGCACAATAACAAATACAAGCACAAAACAAACAAACACCAAAAATAAACAAACAGGAACCAAACAAGAGATCACTTGTAAAATAGCAAAAAAATAATAAAAACAACAACAACAACAACAAAATTCAAAAACAAGCACCAAACACAAAAGCATGCACTCGAGAAAAGCAAACACCAAAAACAAGAACAAAAACAAGAACCAAACAAAATAACACCAAAAGTAAGCAAATATGCACCAAACAAAAGGACAAAAAAAAAAATAAATAAATAAACAACCAGTCCCGCAGTAGTGCCGGCCAATAATTTTGCCATCAGAGCTAAAAGGTAAAACTATATATATATACTTCTACACTGATTGAAATTAAAGATTTGCAAAAGTTATAGAAGAAGAACGAAGAAGAAGAAAACAAAGAGATTGAGTAATATTCAATTTTGCAATCTATAAGTTTTACTGAGTACTCTTACCTTTTCAATTTGATTATTTCTTTATCAATGATTCAAAGAATTCTGTTCGAAAGATTTTCTGGAAAAATAATCATTTGAATGCAGCAAGTGAGATTACAAATTGTATTTTGTATTATGTTATTCATGTTAACGTTACCTTGAAAATTGCCCTACTGAATTTTTTAGCGCTGTGAATAGATATCCCGTGGATTCTATGCATGTAAATTGTACACACCAAACTGGAGGACAAGTATAAATAGTTTACTCGAACAAAAGCCAAAGTATCTAAGATTGACCTTCCTTTAAAAGTAATTAAAACTTTGTGGAATTAGTTAAAGCATCTTCAAAGGAGAACAACTTTGGCTGTTTGGTTTTACTTTAATTATTTCAATATCGTGACATCTGTTCATATCAATACGTCAATGTTTCGAGATTAAAATTTAATTGCAGAACAATTATGAAACAAGTTTCAAGGAATTAATAATTTAACGGTTTCCTTCTTGGTGAACAAAAATAAAGAAAAACTAAATATTTGGTTTTTACATAAAAAATGTTGTATTATGGAAACGTGTTGTATAGTAAAGTACTACGAATATATTACTGAGTAACTGAACCATTTATTACGTTTTCAAGAACCATTTATTAAGTTTGCAAATTCATATTTATAATCAGTACTGTCCCTGGAGAGGGTTATCAGAATTCTGGTTATATAAGCCTGTAAAATCACTCTGTTAAAACAACACTGAGTGCGATTGATTGTACGCCCTCCTATTCATTATTTAGGGCTATTCGTAGAACTAGAAAAGATTGTAAGAATTCCGATCCTGTGTGCTAGGAATAAATTTGTTTGCAGTAAAACATTTTTATATTTTCATTGAGTTATACTGGTCTAGACTCAAAAAATGAGTGTTCTTATTTTCTGCTTCCTGCCAATAAGCACATACATGCCTCCGAAAATTAACGATGTCAGGCAAGCACCAAACAATATACCAAAAACAAAAAAAACAAAACAAAATATCAAAAACAAAGACCAAACGTACACAAGAATATATGAAAAACAAACAAATTAAAATAAATAAACACCAATTCAAACAAAATGTCAAGGACGCACACCAAACAATAACAATAATAACAATAATAAATAACAATAACCAAACAATAACCAAACAAAAGGAAACCAAAAATAAGAAAACAATAAGCAAACAAAAGAACTTAACACTAGTAAAATACCACAAAATATATAAATATAATACCAAACAAAATGCCAAGAGCAAACACCAAACACAATATCAAAAACAAGAACCAAACAAAATAACACCAAAAGTAAGCAAATATGCACAAAACAAAAGGACAAAAAAAAAATAAATAAATAAATAAACAACCAGTCCCGCAGTAGTGCCGGCCAATAATTTTGCCATCAGAGCTAAAAGGTAAAACTATATATATATACTGCTACACTGATTGAAATTAAAGATTTGCAAAAGTTATAGAAGAAGAACGAAGAAGAAGAAAACAAAGAGATTGAGTAATATTCAATTTTGCAATCTATAAGTTTTACTGAGTACTCTTACCTTTTCAATTTGATTATTTCTTTATCAATGATTCAAAGAATTCTGTTCGAAAGATTTTCTGGAAAAATAATCATTTGAATGCAGCAAGTGAGATTACAAATTGTATTTTGTATTATGTTATTCATGTTAACGTTACCTTGAAAATTGCCCTACTGAATTTTTTAGCGCTGTGAATAGATATCCCGTGGATTCTATGCATGTAAATTGTACACACCAAACTGGAGGACAAGTATAAATAGTTTACTCGAACAAAAGCCAAAGTATCTAAGATTGACCTTCCTTTAAAAGTAATTAAAACTTTGTGGAATTAGTTAAAGCATCTTCAAAGGAGAACAACTTTGGCTGTTTGGTTTTACTTTAATTATTTCAATATCGTGACATCTGCTCATATCAATACGTCAATGTTTCGAGATTAAAATTTAATTGCAGAACAATTATGAAACAAGTTTCAAGGAATTAATAATTTAACGGTTTCCTTCTTGGTGAACAAAAATAAAGAAAAACTAAATATTTGGTTTTTACATAAAAAATGTTGTATTATGGAAACGTGTTGTATAGTAAAGTACTACGAATATATTACTGAGTAACTGAACCATTTATTACGTTTTCAAGAACCATTTATTAAGTTTGCAAATTCATATTTATAATCAGTACTGTCCCTGGAGAGGGTTATCAGAATTCTGGTTATATAAGCCTGTAAAATCACTCTGTTAAAACAACACTGGGTGCGATTGATTGTACGCCCTCCTATTCATTATTAAGGGCTATTCGTAGAACTAGAAAAGATTGTAAGAATTCCGATCCTGTGTGCTAGGAATAAATTTGTTTGCAGTAAAACATTTTTATATTTTCATTGAGTTATACTGGTCTAGACTCAAAAAATGAGTGTTCTTATTTTCTGCTTCCTGCCAATAAGCACATACATGCCTCCGAAAATTAACCATGTCAGGCAAGCACCAAACAATATACCAAAAACAAAGACCAAACAAAATATCAAAAACAAAGACCAAACGTACACAAGAATACAAGAAAAACAAACAAATTAAAATAAATAAACACCAATTCAAACAAAATGTCAAGGACGCACACCAAACAATAACAATAATAACAATAATAAATAACAATAACCAAACAATAACCAAACAAAAGGAAACCAAAAATAAGAAAACAATAAGCAAACAAAAGAACTTAACACTAGTGAAATACCACAAAATATATAAATATAATACCAAACAAAATGCCAAGAGCAAACACCAAACACAATATCAAAAACAAACACCAAACAAAATAGCAAAAACAAACACCAAACAGCAAACATACACAATTTAATTTTTCTAAAATGCCATGATTTCATTTGCGTTGGATGCTTTCAAAACCTTTGCCGAGGATTGAAGATTCAAGGAAATGTATATCGACGGCGAAGTAAAGATCATTTAAGCATTTTGCTGGGTATTTAGTTGCAGTTAGGTTTAGGCTTGTTTAGTATAGGCCAGTATTAGCATTTTTTCAACATGACCAGGCACATAACGTAGGACATTACGATAACGAAAATAAATGGGCCTATAACATCACCTTGAGGAACTCCTGTGGTTACTTCAAAGCAAACAGACATAGTACAACGCCTTTCGAACTATCATACAGAGTACTTTTATTGCAGAGTACTGAGACTATTTCAGAGGCAATGTCATAGTTACAAAGTATATGGAAAACATAGACTCTATGTAGTTGAAATCAAAAGCCTCTGGGAGTCTTTCAAGATAACAATTGGTAACGTTTCTGCCTGGAAGCCTACAATAATACGCTATACAATATTTATCTATTGGTAGCAGCTGCGCTCGTGTTTGCACTTCAGGATTGGCTCTACGGTGGACTTCAGGATTCTACTCAGCAATATTTTATTGTTGACCTTGGCGCAGGTGGACATAAGGGTTAATTATCAGGGAAAGGTACCTCTTCTTTGGCGTATTATTAATTAAAACTATTGTTTGCCCTATTATTTTTTTTTCCATCTTAAAATATTTTTTTTTCATCAGTCGGAGACAAAAAATAACAAAAAACAACGTTTACAATTACAAATGAGACAATAAGCACAACGGTTTGGGATTAAGAAGTATGACATGAAGTACTCCAATAAGGTCTTTTTTGCTAGAAGAATCATAAAGTGCGCTAAGCTGCCCTGGCAAAGAGAGATCGCAAATATCTTCAAGGGGTGACAATCCCCAAGGCCATGGCAACATAAAAAGCAAATTGAATTGAAAATCCTCACACTGTGGGTAACAATCCACGTAGCCTCCCCCTCTAACGAGGGAAACAATCCCTCACACCTTAAAGATTTACAGAAGTTATAGAAGAAGAACGAAGAAGAAGAAAACAAAGACATTGAGGAATATTCTCACATATTCCTCACATGGGAGAGGTCCTTGTCGTACTCTATCCTAGCTATGATTACATGATGATAACCAGTGAAGTCAAGAAAATGTGCAAAACTAGTGATAACAGCTGTAGCCGGCGTAGCAGCTCTTGGGGATTGGGGAGAGGTTGGGGACTGAGGCGAGAGGGGTAGGTAAGGGAAAAAGAAAGGGAGAAAGGAACTGGGGAAGAGTCTATGGGGCAAAGTTTGAGCTGTATTGGAGCACTTTATCCCTACCCAATGTTTATTAACACATTATTACCGTAAATAAAGAGTGCTATATGTTTATATGGTTCTAAGTATAATGTCCATACATTAGTAGCGGCATGCTGCGCCCGGGTTGGACTCCTTTTGTGCCAGTGGTAAGGCTGATCGGCGCTCCTTTTTGGGTTGAAAAAATTAGGCTAGCTGCCAAGAACATAACCACACATTCGTACCTCAGGTTTTTAGGAATTGAAATCAAAAACATTTTAAGAGGTGGATGCTCTTTCCGCAATAGAGATTAATATTCTATTTAACCCATGAAGTATTATGAATTTCATTGCTGTCCAGACATACTTTTTTCGCTATTTTCTCAACTGTTAAATTTTATTTGATCCAAACAGAGTATTTAGAGTATATAACAGAGAATTTTTTAGAACAGTGTTGTCTCAAGTGAAAATAAATAATACATGTAAACTTGTAATCAAACTTGTAAATATTACTTTATACAAGACCTTGAAATCTAAATTATCTATTGTTTTGCATCGAATAAAGCTAGTCCAATCAGACATTTTTTTCAACAGCCAACCACTACCAGGGTCTTCCCTTCGAGTGCCGCCATTTTGAAAACAAAAGCGAGAAGGGAGAGCTTGTGGACGAGATTGTTGTGTTTTATTATTAAAGTGAATTATTTTCTGCAAATAAAAGGTAACTTTTCCTGGCAATCTCCCATGCACCATTTCTCAGGAAGTTGCATCACGGAGCTCATTTTAGCACAGTCATTGGCCTCTGAGTTAAGGGGGTTTGAATTCTTAAAGATCATCGGTGAGCCATTAGACCACTGGAACACTTTCTCAGTTGTTTTGTCGTTGAACCCGATCCAGGCCCTTTTCCATCCACCGCCTATAACAGTAATTAAGTGTTCATGTTAAACACCTTAACATTTGATGGCATGGGTGTTAAATTGATTCTCATGCATGGCTGCGATCTAGGTTGGTACTCTGTACAGCCGCGGAAATGATCCCCGTTGCAGAAATGATTCCAAACAAGGACTGTCCCTTTTGATAATTTGGAAACACGGCTGGGTCTTTTTTATCAGAAAATAAAAAGAAGTAACTCGAATTCAACGAATTGATGAACTTTATGCTCAAACGCACATGATCAATGACTATTTTTCAGTCTTCCAAAGTCAGGGATGGTATGAAAAGACTTCTGATGAACACTTTCGTAAGGTCTTAGATATAAAATTATATTTATGATTACAGTTATGACTTAACTCAACTGAATGCATATACCGTCATCGATTTTCCACTCTTGGAGTGTGGACTGTAGCTATAGCTTTTCCAGCGAAAACGGCTTTTTGAAATTGATGTATGTATGCATGCACAATAAAACCGATGCCATGAAATTTAATTCTTGCAATTGTCAAAGATTATAGTTGACACAATTCTTCGTGCTTGCATTTCTCGCATATCTCCTTTTAATTGGAATAACAGACCAGTGACATCATGGTCCCACCACAGTGAGGAACTGTGGTATTTCATAATGAAATTCGGAGCAAATTTGTTTTGTAATCTTTTCTTTAATTTGTCGTACTTTGTGTGTCATGCACGCGATGATGTTGCTAGAATTAACCTCATAACTAGAACATTTATCATCTTTCTCATCTAATGTGATTCCGCTTTATAACAACATGGCCAGACATTTGAACCGTCGCGCCCACCGTAAATAGTCAGCGGTATTATGGTTGATCACAGGCAGCTTGAGAGTAAAAGGTTTTCGACAAGGAGAAGAAGTGATTTTTAGAGATTTGTGTATTAGAGAAGGTAATTCGCAGCCTCAACTTCAACGTACGTGAGGCTCAACTTTTTGAACTGTTCTTGAAATTTATAATTTAAGATTTAATTGTGCCCTACAGTCATTTTCTTGTAAACGATGTAAATGCGTAACGAGCAAGGCAACGGGGACTGGTGAGAGCGTACATGGTTCTAATTTCTGGCCATGAGAAGAATCATACATTGATTACCCTGTTTGGCAGGGATTTCTTAAAAGCTCTGCACGGACACTTTAATACACTTGCTCTATATAAATCTTGCAGCGGAAAGCCGTGAGGCACAGCAGAAGTTAATCACAAAAGTTTATTGCAGAAGTTAATTGTGCAGTAGTTAATTGTCAACTGAAATTGATTGATTGATAGCTTGATCAATTAATTGGTGGATTGATTGATTGATTGATTGCTAGAGGTTAAAAGTTAGAACTTAGAATATATTACTCCCAAGTAGATTACTCTAATGCTGGGCGATATATATATATTTTTGATTGGTTATATTGTTCGTTGCTCGTCTTTTTTTACACTCGATCCCTTATTCACTGTCCTTCCTTTCCAAATTTAATCATTTTCCGGGATCATTTCCGCGGCAATTAATTGGAGGATGTTTCCGCGGAGGGGATCATTTCCGTGGCAATTGAGAATCATTTCCGTGGTGGGAATCATTTCTGCAGCGGGGATCATTTCTGCGGCTGTACAAGTCCACGGCAATTCACCAATACTACAGTTTCGAGTATTCCGTTGCTCAGGCTAATCCACAGCTGTATATTGTGATATATTCTTTTGTATTTAGTACAGCCACTGGCAAGGCAAGGAATGCAAACATTAACAAACTATAGAAACACCATGGGTGTTCTCTCTACTCTTTGACTAATTCAAGGCTTAGCCAGAGTCAATGAGGAATTCAGTTTAGTCAGAAACACTATACCCATTCATGCTCTGACATATTCAGATATGCAAATCAGTGGTTTCATTTTGATACCATTTTTGGTATTTGAACCTCAAATCAAGATGGCTGTTTCAAAGTTATTGCTAAGTTTGGTGGCATTCAGAGAAGAGAGACCAAATATTGGATCAGGAGACTTGATATTATACTCCTTAATATCATTTTGAGAGTTCTAAAGCAAGAAGACTTGAATAACTACGGGAAAACTGACATTCAACCAACAATTGCGAATATTCTGCAGCATAGATTAAACGAAATGTTACTCTGCGAACAGAGCCAGTATCTTTCTCCCCCACCGAAAAGAAGGAGAAAAATGGCTCTGCCGACTCCCTATAATTACCCTGTTGAGCATGCGCGAGGGTGACGTAATATGAAGTAGGTCAAATGTCAACTGAAATTCACAAATGCTGGTGACGTAGGCGGGAAAAAACGGTTTTAAACCAGTTTACTTGATGGATAACCCTTAGTTTTTACATCCAGAAGTTTGGATGTAATTATCGCTTTTCAGCGGGGGAGAAAGGTGGCTCTGTTCGTAGAGTAACGAAATGTATGGCGGTTGAATAAATACATTACTTTCGTTATTGAAAGAAAGGGTACGAACGATTGTTATTTACTGTGAACAAAAACTATTAAGGAATTTATTAAAGCAAAGTTACTAAGTTCGCTATTGTCTATCTTAATATGATGTGCCATTCTTAATTATCATAATTAATTACCATTGATTTATCTTACTTTTAAGCGCTTTCATTTCACAACCATCTAGAACACGGTCAATCATAGACAATTCTTTCATCCAGCCCTCAAATCTTTGGGCGTTTGTGGATGGGAGTCCTCCAATCTGGTAGCTACTTGTAGCGTAGTTATTCATGTTTTTGCTAGAAACAGACACACTTCCACTCTTGTCCAGGCCAGCATTGAAGTAAATCTTCCCTACATGTGTATTGATGTCAAACGTGAAGCCCACGTGCATCCACTGATTGATAAGAAATGCACTATTGAAAAAATACATACAATAGTTTTAAAAGTGTCATAGCGAAAACCTATAGCAAAACTATACTTTTTCTTAGTTTTTTAGCTTCGAACAAACTATAGACAGGAGTCTTACTTGTGCCAAGGACTCGACCAAAACAATAAAATTATTGAGTTTTACTGACATTTTTCGCATGTTGCGTCTGACACAATTTTTTTCACGATTTTCACATTGCTAATATAATCATCTTTCTAATGTTGAAAACAAATGATATAGTTGTGTAATTTTGTAATTTTGAATTTTTGTAGGTATGGGCCCAAAAGTGACACGGCTTAAAAAGGTCTGCGCATGCGCGAGTTTTCAAAAACAAAATGGCGGACGGCTTCGAGTTTCCCGCGCTTGAAAAACACAGTAGCATTTTGTTGGCTTTATCGTCTTATTTTGACAGTGATTTCAAATGGTCGTTGACAATTGATCTTTAAAACCTTTCTCCAAATGTATGTATTCTTTTGAGTTATGTACAAAGTACTGTTGATGTGATAATGAAGTGTGATTTGGGATGGTATAAGTATTTCCCTTCGAAAAACTCGATGTGACTACGACTCACATTTTGACCTAGAACAAGCTCAAGACACCAAGTATAAGGTTGAGTTTTCGATATTTTATACATCATTTTCCGTTTAATAACATATCAAATGTGCTGGTTGTCCTAAGCTTGTGCTGTCAAACGCTACCTTTATGAACTTTGAAATTCGTATCATGAAGAAGTACCTTCAAAGATGCTCAAATGACGATAAGAATTTATTTGTGTTGACTTCCTAAAAAATCAAAATTGTAATGTTATTTCTTTCAAAACCTACATAATTTTATTAACTCAAGATATTATTTATCGGTATTTGATTAAATGTTGATATTGTTTTGCAATAAAGATGAATTATTGACGAATATATATAGTAGTTTTTACCACTTTTAGTTGCACTTGCGAACCAATTTGCTGTATAAGAAACTTTCCCGCGAAAATTCCCGCCCTTTTACAATTTTGACGCGGCCGTGCATTTCTAGGGTTTTCCCGCAGATGTAGTTTTGTTTACATTGTTTTAAAAATGCCCAGAGTTTTTTAAATTGTCCCGTTCAAAAAATATGTCTTGTGAAAAGTCGACGACTCGTTTACGAAGCTCTAGTTCCATGAGTTCATGTTATGGCAGTATAAATTTATATTCTGGGATTGAAGCTAGAGCTTTAGGGTTTTTACGAGCAGTATATTTATGCAAATACCACAGTCAATCGTCCAGAAATGAGTCAAAAGATGTTTGTTGCTTTCCCTTACCTGGTGCTTGCTCAAAGACATTTCGTGACTGTCCAGCTAGATTGTTGGAGGTTTTTGATACATTAAGTCCAGTAAAAATAAGCACGCAAATATGTATCCTTCACTTCAAAGAAGTTGACAAGCTAGAAGTTATCACAAGTCATCCGTTATACAAAAAACCCAAAGAAAGAAAGGTAATGTTGTATACATTCTTCTTGTAAAAAATACAAACACAAAATACACACTGACACACAATTACTACAACAATAATTTACTGAGCTCATTTTTTACAAATTGCAAAGATAATAAATATAAAATTTGCATGAGTTAAACTACAATTTTGTGAACTTAAATGTACATCATATCAGAGATCTGCAGATATAGATCAAGAAAGCCAAAATGAAAGTGTAGTTAAGAAGATTAAACAATTGGAACAAGAGAACCAGCAGCTGAAGTTAATTGTGACAAATTATGAGACTACCACTGAAAACCTCAAGCAAGATAATGCTAAGCTCAGAGAAAAACTAGATGGTAATTATTTGTATATTATATACATTTTGACTAGGTACATGTCAAGTAAATATTGGCTATTTTATGTTACAGGAAATGAAAGATTTGACTGCCTGTTTAAACGCTTCCATTCGGCATTCTATAATTACAATAGAAATGGGGGGAAGGATCTTTTTAAGCCAAAGGAAATGGAAGCATTCTGCAAGACAGCAGCTCCTGGTCTGTTTGAAGTAATTCTGGAATCAATTGTCAACAATGAAAACCATGAGCCATCTAAGGCAAGAGTTGAAAAGCAGAAAAAAAGAGTTGTGTCCCTATTACATAGTATGAGTTATTTTAGAGATCAGGTAAATATAATAAACCATAACAGCCAAAATCTAAACTTTACAGACATGTGTTCATTCATGTCCACTTTTTTCCCCCCCGCAGAAAATGAATTCCCTTCAAAAATACAATGGTTTACATTTGAAGCTAAGTGGAACTAGTTGTGATGGACTAATGTCAGGAACAATAATGGGCTACTCCAGCCATCCTAATACTATACTGAACTACAGTAAGCAGTTGTTTATGATGAATCAAAAAGAAACTCTCAAGGCTATTAAAAATGCACATATAGTAAGTCAAGTAAATATATCTAAAATAAATAATTGCTGCACATAAATGTACATCACTGGAGTATAAACATTACAAGGTACAAGTGAACCAACAAAATAGTTATTGTAAAGTATAACTCTCTATAAGCTACTTTAGAATGATGCACCTTTAGAATGTTTGTACTATCAGTCAAAATAAACAGGTTCCCATTTACATCTGTACTTTCCCATTTAAATCTGTACTTATGCAAATTTTGTTGATGTGTGCTAAACACACAAATCAACCAATCAGAGTATATTATTTCTGAAGTGAATTTCTCTGATTGGTTGATTTGTGCATGTGTTTAGCACACATCAACAAAATTTGCATAAGTACAGATTTAAATGGGAAAGTACAGATTTAAATGGGAACCTGTTAATAATAGATATATCAATCACTTATTATTGTCAAACTACCTGAAGTGTGAACACTTAGAGATCATTAAAGAATTCATTATTTGAATATTGATTTAATTCTTTGATTCAACTTTTAAAAACAATGTACATGTTTATTTATAATCATTCTATTTATTTCATATATCAAAAACTTCATTTGTATAATGAAAATTAGAGTCGAAGAATGAAATCAATAATTGAATAATGAATTCATTAATGATCTCTACATGTTCACACTTCAGGTAGTTTGACTGTAATAGCTAAAATTTTTTTGAAATAACTGTTTTTTTCCAGAATAAATCACTGGTTCTTTTACTAGAAGATGACATCCATTTCATACACTGTAAAAAAAGTCCCCGAGATGCAACAACTAGCACGTCTATTCACATGTGTACGGCAATGGTTGATATCCCACAAAACAATGCTGGCATCGTAAGGCCTCAAGATTACAATGCTATACATAGAAATGTCCAGGTTAAGCTCAAAAATGGCAACTATGCTAACAGCCGGGGAGGGATTGATGTTAATAGTTTCCTCAGATTTTTTCATGTTAGGGGAACAACCGCAGAGTATTTTACACTTAGTTTTTTACAAGCATGTCCACCCAGATATAAGGAACTTGATATGTCAATTGCCAAAGAGAGCTGTATAAACCTCAGGTAAGGCTTTTGTTTTTACTTTGATACTTGTAGCCATATAATATAAAAGCAGTGAGTATAATAAATCCTATTTTTGGCATAGAGCTTACACTGGAGAAGACAGACGCAATCTTGATCTGTTGAACACTACATGGTTGGTTGATGAGTTTGTTCAGGACCTCCACAGCAAACATGACTACAAAACCACACTTGATCATATCACAACAGTTGATCCTCCACTGATTGAATATGCAAATGATTTCCTGTTAATCGTTGAGGGAGATTTCCCAACCTGGAAATACAACAAGAAAATTGTTGCAGAGGTCAGTATTCAAACATTATGACGGAATGTGCTGTATAGAAAAAAATATGTCATAATAAAGACTCTGAAACATATAACTTGCTTGTTCTAGGCCTGTTATAATTTAAGGTCTTAATTATAAATTATTTCATGGGAATAGCAAAAAACAGCTTTATGCAAATTACTTTGAACAGGTTCCTATTTAAATCTGTACTTTTCCATTTAAATATGTACTTATGCAAATTTTGTTGATGTGTGCTAAATACACAGATCAACCAATCAGAGAAGTTCACTTCAGAAATAATATACTCTGATTGGTTGATCTGTGTGTTTAGCACACATCAACACAATTTCCATAAGTACATATTTAAATGGGAAAGTACAGATTTAAATGGGAAAGTACAGATTTAAATGGGAACCTGTTTTTGTTAATCTCTAAATGTCTTTTCAACTGAACAAGGTTAATGGGATTAACTGTATTCCTATAAATGAACTCAAAATTTCATTACCTTTATTTTTCAGTGGGATCCTGCAACTGGTCCTTCACACATACCATCACTAATACCATGGCAAGGTCCCTTTCATGTGTCTCTGAATATCCAGGAGTCAACTGTGTTAATATTCAGACCGTTTTTTGAGAAGCTTTACAAGGCTTTGTTTGGGGAGACCAAAAAACTTCCCAAACGACCAAAGTCTGAAAAAATCTCGTTGTTAATTTCATCATCATTTGGTAGGTGGACAATTGTTAGACACATGATACTCCAACACTTTGGAAACTGCTGCAAAGACCCACAGTACTTGTCTCTTGTCCACCTACTTGATGAAGTTATTCCCCTTGTGTTTTATTACTATGTTGTAGTTTTTAGAGGTGGCAATTTTGACCAATGGCTTGAAACCAAATTTAGAATTGCCATACAATTTATCATTTTTAAGAGAAAGAACTATGATAAGGCGACCCTTTGCCATCTGTCAGATGTTCTACATCACATGGAGAGACCAGATTTCTTGAATCTGATGACTAACAGTCTGAACCTTCTTTCAGAGAAGAAGATCGAGGTCTTTCATTCAAAACTGAGAAGGTAAAAAAATACAATAAATCAAATAATATACCTCATAAAATCATCATAAAATACAGTATGGTCAGCTGAAAAAAATTGAAAGATGATATGTTTTTTTGTTTAACATTTTTTAAGTCATTTCTATATCTCGACATGTTATACAATGTAGTCATGTTCCCATCTTTACAGTATATAACAATTTTTGTTTGTAATGCTCAAAATACAATAGAACTGTACCAATGTGGGCTGATGGGAAGTACATTAGGCAACAAGCACATGTACTAAGTGCGCAACGATTTATTCAACAATTCCAACAAGTATTTGTACCAGAATATCAACGTGGTCTAGGCCAGCAAGACCTGACAAGACATGCATTGAAAGCTGCAGAGTTTATCATGGACATTTTTACACGTGCTTGGCAGACCATTGGTCAAACTCAGAAAATTCCTAAGGGAAGACGAAAGTATCAGGTGCCTATTGTATCTTTTCAACTACCATACATACACCTAATTGCAATAACATTGTCATATAAAAAAGAAAATGACAAAATAGGAATTAATTAAAAACAAAAGATTAAGTTCAGCTTGAGTAATCTGCTTTTGTCTTTTAATTAATTCCTATTTTGCAATATTCTTTTTGATATGACAATGTTATTGCAATTAGGTGTATATACAAGGCAACAAAAGGGATTCACTCTCTACAAACATTTTTTTATAACAAACTGTGATTGCTAACAGTTCTTTTTGAATATTTGTTTTAAGCCCTACTACTTACCCGCATTGGATGCCACAGTTGACCAGAGGTGTTTTCCTCTTGGGTATGCATTCACATGTGACAAAGAACCAGATGCAATGCTTTTCTGCGACAGCCCAAACTGCCAGGCAGATGATGACTCACAGCCAAATGTTCAAAGACTGACGTGTGGCCATTCTTTCCACAAATGCTGTATATTACGAGCTGATCGAGAACAGGGGGACCATCCATATGCAGTGCCTAATGGTGTAGTCTGTCCAGTTTGTCAGGATCCATTAAGAGAAAAAATTGAACAATTGGCATTAACAATGAACAGGTATATTGAGTAACCACATTTCATATTGAGTATTTGCTAAAACCATTAAAATAACACAATGATTGTAATAATGTGTGCTCTCATTGTATATGCTCAAAGGACACAGAGCTTAGTAACTATCCACCATGTAATTTTAGCAAATAATTGTTAACAATTATGATAAAGTATGTTAAATTTTTTAATAGATATCTGGCCGGTGAAAATGATGATGCCGATGATGACAGTGAATCTGATAATGAAAGTGATGATGATGATGATGATGATGATGAAGATGTGAAAATTAAAGAAGAAGACTACTTTGACGAAACATCATACATGGCCATGGTAGTTAAAGCTCAATCAAACTTTGCCTGTACACTGTCCTCACTACCCAATGCACAGAATCAACCAGTCCACAACAACATCAAGGACAAGCCAAAGTTGGATCAATCCACAGCAGTTACTACTAATACAAAAGAGCATCCACTTCTAAGTTGCCCTCATCCTGGATGCACAAAAACGTACAAAACTCAAGGCGGTCTTACAAGACACACAGCTACAAAACACACTTAGCTGTCGACTATCCACAAATGACGAATAACAAATCGTCAAACAGGTTCTATTAAGAACCACAAATTTTCAAAAGTGATGATATAAATGCTTTTAATTTTATGATAAGCTTTTAACTGTACATGAAAATATAAATATAAGTTATGGTCGGTGAAGCAAACGATACAAAGCTTCGGCATGAGTTAATAGCTTTTGATCTTTTACACTCAAATAATTAAACTTAACATTCAAGTGAGCTGTCAGGATAAATCAATGAAACAATAATAAAGGAAAATAAAACAACAATAGAGGAAAATAAAATGATCATAATGAAAACAACAAGAAGAGAGACTTACCTCATTTTTAAATGTTCGAAGATAAAAAACAGCCATCAATAACCAAACTTGAAGGCCATTTTCCGTTAAATCGACGAGGAATTTCATAAGATTTTTAAGTCACATTGCAACATCTGCTTTTTAAATGACACCATACAAGTTCAAACATTATTATTTCGGCGAAAAACAGTAAATGTTTAAAGAAAACCAATGCAGTTAACTCGAAATCATCCCTTGTTTTGAACCTCGATGCTCATGCGAAGCCCGCAAATTTACGCGGTATATTGGAACACGCATGCGCATAAGTCAAATGTGATTAGCCAATCAGACCTTTTTAAGCCGTGTCCCCAAAAGTGACTCTAGAAATACAATAGCGTTTTTGCGCTAATCCATAATATGATATGATATGATACGATACGATACGATACGATACGATACGATACGATACGATACGATACGATACGATACGATACGATACGATACGATACGATACGATACGATACGCCGGATACGATACGATACGATACGATACATAATAAAAACTTACCTATTTGAAGTTAAACTCCAGAATTCGTCCGTGTTTCCGTTTGGAAAAAACATATTCATTTGCAGTTTAAGCTGGTTATCTTCGCTAATAACCCTAAATGTGAAAGAACGCTTATGGAGAAGGCCATCGTTATCAGACATGATAATGTGATTTTTATAGCTTGTTATCTTTATCCAGACACAAAAAGTATAACTTTTGTTGTAAAATGGAAATCTTGGATAAGTTGCATGGTCACCAGCGCCATTGATGTATAGAGCAACTCCGTGATTGGTGCTTTCGTATTTGGCGTCGCCGTATAGTCTAGTAATATAGTAAGATAAAGGAATTGTTAGTTATAAAATGAGGTTTGTAATTAAGGTCCACAGTAAAAACTGTGCCCGAGGTCTTGAATATTACCGTAAATTCAAGACCAAGGGCATAGTTTTTCCCTATCCGGACCGACCTAGGCCGGTAAATAACCTTTTTTTTTTACATTAGTAGGTTAACTTGGAGTTAAAAATATAATTATAATTATTAAAAAAAAAATTAACGCGGAGCACAGTATTACAATGATAAATATATAGAGAGAGGGTTACCAGCCGTTTCGCCGACATGGCAGTTCGCCGACAACCAGTTCGCCGACACTCGTGTCGATTCGCCTACAATATAAAACCAGTTCGCCGACAGTCCATTACCAGTTCGCCGACATTCTGAAAACCTAGAGAAACTTACTATAATAATATTTTATCGTCTTATACCATACTAATGTGAATTGTTTTGAGTTTGACAAAAATGAAAGTTTTTTCTCAGTTTATATTTTAAAAATAAAAATGGGTTGGGTTGGATATTTAGTCAATAATTCGTTATAATGCACACAAAGTATCTTTTTCATAATTTTGAACAAAAAGCTATTCAAAAATATAGTTGTCTTCGTGATATATAAATAAGATTTTGGACTTATAGTCGGCGAAAATATATATATATATATATATATATATATATATATATATATATATATATATATATATATATATATATATATATATATATATATATATATATATATATATATATATATATATATATATATATATATATATATATATATATATATATATATATATATATATCCAATATTCTTATTTCTCGTTTTTTTCTTCAGTAACCATGAACAGTAAGAAATGGGATTTCTTTAAAATACGCACAAATGCGCCTACGTACGTCATCAGGTATTTATGACACGTGGACAAATACTATTTACATGTACATATATATTGATGTTGTAAGAAAAAAATTAACTGGGAGCTCCGCTATTAGGTATTACTTTGTTTGTATATTAATAATATGTTTACGGGTTGCCTGTGAAATTCTACATCGGCAAACACGTGATCAAGAAACGAGTTAAACGTACCATCATTTCAATCAACATCGTGGTGATAAAACAAATTGTATTGTGATGATCAATTCAAGTCTGTTATAGAGAGCACATATATACAAATCTAAACAGAATTCTCTACTAAAGCTATCAATGAAGAAGTATAAGGACATTACACGTGAAATTCGGCAATAGATCGGCAATGGATTTGAGGATGTTGTTTATAAAAGTTAAACCAGCAAAAATCATCTCGACTGTTGGCTACAAATCATGGTTAGGTAATATATGTTTTTCTTTTAAACGGTGTCGGTTAAAACTATAAGGTTTAAAGAAATGGCTAAAAAATACAAATCTATTTTAGTAACGTTTTCGCTTAATGTCAATCAAAAACGCCGAAGATGAATAAAAATCTCAAACTTTTAACTTCTACTTTCTAAAGGACGAAGAAATACACTGACACTGCAATGAGCATGTTTAAAGATGCGAGTTTTTGAATAATATTATTTTTTATATTTTAATAATATTTTTTAACTCCATGTTAACTTACTAATGTAAAAAAAAAGGATAGTTTATTTACATGCCTAGGTCGGTCCGGATAGGGAAAACTGTGCCCTTGGTCTTGAATTTACGGCCCTCGGCCTGCGGCCTTGAGCCGTAAATTCCAGACCTCGGGCACAGTTTTTCCATATCCGGACCTCCCGGCCGGTAAATAACCTATATGTATTGTAGTCGATATTTTTTCCTTTCTTGCACCTTCCATATGAAATGACCTACCCTCTGAAACCCACACCAACGAAACTGTTAGTGCTTTCAAAAAAATAAAAAAATAAAATAAAAAAAATAAAAAAAATAAAAAATAAATAAATAAATAAATAAATAAATAAATAAATAAATAAATAAATAAATAAATAAATAAATATTACTCGAAATCTAAGTTAAAATCAGCAGTAGAGCTAAATACAGCCAGACTGTACTGATAAAGACATTCAATTTTATCTAGTGTAAAAATATACAGTTAGTAAATTAGTTGAAATTCCAATTGTAAATATTCATTAATAAATAGAAATATATAATAAGATTAATTATTAGATTATTAGATATACCTATAGTTTAGTTAATTCAATTGTATAGGTAGATCAAAATCAGCATATATGTAAATATTTTAATGGGTCAGATTGGAAAAAAGCTCTGCTTTATTTGATACCCAATAAAGATTTATTATTATTATTATTGTTGCGTGATGATGGTGATGTAAAAATAATGGTTATGTAATAATGATGGTTATGTAATAATGATGGTTATGTAAAGATGATGGTTATGTAATAATAATGGTGATGTAATGATTAATACTGAAATGATGTAATAATTCTCAAACTACAATTTTACAATTTTGTATCTCAGTCACATGCATAGGTCTTGATACACCGATCAAACACTGATCAAGATACTGCTCAAGATACTGTACTGAAAGCAATTATAATTCATTCCATTTCACTCTTTTTTTTCCACCGCTTTCTCCTTTTTTACCTGGCTTGCCTATTTATTTACCTACTTACCTAACTATTTGCCTACGATTTATTTTTTATTTTATCAGTGGACGTCCTGTGACTAGAACCGGGAACCTCGAGCTCTTGCATGAAATTCTAGTGTATTACTGACCAACTAAGCTAATAATGAATTCGTTGACAGTTTTGGGTTGATGTCATATTTTATTGATGTTTTCCTCATACATGTAGGTTGATCACTTATTATATGAGAAAAAGTTCAAAATGAATTATTGATTTGTTTGAGAAATCATCACACAGAAATCATCTATACATCACCATTATAATAACCAACATCAAAACCTTCGCTCCGCCATCATCATCACATCATCATCATCAGCATATCACCATCATCATCACAACGCAATCATCTGTACATCACTATTATAATAACCAACATCAAAACCTTCGCTCCTCCATCTTCATCACATTACCATCATCATCATATCACTATCATCATCACATCACCATCATCTATACATCACCATTATAATAACCAACATCAAAACCTTCTCTTCACAATCATTATCACATCACCATCACCATCACATCACCATCATCATCACATCACCATCATTATCACATCACCATCATCATCACATCACCATCATCATCACATCACCATCATCTATACATCACCATCATCTATACATCACTATTATAATAACAAATATCAAAACCTTCGCTCCACCGTCATCATCGCACAGCAATCATTATTACATGACCATTATAATCACCAACATCAAAACGTACCTTCACTCCCCTATCATCATCACATCACCATCATCATCACATCGCAGTCATTATTACATGACCATCATCTTTACATCACCATTATAACCACCAACATCACAACGTACTTTCACTCCACTATCATCATCACATCACCATCATCTATACATCACTATTATAATAACCAACATCAAAACCTTTACTCCACTATCATCATCACATCACCATCATCTATACATCACCATTATAATAACCAACATCAAAACCTTTACTCCACTATCATCATCACATCACCATCATCTATACATCACCATTATAATAACCAACATCAAAACCTTTACTCCACTATCATCATCACATCACCATCATCTATACATCACCATTATAATAACCAACATCAAAACCTTTACTCCACTATCATCATCACATCACCATCATCTATACATCACCATTATAATAACCAACATCAAAACCTTTACTCCACTATCATCATCACATCACCATCATCTATACATCACTATTATAATAACCAACATCAAAACCTTTACTCCACTATCATCATCACATCGATCGCCATCATCTATACATCACCATTATAATAACCAACATCAAAACCTTTACTCCACTATCACCGTCACATCACAATCATCACAATTAAACAAGGCGAAAATAAATACAAGAAAGGAATTTGCATAAAAACATTGTTAATAACATCGATGTCATAATGTGATACATCTCATGTTATGTCAAGTTCTACTTGGAACATTACCTGATATTAGCATCATGTCCATCCATAGTTAATCTTGCAAGAAATGCTTCGTTTCGTCCAAAAAAAACTGAAAAACAACCGGTTATTAGGGATGGACCATTAGAAAGGTGATGGGAGTTAGGGAAGTTTTTTTGTCCATTTTTCGTAGGTAAAGATAAATATGCTTTAATTTTTATGCTCTCTTCTTCCCATACGTGTTTTTTCCCTAACCATCTAATCACTTTTCTAATTGTCCGCTGTTTTTAAAACTGAAAACTCATCTACACAGGAACAAAAATCACGCGAGCCTTTATAGTCTCCTTCATAGTTCCCTGCTAAATCTTAAAAGGTAGCCGGGCCTTTGCATCGAAGCAAGACGAACGTTGAGTTTGCAATGATAGAGACCTTTTAACACCTTGCCTGACAATTATTCACGTGTCTCTTTTATTGCAAGTTCAACGTTCGTCTCGCTTCGATGCAAAGGCCTGGCTACCTTTCAAGATGGCGCAGGGAACTGTGAAGGGAACTATTATTCACGTATCTCTATCATTGCAAGCTCAACGTTTGTCTCGCTTCGATGCAAAAGCCCGGCTACCCTTCAAGATGGCGCACGCAGGAAACTGTGAAGGGGACTATATTGCATAGGTCAATGTTTCTCATTGAAGGGAAACCATGCAAAATTCCCGAACAAAAACAACATAAACACAAATAATTTCCGAAAACATGCTTCACAATACCTCGAGGAGACGGCAATACAAGTACTTCGTCGACAAATCTACTTTCCAGTTCGCTACTAAAGGAAGCGAGATCAGCACCAAGAGTTTGGCAGTATTGTCGTGCTTCTTCCCATGTTTTTTTGAGAGAGATCAGTTGGAACAGCGAGGAATTGAACATGTACACCATATTTGGTAAGGCTGAAAGAAAAGAAACAAAGTGATATTCCGGAATAGCAACTACGTATTAGATAGTTACTAGTACCGGTAGCAATATTATTATCGATGTACGTATTGCAATATATGTAATATTGCTGCTGGCCTAAGTGTCTTTGGTATATAATTCCTATTCAATGTCCAAGCCCATTGTTTTCCTTCATGCGCAATAATTCACTGTTGCAATTGAGAATGCGTAACGTTTGTAGGCATCATCACTTTTTGTATTAAACATCCCACATGGATTATGGACCGTGTTTGGAAGAGAGCAGGTTGAATAGGTATTATCTATTATACGTGTGGAAAGTGGCTAGACTTTGCTTGGAGTCGGTCTAGAATGGAGAAGTAAGACGACTCCTTCCCTCCACTAGTCTGATGGCTCAACTGAGTGTTAGTACTTTCTCACCTCTCTACCTGGAGACACAGGTTAAAGTCTGGACTCGGCAGTGTGCGCGGAGGAAACCTTTAAATGGTTCAACGGGTATGACGGCGACTTCCAGCAAAGCACTGTGGAGTGCTTAGGGCACTGTGAGAATCTCACTTGATGACCATCCACTGCATCCTGTTTGACCTCCGGATGTCTTGGCCTTGCCTTGCTACTGGAGCCAGGTCAAAGTGGACAAGAGAGTGAGGCTGACGACTGCGCAACTTTCCTTCACTTTAATCAAAGTTCCGCGCAAATCACACAACCTAAAAGCCCTGCGGCGATGGGCGAGCGGTGAAGCAGCAGGTGTGGATACACTGGAAGCTGTGGACGCGGACTTGCACGCAGGCGACTCAGGCCGGCCATTGGGTCGCTTTTTTGCTGGATTTGAAGCAGCAGCAGAATTCGGCAGCAATCTGAGCGGCTGAGCAGCCCTCTTTAGGATAGCACTGCTCACCTCCCTGGCATGAGGACAGGTCTAGAAAAGGTGCCCTAAAAATTGCCTGCTTGACAACAATGCCTGGCCAGTTTACCGTGGATGGCGGGAAACCCATCCTTGCGGTCGAAAACATAAGAAAAGATTAATAAAGCTGAAGGCACTTACAATTGGCCTCTGGAATGTAAGAACACTGATGGATAACCCACATGCTAATCGACCCGAAAGAAGACCAGCACTTGCTGCTAGAGAATTATGACATCGATGTTGCTGCCCTGTCTGAGACTAGACTAGCAAATGTACGACATCTTGCAGAGCCTGGTGGAGGCTATACCTTCTTCTGGAGTGGACGTAGTGAGGAAGACAAGCGCAAAGCTGGAGTCAGTTTTGCTGTAAAAAAAATCATATTGTATCCAAGCTGGCCAGTCTCCCTAAAGGACTCAACGACCGTCTGATGATACTGCACCTGCCCCCATGAGTTTGGTAATACCCTCTCTATGATTAGTGCTTACGCACCCACAATGACCAATCCTGACAACGTTAAGGACATGTTCTATGAAGATCTGAACACCCTGCTCGAATCTGTTCGAAAGTCAAATAAGCTACTTGTTCTGGGTGACTTTAATGCACGTGTAGGCAAGGACTACTCAACCTGGGAAAGGGTTCTTGGACAACCCTACTCTATGGCTGTGAAACATGGACTGTGTACAGCAGGCATGCCCGTAAACTAAACCTGTTTCACCTGAGATCGTTACGCAAAATCCTCAGGATCACCTGGCATCATAATTAAAGTACCTGACACTGAAATTTTAGCCATTGCAGATCTACCATCTATCCACACCCTGTTGCAGGTACACCAGGTCAGATGGGCTGGTCATGTCCAGAGAATGACTGACACCAGCATTCCAAAGCAACTGATGTACAGCGAACTTCAACTGGCAAAAGGTCACACGGCGGACAGCGAAAAAGGTAAAAAGATACACTAAAGGCCTCCTTAAAGTCACTCAATATCGACCCTGCAACCTGGGAATATACAGCACAGGACAGGCCTGTCTGGAAATCTGCCATCAAGCAAGAATTGATGAAAAACTCCGGATCAACTCAGCGGTAGAGAAGAGGAGAAGACGAAAGGAGTGTGATCCTGATACTAATACAGTTTTAACCCCTCATTCCTATTCGATCTGGGAAAGACGGTCTCGAGCAAAGATTAGCCTAATTAGCCACTCAAGAAAACACAACTGAGGACGAATAATTAATAAATCTATTATAAAATAACTATTTGAAATCACGTATTTTAATTGATATTTTTGAGGCGCGTTCTTTATGAGAGCACACAGCACGCGCGTTTGCACGTTGATCAATTTGTATTTTATGAAATAACAGTAGTTGCTCTGTTTGCAAACGCAAAATCATGTAATTTGGATATATGACCAGTGTGCTAGAGCACTTTGAATTTGATCAATTTCAGCTTTTTAATAACCCAGCAAACATGGCTTCTAACACAGGAAGCCCAAAATTAGGAAATGCATTTAAAATGCTGTTTTGTGTACAAGGAAAGATCAATTTCAATGACAAAACCCGAACAACTTGGATTAACAAACTAAAAGTTGTTTTTGCCACCAGATTTTATCCATTAAATTGGATTTGAAATGTGGGTCATGAGCCACCAAAGATGTTGATGGCTCTAAAAAATCAGGAATAATGAGATTCAAAAACCTATTAGTATTTTTTTGATTAGTACCTCAATACCTATTTGTGCATAGAATATTATGAGATTTGTTGAGGATGGCCTGCCAATCAATTCTCTATGCCTACAGAATACCAGACTTAAAAGACGCTTATAGCTATATTATACTTTATACTTTACCTTCTTTTAGTGCAACACAATTTTCTTTTGGACAATATTTGCTTTCCTGAAAATACAAATGTTTTAAAGTTTAAAAAAGGCAGTCAGGGACTGCATGAGAGGCTTCTGTTTTTAATTAAATATCAATATAAAAGTAAAGTATTGACAAAATATTGCTGAAAATTACTAATGAGGCTCAATAATATTTAAGAACAGCTAAGAAAAATGCAGTAAACTGTTTCTGCTGTCACAAAAGAGACATAAATGAATATAAAAGATTCGGTGTTCATTTCGGAGGAAAGTCAGCACCAAATCGAAACATCGTTTAGGATTGGTTTAAAAAACAATAGTCTTTCCAAACAACAGACCTTTTCACAGTTCCATTCAGTGACCACAAATAATAGTTCCAAGTCGAGGTTCCATTTGCTGCGCATAGCAAAACTATCATTTACCATGTGCATTAACTGGAACCTCGACTTGGAACTATCATTCGTGGTCACTGAGCAGAACTGTGAAAAGGACTATTGCCCTAAATTTAACCAAGCAATAGCGGTACTGTATTAGGGGGCCACGAAAACGCAGCTTTTAATGAAAATGTTTAATGAATTATTCATGAAATTTAAAATAAGGCTTACTCTTCATTAAAGAACTCGATCGATACTGGTGCAGAAAGGTGTATAATAAATGATCTATATACATTACATACCCTGGCTTCAGCATAATCGTATCCTGGTTTATGCGTAAAGGATCCTGGACTTTGTTTTTTAGTTGATCGATTCAAGTCACACATGCGACCGCCCTTTTGGTCTTTGTAAATGTTGATGGAAAAACACGTCAAAGTCTGTCGGCATTCGGCCATACAGTCTGGTTTGAACAGTGATACTGTCTTGATTTTGTGACCCAACAGCGCGTGGTCTTTCTCGATATCCATTGACCATAAAGGACTTAACTGGCCATTAACGACGGTCGCCATGGTTATCACAACAGATAAATATAGCATCATTTCGGCAATCTACGATAAAATAGTACTATTTCTCCCTTTAACTGATAAAAGCCGTATAGCTCACAAGCGGAAAACACATTGAACTCTGGATTTTTAATATACATTTATTTCAACCACAGGCATCCCCTTTTTCTATTTGCGGGGAGGTTGTATAACTGTTATCTCTAATTCAGCATTGTTATTGCATTTGGAATTTATTTATCTCCAAGCTCCTATTGATCTCAGAAAATACTCTTCGACTGGGTTCCTTTTTATCGAAAATCTTAAAAATAATGTAGTGCTCCTTATTGAGAAAAAACCGTCATAATGTATTTTTCCTTGAGTTAAACTTGAGCAATATTTTCAATACGCTGTTCAAGCACCGAAAATTATGTACCCCATGTTGCCTTCTTAAAGTGACACCGCTAAAATAGCAGTATCCAAAACAAAATTTCCGCGATTACTTTGGAATACAATTAAATATCAAAAATCGGAGACGTATTTTGAAGATCAACTCTTGATAATGACTTCTGAAAAGCTTCAGATAAATTGATCAAATATTCCCTTCGATGAGAAACTAAAAATGTACGGCTAATTGAACGCAAATTCCCTTGCAAGAAAAACGCAAAAAAATTTGAACTTCTCAAAACCTCTCCAAACACACAATCCGAATACTTCCAATAATAATAATAGCATACTGAATAATCACAATATCGGGACTGAGATATTTTTTGAGTCCTTTTCTTACTTGAATTATTTATTTAAACATTAACTAGCTAAACTAATTATAGATTTTGTTATGGAAAAATTACTGAATTATTATGTTGACGTCCCTGTATTAGAGTAGACGCACTAAATCCGTGACATATAATTAGTACTAATTATTACTATTTCATAAAAAAATTCTTTGTTTTCTATTGTTTTATTATCACTATTTAGTACTAAAAATTAGTATTTGTTTCACGGATTAAGTGCGTCTACTCTATCATTTATCATCTTATTAATAAGATTAGATATAAATATAAAACGAAATTAGCTCCCATCCAGTTGAAATTAGCAAAACTATAATTAATTCTAGCTTGCGAAAATAAAAGTTTTGTTTACGAAACTCCTCTGTCAAAAACTGTCAATAAAATACGTTCAATTTAAAAAGCCTGAAATTAGACTTTTGAAAATTACTGACAAAAAATCCATAATAAACAAATAGTAAATATACTGATACACCAATTCATAAGTGTATCGAAATATGTATAAAAGTATTATAGAGTAAGGTATACAAATTTGTTTTGACGAAAACCCTGCACTTGTCGATAACTTTCAAAAAAAACATATTTTTAATTATAATAATTGTTGTGTTGAATTCAAAAACGTTTTAAAATAAACATTTATCAAAATATAAGTAATGTTTTATATTTTAGATTTGACATTTTTTTATGTTGAATTCAAAAATATTTTAAAATAAACGTTTATCAAAATAAAAGTCATGCTTTATAATTTAGATTTGAATTTTTTTTTTGTTGAATTCAAAAATATTTCAAAATAAAAGTAATGTTTTACATTTTTCATTCATAAATCTATCAAAATAAAATTGTTTCAAGAATTATTGTTATTCAGTACTTAAATTAATCTTTAGCAATCACACATAAAATGGTTACATGTAAATCGTATTTTTTGTCAAGGTTTTAAATCAATGCATGAATAGGATGCTGAATAAACCATTATTAAATGATACACATATTACGTTTTAAATTAAATTAAATCAGAAAATTACATACCCCGAATCCTTTCCTCAGTTTTCCCCAAAGTTGACTTCTACAAGATCAGAAAACGTTACATTAATTATGACTATTACGTAATCTCTATTGATTGTATCCTGCTGGTTTCTATTTTAGGTTTCTATTTTACTCCAAAGTTGTTTTAGTATTGACCAATTACAAAACGGCGTAACTTAACAGGGCTCTATTCAAACTAGCTATGATATGCTAACTGACTAGATACCCTGTTTAAATAAAAAAAATAATATAAAAATTAACTAACTTATGACTAAAGTTATTGAATTAAGTATGTTAGCTGGTTTTGCATGGATATGCAGACAAAGTATCTATGGCAATCATGCTTTAAAGTTTCTACTTTACTCCAAAGTTATTTTAGTATTGACCAATTAAAAAAACGTACCTTATGGCTAGTTATTGAATTTGGTACGTCCGGCAGCTGGTTTTGCAGAGATGTGTACACAAAGTATCCATGGCAATCATGCTTTGAAGTTTCAACTTTAAGTACTCCAATCAATAAACTGAAATACTAAAACAGCTATTTTAGAAGTGTTACAGATTTAAGGAGGCAACGGGGTAATTTAACAAGAATCTTAGGCACAGTTTTGATAAATGATATCTCGTGATCCCATTTAGAAAGTAAACATCGTATTGTTGATTGTTGTGGAAGTACAACAGTAGCCTACCGAGCTTTGGAGTGAGGGCAAGAGAGCTGAAAATTTGAATAATTTGTCAAAATTGGATTACTTCGCTCTGACTTAAAAGAAAAACATTTTTTTTTATAATCAAAATAAATGGAATCGTTTCTACATTTATCAAGCTTTCTGAAAATGTATAGTTTAATTGGGTTTAAACTGAAAGCTTAGGCGTTATATCAAATTGAATGAACACCTGTCGCTAGGGTTGCCCTGATACTTTAAGACCGATTTAAACTGTACGATTTTCTCCTATAACTGACGCATGCAACATGCATACAACTTGCATGACTTACCTCGGAACAATCACGACTAAAAGTATCAGATTAGCCTGCGTAGCAAGCGTTTCTTTTTGGGGAATGGGAAAAAGTTGATTTGGGATAGCTGTGTTGCCGATGAGGCCGCGCGAAACCTGAGACGGGGGGAGGGGGGGGGGGGGGGGGGGGTCGTCATCACGTTTCACAAGTCGATAGTTATGATATTAACGCACCACGTACAAATTTAAGTCACGTTCAACATAGTATTCACATATAACAACTAAATTGTTCGTTATTTTCACGAATCACGCACAAATTCATTTACTTATTTATCACGCACCCTATACACAACGTATCCATGACAATTATGCTTTGAAGTTTCAACTGTTTCAAGAAAGTTTCAACCGGGGGGGGGGGGGGGTACTCCAATCAATCAACCAAAAGTATGAAGAGTTATCAGTTTGATTGGGTATGTCCAGCTGGTTTAGATGTATGCAAAGTACTAGAGCAAATGTAGTTAAACCATGAAATGCAATCTCAGAGAGTACTAACAAATAGTGACTATATTGTGTCACTATCGCTCAACCAGAACATCTTGAGACAAATTAAAGAGTAATACACAAGAAACCTCATTATCCTTTGTTTTATTATTTATTCTGGGTGAATATTAGCAACAATTAGTCACTAAATGTTACTTAATAGGATTTGGGTAGGGGTGTTCCTCATCTAATACCTACGTAATATACCTGATTATGACAAAAAAACTAAAATGAAAGGAAATGGGGTAAAAAGATACCCTGTTCATGACAGAAAACTCAAAAAACCATACCCTGTTCAGCGGATCATCCCCGTATAGTAAATATATGTGAGCATCCCCCCCCCCCCCCCCCCCAAATACACTGTATTGTTTCAATTTAGATTGAAAGAATGCTAATAAGTAGAATCTTGTTGAAAGACTATAGAGTGAAGAAATTTAACCGTGAAACAAAATAAAATAGTTAAGGTGTAATAGTCAAATTAACACAAAAGAAAACAATGGAATAAGAGACTGCTAAGGTGTATTAGTCTAATATCTTCACTCTATTACAAAGTCAATCAGTTGATTAGTTACAAATTGCAATTGTAGGCCGCCTCTTAAAGGCTAATTATCATTACGTCATAAACAAGTATATTCAGAGTGCTGCACGTGCGTTGGTTTAGACAGTTTACACATGTTTCAAAAATCGTTGTCGCAGCCAAAGCTACAGTCCACACACTGAACCCTGCAAAGGATGTCGGTATTTCTTCTTTTGTTAACAATTCATTCATAGCATATTTTGGTTGTACGTGTTTGTGTTGTATGAGCATAACACTGTTACAGTTGTAGATGACGAAACACTGATATTTCTTTGAAAAACGTGATATAAATATAATAATCGGTTCATAATACCGACAACCTTTGCAGGCTTCAGAGTGTGGACTGTAGCTTCGGCTACGACAACGATTTTAGAAATAGGTGTATTTGAACCTCTGCTTTCTCTTTCAAAGGATGAACCACAGGCAGCCCAACTAGTCTATCTGAGGATTTTCTTTTAATGAATATAAAGTTGTTGTTTTTTACCGCTCGCCGAGCGCCATATTGAAAAGTCTGATCATTTGTTTTTTGGGCGTGCGGGTGGGGCTCCTGTGGTTTCACTTATTCGAATTGCCGCGGATGGGATTCCTGTGGCTTTTTTCGAAAAGTCGTGCGGTGTAGTATACATTTTGACAAGGTATGAAACTCAGTCACGTGACACATTTGTTTTCGCGTGTTGATTTACTAATCAGCCATAGGAGAAAATTTTAATTTTTTTTTGAATATATAAATTTTACGTTGATCTTCAACTACAGTAAAAAGTATGATAATCTCTGAGCTTAGCAAAAGAGTTAAAATTAAGTTTTAAAAAGGGCAGCAGGCAGTCGAGGTGCGCCGCAGGTCTGGTTGTATAGGCAGAAACTTCCGATAACAGTCGGGTTTTTATAATATATCGTGGAGAAATCGTGAAAATATCAATCGAGCCGAGGTGTCGTGAAATACCACATTCAGAGAAAAAGTTCCTCAGATAGACTAGTTGGGCTGCATCCTTTGGATGAACCAATAATCAGCCTAACAAACAATTAAATATCCATCCAACAAATCAACAAAATAACCAAGTAAAAGACATACAATCAATTTAGAAGTCATATTTATGTTTCCTCCCTTTTTTAATCGTGAAAACCAAAAGAAGCATGCACTACTTAACTGTTTAGATTTTTTTGAAAGCTCATCTGTGATTATTTCAGTGATTGACCGTAATCGGTGCATGAGAAAACATGCTCTCTATGCTCACAACGGCATATCTTAAAACATTAGAAGTGAGAACACTTATAAAACTCATGAATAATTAATGGCATTTGCCAAAAGAAATCATGTCCGTGACGAGTGTTGTAAATTTCAAACAAATTCGTCCTGATTTGCATACGTTTCAACTTGAATGTTCTCGGCCAAATTTATTTTAATCTTGACAATTTTAGTAAAATATGATAGAACTAACGTTGGAGTTTCATAAGTACTATACAGTATTCGCGTCCGATTTGTATCACATATACAACGGCTCGTCTTAGACTCGCCACTGCATATCCCCAACAGATCGGCCGCTTATACTATATATAACTTTAAAAACTCATTAATAATTCATGAGAAATTGACAAAAGAAATCGTAACCGTGACGAGTGTTTTAAATAAAGGTTCAAACGCTAGGGCGAGGGTTTGCATTGAAATTCAAGACCTAGGCCGATCGAGGGCGCAGCCGGAGGCCGAGGTCTTGAATTTCAATGCAAACCCGAGCCCGTGCGTTTGAAGTTGTTTAAAAACTAACCAAACCCTATTTTTATTGTTTCAATGCAAAAATTCTGGAAATAGGAACTCTAATAATCGGATTTGATTTATATCGAGTAATTTATATTTGCATCAAATTAACGTCGAACAATAGCTGTGCTGAGATAAAGCTTCTTAAAATTCCTTCATTTTCAATGAAATACCAGATAGCATAGTGGTAAGTGAATGGATTGTAAGATGCGAAGGGTTGAGGGTTCGAGGCTCGGTATAAATTCGCAAGATTTCATTTGCGTTTTTTAAAGGTTAGAATAGTCAATTCCTTAAGTTTTAAGACTTTAAGACTTCTAGTCTGTGTCTTGAAATGTGCATTGAATTTCAAAATGTCAAAACTTTCAAATGTGTGTGTACATGACTAACATGGCAAAAAATACCTGATGCAGGTCTTAAATATATTCAAAATTCAAAACCTGTCCCGGGTCTTCCCCCGAAATTCAAAACCTACATTAAACAATGGAAATAAATATAGGGTGTGGTTAGTTTTTAACTGAAGATATAGATTTACCCTAATTTACATAACTTTAACCTGAATTTTCTCTAATAAACTTTCATATATCCTTGTGTTATTTTTACAAAAACACAAAATATATGTTGGAGTTTTTGAAGCCGTTTAATAAACTCGCAGATCGTGTTTTATCAGGTCTAAAACCACTTGGCTTCGCCTCGTGGTTTTAAATCCTGATAAAACACTCCTGCTCGTTTATTAAACATTACATACAGCTCACCGCTGTGGTCCAAGGTTCGATTCCTGTGTGCTCGGACATGTATTATATGAGAAGAGGGCCTCCCTACATCAGCAAAATTCGAGTAATTCAGTGTAGTATCTTGTAAAAAATGAATTTAGTGGTTGCGATTGCGAGTGAGAGCAAACCTCACGAAAGAGCCCCAACGGGAAGTTATGGTTGCAAAATATATACATGCCCATAATTGATAGTGCCACACAATTCTAGAATTGAAGATATATAGACCTATAAAATATCTCCAACCGCAGTTATTAAACGTACAATGAAAATGATTGGTAACTAGTATTTTGCAAACTTTTTTAAAAGCACTGTAAAATCGTAGGGATTTATTGAAAAGTAGAAAAAAGTTTGTTTCTGAGACGTCTTTACAGTGCGAATCACAAGACCGTGGGCACCCAGAAATATTTTAAAAATCGTTTATTATTCGTTGAACAACTCACAAACAACTCTAACTACAACAAGTTTATCATACTACACATCAATGAAACTTCTTGCGGTGATATAGTTGTTTCTGAGTTCTTCAACGAACAAAAAACGATTTCTAAAATATTCCTAGGTGCCCACGGTTTTGTGATTCGCACTGTAATAGTGGAAGGCTCATCCATTATGCGCACTTTAAAATCATATAATAATAATAATAATTTCTAGTGCATCCCAATAACTCTGCATGCCCTTACAAATTGATCTATATAAAATACCAATTAAATAAAGAAGATAAATAGAGGATATTACACGGTGGCGCGAAGATATGAATTTTATTTTCGAGTGGTGAAAACAATATTTTACGAGCGAGCGCAGCGACAGAGTAAAATGTTGTTTTTAACTCGAGATAATAAAATTCATATCTTCAAGCCAACGTGTAATGTTATTTTTATCATATGGAATTTTTAGGACGCGCATGTACATACGAGACATTTGGTTCATATCTACACTAGTAAAAATATGGAAAATACGAGTGTTTTAGTTTCCTGTAAAACACTCTTATCCATATAATAAAAATGAATATTTACAAATAGGTAATTTTATATGCAATTGAGATTAAATATTGAAATACTGATATTTTTTTTTTTAAACAGAGCTTAGATATAGTAATGGCTAGTTCTTATATAGCTCATTTCCAGAACTGCTCAATGCGCTTACTCAACGTGTTCGAGTTGAAGGTATATCAGGGCGCATTAAGCTGCCACCATACAACCCATGTCTGAACACGGAGTTATTTTACGTCCCTCAATGTTGTTAAGTTTTGAGAGACGGGACCTCCATTTTACGTCGTTATCCGAGAGGACGTGAAGTTCTAACCATTTGTAGATTTTAAAGAAACAAAGGCAGCAACTTTTTCTCAATTATTTAAAGACCCTGAGTAATGGTCCAGCCGGGGTTTGAACCCAGACCTTCCGCACAGTAATCTAAAGCTCTATCCACTGAGCTAATCGGTCGGCGGTGTACAGTACAGTAGAAACACGCATATAAGAACGTAGGTTTTTTTTCAAGTTTGCCTCCATAGGTTCTTATATAAATGGTGCTTAATTAATGTGAATTAATTAAACTACTAGGCCGTTCTCTTTCAGGTTCTTAATTTTTGTTCAAAATAATAATGTATATTCATTGGTGTGGTGTGAATCATTTATGCATTTGTTTTACTTAAACAGTTAAAGAACATAATCCCTCCATGATACATGTATGATCTTATAATACTAACAGTGTTCATGGCTATTTTTTGATGTCTTTTTGCATTGCATATGATGTACTGAAATTACTATTTTTGAAAATAAGAACCTGTTTAGATTTTAGCCTAGAGTGGTTCTTATGTGAAGGGGCTGAATTGGGAAATGTCCTTGAATGGTAGGTTCTTATACGCGGGTTTTTACTGTAGCACATATTATTTAAAAACGTTTAAATTTGTGCATGTGATGTATATACTTGATGTAAATACTTATATCTAGTTGTTATAAATAGATAAATAGCTAGTTAAACAAGAAACTAGGAGAAGTGGTAATACAGCAGACAATTGTGAGATAATAATTCATTTCTAGTCACAAAAACATAGTTTTGACCTCTTGACATACATCATGTTAAATGAAACTAGTGTGCATCACATCTTGAAGGGAAACCTGAGTACCTTATGTGTATTTGTGGTAGTCGCCAAAAGACAAGTATTAAGGTCCTGGTAACGATGTTGAGTTGACATGGACAAAACTCTTTCACGAAATGGAGCCAATCATTCACGAATCATGTACATTTTATGAAGGAAATCACGATCAACATAGAATTCACGTATCACGAACTAAGTTTCATTTTTTTCACGAATCACGCACATATTTTAGCACTAATCACGCGTCACGCGTTACCTGTTGGCCATCCTCAGGCAAAGAAAACTCAATAACCATTTACCGTCTAAATTGTTAATTGAATTACTCTGGCAAACATAATTCAAGGCAAACACTGTTCAATAAACTGAGTTGCAACACATTATGCCTTGCGTCTGACTCAAGCTGAATAGCCAAGATTAAGTAGAAATCAAAATATTGCAAGCTGCATAACTAAAGCCTGGTTCCCATATAATCGCTACGATCGCCAGGATTGCTGTGATGGCGCTTTGGTTTTGCGAAAGAATAAAGATACCACTGCTGACTAATGGTACGTTGAAGCTTAAATTTGACGAAATCAACCTAAACATAAAAAAAATCAGTGTCGATTTTTTTTAATCACAAAGAACTCTGAGCTATATTCTGATAGTCAAACATGATTTTTGGCGATCGAAGCGATCGTAACGATCATATGGAAACCAGGCTTAAGTGCATTTTAATGTCGTTTTAGGTGAGCTATTTTCTGCAAAGAAAATATGATTTTTCCTGACAATCTCTCATGTACCAATTTTCACTAGCTGAAACTACCGAGCTTATCCTAGCACAGTCTTGCACCTTTGTATTTATGGAGTATGAATTCTTAAAGATCATCGGTGATCCGTTAGACCACTGGAACACTCCCTCGGTTTTTTTATCATTTAACCCGATCCAGGCCCTTCGCTCTCCATCTATAAAAATATATAAAAGTGTATATCAGTGTCTTAAAGACGGTGACGTGGTTCTCATCGCTGTGATCTAGGTTGGAGCCCCGACATAGGATTTGACAAATATATACTTCACGCGGTTTCGTTTCCCACGCTAATCATCGACAGTATGTGATTTACTCTTTTGTATTGAATACCATCCTGTTGTAAGGCATGGGATGTGAACGCGAATAAGTAGAAATACCATGGGTTTTATCTCTACTCTTTGCTTAAGAGGTCACGTGACCCCTTAAATCTCCCTTAAATCAAATAGCTTTGTAAAAATACGCCATATAAAAGAAAGAGCACCTTGCTGGAGAACTTGCAGTAAATATGACTTCAAGTAAATTTGACGTCCAACGTGGTTTTTTCGAAAGAATTTTAAGAAAATGCATGCCTTATTGTAATATCGTCACCATTTATCCTCTCATCCACATTGCGAGCTGAATTTTTTTTTTTTAATATTGAGGTGCTCTTTCCATTTCTGAGGCTTATCTTTACAGGGCTGATCGATCTAAGTGAGATGGGGTCACGTGACCTCTTAGTTCAAGTAGCCCATTGACTTATAATCGAGGCTAAGCCAAAGGCAATGAAGAATTCAGTTGAGGCTGGAACATAAATTCCCAATAGAGATCTATTAGAATTAGTTTCTTTATCGAAAAGGAAAGCAAAACAGAATATTAACCGAGAACAAAGGAATTTATCCCCCAACAAGCTATATTGCATTGTAAAAAAGCACAGGAACTAAGTTCTCTATTATCTAGCATGTATATTTGCCCTTCTCAATTATAATAATAGAATATCATTGATTTAACTTACACACAGCCACTTTCATTTCATACGCATTTAGAGCACGATCAATCATATCCATATCTTTCATCCAGCCTTTAAAGTTATTGCTGTTTGTGTATGTGAGTCGTCCAATCTGGTAATGACTTACACCGTAGTTGGTTATGCTAGAAAATGGGGTATATCTCGTCCCGTATGAACTACCATCGACGTAAATATTAGCTTGACGTTTAATTGTGTCAAAAGTGAAGCCAATGTGTGCCCACGAGTTGAGTCGAATTCGAGAACACCTAGATTGAATAAAAAACATACCAAGATCATTATTTATTTTATTTTATTAGCTTCAGTTTCCTTCCTTACGAAGGCAGGGACACCACAACAGCTTACGCCAATTACTGTGGGCCCTGTAGTATGCTGAGACCTGACTGTTGTACCGGGAGCCAATCCCTTACTCTTTGCGAACAGCACAACAGGATCTTTTACGTCCACCATAAGCAACTGTCTAATCTATTAAAGGCACACTATCTATGCTGTTTAACGATCGTTGCTTGCCATCAATCCTATTAAGGTAGTTCCGGATACTTGGATTTCTTACATGAATTTTTTTTTTAAATCCTGTCATTTATAGATCATTGTTAGGCAAGTCAAAAAACGTAAAAAAAAATATTGGGGTCACCGTACAAACACTAGAAGTGTGCAATACTTTGTACTATTTACCACTAAATAGTGTTGATTAAACATAGTTGATGTACAACGGAGCTTCATCCAAATCACAACAACAAAGATTAAAATGCATAGATTCCCCCCAAAACAGCCATTTCTTGCTTTAATGGGGGTTCCTCGAGCACTTGAAGTTTCCTTAAATTCAAATATGGAGTCCGAAGGCCACAGGATGAATGAAATGTTCGGCGAAAGTGAAGAATAGAAAAATATATTTTTTAGCTTCGGGTCGATCGCCATTTTGTTTTGGATCGTTCCCAGGCCCTTTTCGAGCAAAATACAAAGCCAGGTTTGCAGTTTTCAGTTTTCCCGCGCAAATAAATTGTGTTTTTCTGAGGCTGTTTTGTTAACCGCTGACAAGATATCGCGGGCGCTAAAAGTCCGATATTTCTGGCAATGTTCTGATGACCTGTGCAGGGGCGGATCCAGGGGTGGTGAAGGGGGTGGCTAGCCACCCCCTCTATGGACCAGTTCGACCGCTTTATACAAGAACGAACAACAGGTCGCATACCTACAGAGCAAAATCGACCTGATTTCTAATGCAAGCCCAGAAAATAGAGTGGCCACAGCCTGGAAAACTGTCAACGAAATATACGAAAGGAAGAGTACTAGCAAAGCCAAGCTGAAAGTTTCAAGCCAACAAGAAAGACTTGACCATTGGAGAAAGTACTTCCAAAACCTTCTTAAAAAAACACCAAACGTCATCGATTTAGCACTCTTTCATGCACGCGCTTTGTACGTAATGTTTTCGTTAGAGCGAGCATTGTAACGTTCCACTGTTTTTTGTATTTTTTGTCATTTTTGTTTTGCCCTGATGAAGAGCAAGTTTCTCGAAAGCTTGGCTTTTTTCTATTAAAATAAGTTGATGAAACAACACAATTATGAATTTAAACACGGCTTACAAACATTTACTGGATCTCAGACAAATGATATTCAAGGCACCTGATATAAAGAAAGGCGCTTTCTCAATGGAGGAGCTCTCTGTCGTCCCATGGAACCTTGCAAACGGAAAAGCTTGCAGCTTTAACAGCATTTCAGCCCAAGTTTGGAAATATATGGAGCTTTCAACGAAGAACTGCTCGTCATGTGCAATGCTGTCTATATGGAACAACATATCGACAGCTAGGTGGATTCAAGGTTGCACTGTCCCTTTTCCTAAGTAAGAGGATCTAGGGATTTCAACCCACTATAGTCGAATCTCACTGCAATCGCTGCGAAAGTCTACAATCGACTAATCCTGAACCGCGTGTGTCCTAAAAGGGAGCCCCATCTCCGTGGTAACCAAAAGTTTCCGTGAAAATAGAACGGGCCAGATTCTCACCGTTAGACGCATCATTGAAGGAGTGAAAGTCAAAAACTTGCCAGCTGTTCTTCTATTTATAGACTTCTCTAAAGCCTTTGACTCAATCCATCGTGAGAAAATGACCAAGTTTCTCCATGCCTACGGTATTTTAGTAAAACATGAAAGAAGTAACGTTGAACTTCATACGTACTATACACATAAAGTAAATCTGGCCGAGAAAATTCAAGTTGAACCTTATGCAAATCAGGACGATATCTGTATGAGATTTACAGAACTTGTCACAGACGTGATTTCTTTTGTTAAATTCTCATTAATTATTCATGAATTTTATAAATGCCATCACAGAATCCTTATAATAGCACTGGACGTCCTTGGCGCAAATAAACGTCCTAATTCAATCCAAACAATCCACGAGTTCACCATTGGGTGTCTTTGTTCAAATAAGGGGCGTTTTTAAGGGCGATTCGGGCGTTGTAGGATCAAGTCAAAGCTTTAACATAAGATAATGAATAGGATTAAAGTGCACCTGACGCCCTTCATGATATTTTGCAAATCTGTCTCTGTATTATACATGAGGTGTATAATAAGTGTACTTAATCTGTTTCTTGATGTCGACCTCTCCTTTTTGAGATATAAACATTTGAAATCTGAAAATGCAAATGAGGTGACATCATCCCAGGAATTTGTCAAAGTTTTGTTTCAAAGCTGACAGCAAGCTTGTTTTTGAAAAGTAGTAAAAATGTTAATGGTATAGTGTGAATATTAGTAATACAGATATTGAGCTTTAAAAAATTGCTATAATTATTTCCAGATAACTTTTGTATATTTAATGAGGCCTGGGACGACGTCACTTCATTTGCATTTTTAGATTTCAAATGTTTATATCTCAGAAAGGAGAGGTCGACATCAAGAAAAATTAAGTACACTTATTATACACCTCATGTACAACAGATTCGCAAAATATCATGAAAGGCGTCAGGTGCACTTTAAGTCTGATCGATAATAAATACTTACGGTGATGATCGTAATTCCCAGTGTTTGTCCTTGCCGCCATCTGGATAAAACATGTCCATTTTCACTTTAAGATATTTGTTGTCGAATGGAACGATACTAAAAGTGAAAGAACGTCGTTGAATGTCTCCGTTGTCATCAGATATAATAACGTGAGGCTTAGTATTGTCTGTTATCTTAACCCGGACAATAAAAGTATAGCTTTTGTCGTAGAAAGCAAATCTTGGATAAGTTGCAAAATCATCGATGCCATCCATGTATAGTTCAACTCCGTTGGAGGTACTTGTGATTTTGGCGCCGTTCTTTAGACTTAAAGTAAAATAAAGGGATAGTTAGGCTTACGGTTAGGCTAAACATGTAATATAGGCAGCCTTTTCATCATGGTTCACATCATATCACCACCATGCATCATCATCATCAACGTTGCGCTCAAGTCCGTATAGAATGCATGCTCGTGAAAACTCGTATGGTCATCCAGATATTTTTCGGAATCTCTTTAATTTTGTGAAATCATTTCGAAATGAAAAATCGGCTACACAGGAAGCCCGCTTCACACACAAGTAGCACAAATGCATTTTTAGTGTACTGCTGAATTCTATTTATGATTCAAACCGCTTTTAACTACCGATAGTAACTTACATTTGTGTCATAATTAATAAACACTACATGAACTGGAAATGCAGTATAAAAACAAGAGTGAGATTTAGGGTGTTTTCTGATCGATTGTAGTCATCTAAGTTAACATTAACGCCATAATTATTCGCAAATTGCCAAGCATGTAACAGGCAAATACAGAGATTAGTTTGAATATTACTCAAGCCCATCGAATTACGCTTTAAGAGCCTGTTTAAATATATTCATTTTATATTCTTTTAATTGTTTTAAATCGCAGATTGGTACACAGTTTTCTATTTCACTAGTGCGGTTTTGATGCATTATCACTCTCAAGCCGATTCTTATGCGAACATATTAGTCAGTTATCCAGAATGCCATCGGCCGTTCTAGCTTCTGGTCGATTGTGGCTTACTTTGGGCTTACTTTGTAGTTTGTATTAAATAACAACCATCACAACACCATCATCACATGACCATCATCATATCTCACCACCACCACCACCACATCACCATCACCATCACTATAACATAACCATATCATCATCACACCACAACCATCATCATTGCATCACCATTATTATAACCTCACCATCACCATCACAAAAATATCACCATCATCATCATTACTTCATTATTACATTACAACCATCATCATAAAAATCCCCATCATCATCATCAATATCATCACCATCGATCATCATTACGCCACCATCACAACACCACCATCATCATTGCATCACCATTATTCTAACCTCACCATCACATAAATATCATCACCATCATCATCATCATCACATCATTATTACATAACAACCATCATCATAAATCCCCATCATCATCATCAATATCATCACCATCGATCATCATTACACCACCATCACACCACCACCATGTCCACCAGATCGGCATTGCATCACCATTATTATAACAAAACCATCACCATCATCATCACATCATTATTACATAACAACCATCATCATAAATCCCCATCATCATCATCAATATCATCACCATCAATCATCATTACACCACCATCACACCACCACCATGGCCACCAGATCGGCATTGCATCACCATTATTATAACAAAACCATCATCATCACAAGTTCCCATCACAATCACCATCATCATCATCACATCACCATCACTATAACATAACCATCAACGTCACATCACCATCACCATCATCAACATCAACATCATCACCAACATCATTATCATTACCTCACCATGTCATGTCATGTCATGCCGGTAATGTGATGCATGTGATGTAATGTAATGCATGTGATGTTATGTAATGTGATGCATGTCATGTCATGTAATGTGATGCATGTGATGTAATGTAATGCATGTGATGTTATGTAATGTGATGCATGTCATGTGATGTAATGTGATGCATGTCATGTAATGTAATGTGATGCATGTCATGTCATATAATGTGATGCATGTCATGTCATGTAATGTGATGCATGTTATGTGATGTAATGTGATGTGATGCATGTCATGTGATGTAATGTAATGCATGTCATGTGATGTAATGTGATGCATGTCATGTCATGTAATGTGATGCATGCCATGTGATGTAATGTGATGCATGTCATGTGATGTAATGTGATGCATGTCATGTGATGTAATGTGATGCATGTCATGTCATGTAATGTGATGTCATGTGATGCATTGCATGTAATGTAATGTGATGCATGTCATGTCATGTAATGTGATGCATGTCATGTCATGTAATGTGATGCATGTTATGTGATGTAATGTGATGCATGGCATGTGATGTAATGTGATGCATGTCATGTGATGTCATGTGATGCATGTCATGTCATGCCATGTCATGTGATGCATGTCATGTCATGTGATGTCATGTGATGCATGTCATGTCATGTAATGTGATGCATGTCATGTCATGTCATGTCATGTAATGTGATGCATGTCATATGATGTAATGTGATGCATGTCATGTCATGTCATGTGATGAATGTCATGTCATGTCATGTCATGTAAGGTGATGCATGTCATGTCATGTAATGTCATGTGATGCATGTCATGTCATGTGATGTCATGTCATGCATGTCATGTCATGTCATGTAATGTGATGCATGTCATGTCATGTCATGTCATGTCATGCATGTCATGTCATGTGATGTCATGTCATGCATGTCATGTCATGTAATGTGATGCATGTCATGTCATGTCATGTAATGTGATGCATGTCATGTCATGTAATGTGATGCATGTCATGTCATGTAATTTGATGCATGTCATGTAATGTGGTGCATATCATGTGATGTAATGTGACGCATGTCATGTCATGTGATGTGATGTATGTCATGTAATGTTACGCATGTCATGTGATGTAATGTGATGCATGTCATGTCATGTGATGTAATATGATGCATGTCATGTGATTTGATATAATGTCATGTCATTTCATGTCATGTCATGTCGGTTATCTGCTGCATCTCATGTGAATTTATGTGATTTCATGTCATGTCATACAATACAATAAACTTTATTTTACGAGGAAAAATACGTATTAACACTAAAAGTTGTCTAACATACGGCCCTCTAAATGAATAAATAAATAATAATAAAGCTAAATATAACTAACAAAATGAATGAATTATACATTACTAATATTATATGATATATAAGTTGATGATAACTTGAGTACAGAAAAATTAAGTTAAGATAATGATAGTTAATGACACTACTAGACTAAAACAATAGGAACAAGAAAAACGTAACACTACTAGACTAAAACAATAATTACTAAGAGATACAAGTTAAGGTAAAGATACGGTGAAGCAAATAAATAATACGGGGTCACCGTATTGGTTATAGAGTTATTAGATATAGTAAAAGTAGGTATTTGCAATTATTTGCGGTGATTTGCTCAAAAGTACCTATTCAAAGCAGTCAATAGAATGCGAACGTATTCTGCTAGGAAAAGCATAAGATTATATCAAACGATAGATCTAAGGGTTATCTAACATTTCCTGTCATAAAAATCATTGAATCATTTTCATATATGGGTATAAGTGAACCATAGAGGCACAATTCTACGCCAATTACACACCCTACATGTGAATAGAGTGAGCATTTGTAAAATTTCAGAAAATCAAATCAATGAATATTTTATTTTTTATTCTAAATCGTAAGAATAGTAAATGCAATCTTGAATAAAAAGAAAAAAATTGGGGGTCACCGTATTATTAGGCGAGTTATAAGCGACAGAATCCATTTTTTTGTCAAAAAAACACGATAACGGTCCGCGCGGGACTGGGTTCTAGTACTTTAAACATCTGCTTGAAACTTGTCAAATTATCCTTGTCATCTCCAGAAACCCTAAAACCTATTTTTTATTAGTTTGACGACTAAAGACGTCAAAATTATATTTTATCTGTTCATTTTTACAAAGTTGTAAATTTGTTGTTTTGAGACAAAACAGCGATCATGTCAGGTAGTGAAAATCTGAGCATGTTTCGAAAAATGTCCCATTTTACCTCCAACGTTGCATGAAATGACATAATACTTTCTGAAGTTATAGATAAGGATTCAAATTAAGATATTATTTAGATAAATTTTCAAAAAAACGCAAATAAATGATGAAAAAAGAGATGCGCGAAATAGATGCGCAGTAGCAAGAGTCCGGAACTACCTTAAAGCACATGCCATGTCTCGTCATATCATGATCATTCATGCTGGTAATGCGATGCATGTCATGTGATGTGATTTGATGTCATGTTATGCCAAGATCTATTTTGAACATCACCTGATATCATTCTTTCCATCTTTAGTTACTCTTGCAAGGAATGTTTCGTTGCCCCAATTGAACTGAACTGAAAAACAACCAGTTTAATATCATTAAAAATCTCATCTGCACAGAAGAAATAATAACTTATTGATAGAACTACACCTTTAAAACTTTGTTCATATATATATTTATAAAGCCAATGTTTTGCTTTAGTCTCTTGTTCAATGTTGAATTGCTTGTTGCATGCTGTATGTTGGTTACCAAGCTTTTCAATTTGTTATAATTACTGCTCTTTTAAATCCCATTGTTTTCACTCTGCGTTATACCAACGAGTACCGGCTTAAGCTGACGGCAAGGGCTGTATCCTCAGCTGCCTGATATCCCCCAATATATAATATTTTCATCCGAATATAAATAAAGCCGGAGAAACCTTGCAAAATTCCCAAACAATTACTTATATAGAGAGGCGTGATGGTCTAGTGGTCAGTGGATCAGATTCTGAAATTACTGGTCTGGGTTCGATTCCTGGCCCGGGCGATTGCGTTGTGTCCTTGGGCAAGACACTTTACTCTCTATGTGCCTCGTCTTCTCGGATAAAGACTTAAAGCCGGAGGTCCCGTCTGCTTTCACTCTATTCCTATATAAGGTGGACGTTAAAGATCCTGTTGTGCTATGTTCGCAAAGAGTAGGGGATTGTCACCCTGTACAACAGTCAGGCCTCGGAGGCATTCACTAACAACACTCATGATTGTAAACTGCTGGTTTACAGCAGTCCTATAAGTCCTCCATATACACATTAGTAGATGGTAAAGCACTATGAGCTATTCGAGAGACATAGCGCTATATAAATTGAGGCATTCTTTTTATAGAACGAAGGCACTTAACATGAAATAAAATAGCTACTAACTATTAGTTGATACTAGTTGGTATTTAGTGACTATTTAGTCACTATCACTCATGACAACCAAAACAATTACTAGACTAGAAAGGAAACAACTTTACTCGTTCCTTGAAAGTGACTAATAATTATTAAATATAGATATATGTTGGTCTGATCCGCGGTTTTTAAATTGTGTATGAGTATAATCATACTCATACACAATCATACACAATCACTAAATAAGAACTATTGTACAGTAAAAAAATTATTTCATGGATATTGTATCGCTCTAATGAACACACGAATTTCGAAATACGTACCTAATGGCGACAGAGATACCAATATGTCGTAGACAAATTTCCTTTCCAGTTCGCTACTAAAGGAAGCGAGATCAGCACCAAGAGTTTGGCAGTATTGTCGTGCTTCTTCCCATGTTTTATTGATAGAGATCAGTTGGAACTGCGAGGAATTGAACATGTACACCATATTTGGTAAGGCTGGAAGAAAAGAAACAAAGTGACATTCCTGAAATTAAGCATTGCTGCCACAAAATTCTGATGGGTGGCATGAGTGGCCTAGCGGTGAGAGCGTTGCCCTTTCACCACTGTATCCCCGGCTCGTGCGAAAAGTGAATACAGTTTATTTGGTGTGTGTTCTCTCTCATACCACGAGGGTTTTTCTCCGGGTTATCCGGTTTTCTTCCCTCCACAAAAATCAACATGTGAGCAGAGTTGTGTGTTGTAAATATGGAACAGAACACGGAGCAGCCCCGACGGCGAGTGATGGTTGTAAAATATTAAAAAATGGAAGTAATTACAACAATAGTACTTTACCTTCTCTTGGTGCAATACAATTTTCTTTTGGACAATATTTGCTTTCCTGAAAATACAAATGTTTGAAAGTTTAAAAAAGGAAGTCAAGGACTGTTAAGGTTACCCTACAAATGGGTAACATTCGTCATCTTTTGTTAGTATATACACATTCCAAACAAGGCTGGCAAAGTCAATGAGGTACATAGCATGAGAAAACAGACGTTCTTTCGCTCCTCTTCCCCACTTTATACAAATTGAAGTTTTGAAATTTTTTTCACAGTTCCGTTCAGTGACCACGAATAATAATAGGTCAAGGTTCCAGTTGCTGCGCATAGCAAAACTATAATTAATTTAGTGCAGCAACTGAAACCTCGACTTATCCTCGTGGTCACTGAACGGAACTGTGAAAAGGACTATTATACTTAATTCAAAATTTCATTTTACTGGCCATTGTCAATTTTGTTTAGTAAAATAAGAAATAAAAATGAGTTTTATAACAAACTCGATATTGGTGCAGAAAGGTGAATAATTAAAGTCAGGAATTACATACCCTGACTTCAGCATAATCGTATCCTGGTTTACGATTAAACGATCCTGGACTTTGCTTTTTAGTTGATCGACTTAAATCACACTTGTGGACCCCTTGTGCGTCTTTGTAAATGTTGATGGAAAAGCACGTCAAAGTTTTTTGGCATTCGGTCATACAGTCTGGTTTAAACATCTTTACCGTCTTGATCACGTGACCAGACAGTGCGTGGTCTTTCTCGATATCCATTGACCAAAAAGGACTAAACTGACCATTAACGACGGTCGCCATGGTTATCACAACAGATAAATATAGCATCATTTCGGCAATCTACGATAAAATAGTACTATTTTTCAAGTCGATCAACGTTATGGAGGCTTCCTACAATAGTTTTAACATAGCAACATAGCTGTTTACCTAAAAGTACACGAAGTTTGAAGAAATTCTTAAAGGGCGCCAATTGTCAATATTTTGACTGAGACGCAATGTTTTTAAATTTCCAAAATTGTACGCGACGTTTCCGTATTTTGTGTGACATGTTGTGCATGTGTAAATCAGAGGCAAGTCAAGTTGTATACTAAGCACGTTTCATGCGACATGTACAGTTGTAGGCGAAAATCGTACATCGTTTAGAGCATAGGCTTTCAGTTTAAAACCAATTAAAGTATACATTTTCAGAAAGCTGGATAAATGTAGAAACGATTCCTTTTGCTTTCATCATATTTTTTCATCATGTGTATGGGATAGCTGTGGCATAGGATCCAAAACTTACCTGGAAAAACTTAATAGACGCGCTGCATGTATAATCCTTAATAGATCTGTGAACTCGGGGAAATTAAAAACAATTTTTGGGTGGCCAAACCTATAGTCTCGTCGAGACTATCTTAAATGTACCCTAGTATTCAAGGTTTTGAATGGCTTAGCGCCTGTTTATCTACTAAGTGAATTTAAACACACTTATGAAATTCACAGATACAATACTAGAAACAAAGATTTATTACGTCCTCCACTAGCGAGGACCACAAAGTATCAAGGTAGTTTCAGGTACAATGGGGCAATAACATACAACAACCTGCCCTCAGACATTAGACGACTACGCAGTCTAAATAGCTTTGTATCAGCTTGTAAGCGTCATTTCAAAGAATACTCTTAAGCTTCATAATTGTTAACTTTTGCTATTTTATATTTTCTGTAATGTGTTTAATATATTTGTAATGTAACTTAGTATATACATTCATGTTATGTATAATTCAGGGCTCAGTTTAAACTAGCCCTGCTAAATCTGATCGATGCCCTGTATAAATATTGATTCAAATAAAAATAAATAAAAATTTCCTTTCAAGGTATCATAAAACATAAATGGGTCATCTCGATAAATCGCTACTATTTACTCCAACAGTTAATAAACTATATATTTTAAAGGATATCTCAAAATGATTACATTTATTAGATGTGGACCCCTATGTGCGCGAATTTAAATTAAGCATACTCTTTTCGTCTTATAACTCAGTAAGAATATATATTTTCTGAAAGCTGAATACATGTAGTTTTCCGTAGTGAAGTTTGCTTTTAATGATCTTTAAAATTTCAGACGTTATTAGCCAAGAAATGAAATTTGACCGTAGCTTATTCTAAATGTTCGATGTCAAGAAGTACGCACGCTATGACGCTTAAAATTACATCAACACATTTAAGAGATAACGGGCTTAAAAACGGCGTTTTGTTATATCTGCCTTAGATCAATTTTAATTTAAAGTGCACCTGACGCCTTTCATGATATTTTGCGAATCTTTTGTACATGAGGTGTATAATAAGTGTACTTAATTTTTCTTGATGTCGAACTCTCCTTTCTGAGATATGATACATTTGAAATCTGAAAATGCAAATGAAGTGACGTCATCCCAGGCCTCATTAAATATACAAAAGTTCTCTGGTAATGGGCTCCTGCAGAGACAAAGTCTGCAGGATTTTTGTTCTTGGGTTCAAGCCTTTTTGTGGGGTCTTGATTCCCTGCAGGATTTTTTTTTCTCACAATATTCCCCTGCAGGATTTTTTTTCTCACAATATTCCTCTGCAGGATTTTTTTGGGGGGAATTGTCACCCCCTCCGGGTTTTTCTAACGGTTCTATGACTAAATCGATCAAATATTCCCTTCGATGAGAAACTAAAAATGTACGGCTAATTGAACGCAAATTCACTAGCGGGAAAAACGCAAAAACATTTTCGAACTTCTCAAAACTTTTACAAACACGCACTCCGAATAATTCTAATAATAATAGCAACACTAAATAATCACAATCTGGTGTTGAAATCCTTTCTAAATCCTTTTCCCGGGAGATCTTTAAAAATTAACTAACTAAACTAATCATAGATTTCCTTATGGAAAAATTACTGAATTATTATGTTGACGTCCCTGATAAGATTAGATATAAATTAATATAACTATAAAACAAAATTAGCTCCAACCAGTTGAAATTAGCAAAACTATACTTAATTCTAGCTTGTGAAATTTAAAAAATTGTGGTTTTGTTTACGAAACTCCTCTGTCAAAAACTGTCAATAAAATACGTTAAAAATACTGAAATTAGACTTGTGAAAATTACTGAAAAAAATATATAATACAAACCAATAGTGAAATATTGGTAGACCAATTGATAAATGTATCGAAATACATATACACCTACTTGCAGTAAGGTTGTCATACAAAAATATACATTTGTTATAAAGAAAATAGAATATCTGTGATTTAGTACGATAGGAATTGATTAAGAGACAAAAGAAGATCACTCAAGCTGAACTCTCTCTTTTGTCCTTTAATTAATTCCTTTCGCACTAAATCACAAATGTTCTATTTTCTTTGTGACAAATGTTCTATTTTGTATGACAACCTTACTGCAAGTAGGTGTATCACGTTTTAAATTAAATCAAATCAGAAAATTACATACCCTGAAGCCTTTCCTCCGTTTTCCCAAAAGCTGACTTCTACAGGATCAGACAAATAAAATAAGTTTTTTACATTTTATCCATTTACCATTTTTTGATGTTGAAATTCATAATTCTATGAAAATAAAAGTTGTTTCAAGAATTATCATATCAAGGCATATATCTGTAGCATGTGAATTAATTTTTTTTTTATATTTGTTATTATTCAAATCATTTACATCAATACATATATCCAAATACGACCAATTATAACTATTGATTAGTAGATACAAAAAAAAACTATTTCTCTATATCACTAAATGCCATTTTTTTTAATAAATGGTTTAAAAGCCATAATTAAGATTTAAAGAAATTATTTATTTTTTCATATTTCTTCAAATGTGAGATAATTTTTGATTTATTGTTTGCTATTTTATATTCTAACCTTTCATAAAGCCTGATTAGTTCTTGGAAATCCCTTAGTTCTGGAATTCTTTGCATAAGTCTGACTGATTTGTAGAAAACGAATTTCCACAAAAAAAAACCAAGAAATTATCAAACGTTAATGTAGGAAAGTTAATTGATAACTGCTTAAAACAAAAACAACATTCGAAATAGAAATCCCTTGATTTAGGGCATTCTACGTAAAAATGCAACATTGTTTCCGAACATTTTTTGGCAAAATGTACAAAGAGGTGAGTCAATTAGGCCAAAAGTCGATAATTTTTGATTAAGATAGAGACAGTTGTTTAGAATTTTATATTGAAAAGCTCTTAGTTTGGTATCGATAGTGCTAGTATAAATTCTTCTATATACTGATGTCCAATCAATTTCTTTGTTTTGTAATTTCCTTTCTATATTCTCTTGAGCTGTTGGGGTGCATGCTTTTCTTTTAACCAACATTATGTAAATTGTTTTAGACTCCGCCTTTGTCAGAGGGCATACTTCATTTTCAATGCAAATTAATTTTGGTGTATTTTCTTCATCTTTTTTTCTCGAATGTAAATTTTGTTTTCTCAATTTAATTTTCCATTCATTTGGTATTATATGTAAAATTGATCTCCAAAATAAGTAACACGTTCTGTCCAACCATTTTCTTTAGCCTTTTTCCAACTTGGCGACTTTCCTATCCATACTTGTTGTATTGATATTATTCCTTTACTTGTCATGTCTCTGATAATTTTACGATCAGTTTGCAATTTAATTAATTTATTAAACCATATAGGTTGTCTTATTACATCTTCTACAGTAATTACTTCAACTTGACTTACTTCAGACCATGCTCGAAAAACTTCTGTATAAAATTCTGGTAAGTTATCTACCTTAGATACAAGCATTTCATAATCAAAGTTTTCCTTCAAAAGTTCTAATCCTCCAATATCCTGTAACCATAAATCGCCCACTGATCTCCAATAGTTTTCTTTGTTAAGGCCCGTACAAACGCACGCAACATTGTTGGACCAACATGGTTGCTCCAACATGTTGGGCCCGTTTAAACACCCTGTTGGATGATGTTTGATGAAACTCATCCAACATTTCTTTTGTTATCGTGTTCAACAAACCGTATCGCAACAATGTTGGCCAACAATGTTGCGTGCGTTTGCTCGGGCCTTTACTGTTAATGAATTTAATAGCCCACCTTATACGATTGGATTTAATCATTGTTTCTAAATCAGGGAGTCTAATTCCTCCTTCATTGTAATCGTTAATTAACGTTCGATATTTAATTTTAACTTTTTTGCTCCTCCATAGAAATTTAACTACTTCGTCTTGAACCTTACGGACATAGTTCGCTGGAAAACTAATATTAGAGAAAATAAAACGCAGTTGTGATAGAGCCAAACTGTTCACAATTATCGATTTCCCGTATAAAGTTAAGTTTCTTTGTCTCCAGATATTCAGGATAGATTTAAATTTTTCAAAAACCCTATCTACGTTATTTATCCTCATATAGTTCTGGTTATGGGACAAAAACAATCCTAAGATTCTAATACCGTCATGGTGTAAATCAATTTTCTTTTTTATTGTAGCAGGCAATAGGGTTAAATCCTTTTTCTGACCCAACCATCCTACTTCTGACTTATTCAAGTTAAGTTCTAACGAAGAAAATTTTCCAAACCTCTGAAGTATCTCCAAACAATGTTCAAGTGACTTTATATCATTCAAAGTGAAAGTTGCGTCATCTGCAAATAATGCCAGTTTTGTATCCTCACTACAATTTTCTGACAACTTATGTGAATTAGTAATTATCAGTCGAAGACTTTAATCAAAACAAAAAATCAAATCAAATCAGCCTTTAAAAAAATCACACATAAATAGGTACATGTAAATCAATGCGTAAACAGGATGCTGAATAAACCTTAATTAAATGATACACATATCACGTTTTAAATTAAATTAAATCAGAACATTACATACCCTGAAGCCTTTCCTCAGTTTGCCCCGAAGTTGACTTCTGAAAACGTTACATTAATTATGACTATTACGTAATCTCTATTGATTGTATCCTGCTGGTTTTACTTGACAATCATGCTTTGAAGTTTCAGCTTTACTCCAAAGTTATTTTAGTATTGACCAATTACAAAACCTAGATTATGAGTACGTCCAGCTGATTTTGCATAGGTATGCAGAGAAAGTATCCATGGCAATCATGCTCTAAAGTTTCAGCTTTACTTCAAGTAATTATTTTTAATTAGTATTGACCAAATCATACAAAACGTACCTTAAACTAGTTATTGAATTAGGTACGTCTGGCAGCTGGTTTTGCAGGGATGTGTACACAAAGTATCCATGACAATCTTGCTTTGAAGTTTCAACTTCGATACTCCAATCAATAAACTAAATGTATATATATAGGTGACTTTTTGTAAATTAAACAAAATGCGTCCTCATGCTCTTTCTTAAGTGCATTTATCATTCACGTCGGAATCAAACGACTTTGTCGAATTCGAAGTTATAAGCGTGTCCAAAAAGGAATCGGCAGAATTCAAAGACTTGTTTTCCGATTTCGTTTATGAAAAGTCATGATTACTACTTAATATATAATTATGAATCCGACTTCAACTCCGTTGACAATTTCACGTACGCTAAGGTAAGTGAAAATAAGCTTTTAAACTTCACGAAGATTGGCTATTCAATTGCCCTATTTCATTATGACGTCACGATGTGTTTTAGTGGGGATAGAATGGCCGAAAACAATGGTAATTTCAACTAAATCTTCTTTCTCTTTGAAAATTGAGCTTCGAATTATCTAATTTTTATGTATGTTATGTGTCTATGTTTATACTTTCATATTTATGGCATTTTGTTGTCATTTCTTTCCTCTCCGTCTTGTAAATGCAATTTTATCGTGTATCCTTGTATTGTTGTTATGAATCTGTCCCCCACTGGCGACCATGATCCTTAGCGTTAGAACAATTCAATGTTTTAATGTGACGTCATAGTCAAAATAGGACAATTAGTCCTATTAGACTATCCTTTGTGGTATTTCGGCATCAGTTTTTGCAAATGAAATATTGCAATTCCTGGCAATCTCTCATGGTCCAATTCCCAGGAAATGATTCTTCCAAGTTCACTGTAGCACAGTCTCTTGTCTCTGAGTTTACTGACGAGTTTAAATTTTGATAGGTCAGCGGTGATCCGTTAATCCACTGGAACACTCCCTCAGTTGTTTTGTCGTTTAACCCGATCCAGGCCCTTTGCTCTCCATCTATAACAATATATAAAAGTGTTTATCAGCGTCTTTTAAGAACAACTTTTTTAAGAGAGGGGATGATCATCGTACCTTAAGGGCATTTTTTTAAATCGGGGATTTAATTTGACCACTTGGGATGTCGAAAAAAAAGATAATATAATTTTTAACACCGTAACAAATGTTGACTTAACTTTACTGACGTTTCGAGCTTTAGCCCTTCGTCGGAGTAAAAGAGTTAAACTAAGACAGACGAAGGGCTAAAGCTCGAAACGTCAGTAAAGTTAAGTCAACATTTTTTACGGTGTTACAAATTTCATTACATTACCTATCATTTATATCAAACGCCGGCGCAGCCTATACTAGTTTACTCGCTAGTTTCCGAAAAAACAACAACAATTAATTTACTGCTAGAGACAAAAATGATTACTCTGGATGAGGATGTTCCAAGTTGAATATAAGATCATCGATCAAGTTGAATATCATACCCGAGAGAGATCAAGACAAGCAGCCGATCGCGAACAATAATTGCAATTATAAAACATTAATTTTATTAATTTTCAAAATGGTACTTTCAGGAGTAAACATCATTATCGTTTAAACAGCTGATCAACTGGGACTTTTAACTTAGTACACTTATTATAAGGGGAATATTTTTACACTTTCAGAGAAGTCGCATGGGAGTTAATTAAGCTTACCCAAAAACGCTTTCATCTCAGATTGATCTAGAACACGATCAATCATAGTCATATCTTTCATCCAGCCATTAAAGTAGCCGTTTTTTAAGTACACAATTCGTCCAATCCTGTAATTATTTGTGTTGTAGTTGACAATGTTTCTGGCCGAAATAATTTTACTTTCGCTCTTGTCCAGGGTACCATTGAAGTAAATCGTCCCTACATGTGCACTGATGTCCACAGTGAAGCCAATGTGTGTCCACTGGTTGACTGGAATTGCACTATTGAAAAAAAGCATACCAAGATACTTTATCTATCGTCGTAGGGATACCGGACTAGTAGCGTACACCCAGAGCTCGAGGGAAGGAGAGGGAGAGGGAGAGGGGGAGGGGGAGGCGGAGGCGATATATATACATATCTTTATCATTTAGACAACAGAAAATCGCGCGCCCATGGCGTTATATAGACGTACGAAGAGAAAATACAAAGAACGATTAACAAGTGTAAGAATGACGCAATTATTAATAACACAATTATTAATATCATAATCATATCCATTTTGTAATCACAAGCAAATCCTGCAATCGGATTGGCTAAAACATTAATGGCACTATTTTGGATCATTAATAGCATCATTTTGAAATCTTACATCATTTTTAAAAACAGCCAATCACAAGACAGACATGTCATTTTTTAACCACGACAAAGAATCAAAGAAGCATGCATTTGGATGTTACTGTTGGAGAAAAAACCGCCATTTTGATGGAGAAAAGTTTTTTGGGGGATTTTGAAGCACTTTTGGAGTGGAAAAGTCGTCAAACACAATTAACAAGACTTTTTACTGGTGTGGAATTGTTTAGAGTATTTTTTGAAGGACCTGCTTCAGCAAACCAACAATATTTCACTGAAAAACAGCGAAAAAGACACAAATTGCATATTTATTTATTACTGCATGTTATTTCAAAGGAATTGCCATTATAAAGAACATTTTTGAAATGTCAGAAGATTTAATTTGGTGAACTTGTTTTCTCTATTTGAAGACAACCAAAGAATTTATCAATATAGCAAAATTGGATTTTTTTTTGCATTTTTGGATGTTTTTGGTTGAAATCTAAATACAATGTATTAAAATGTGATCATGATGACTGCATGATAAAAACGACCGAGAAGAAATTATCAATATTATTTAACAAGACTATTTGGACACCACAATTTGCTAGTAAATGTAAGTAAAAACTATTGTTTATCTCAATTTTGTACAGTTTTTCAGAAAATTGTCAACTCGAAATGATCGAAAAAAGATTGAGAATTTGTGTGTTCAATTTTCCAATAGCCTACGTGCATCCAGACGTTACTCGTTACTCGTAAGTCCCGTCTGCGAATCAGAGAACTATTTCTTGTTCTCAGCGTACTAGGATTTGAGTACGCGCTCTGATTGGCTTATTCTAACAAGTCTGCTGATTGGCTATTAAACATTGTTCCCAGTCCAGCTCATGTGTCAGAATTAATTAAAATGGCTGTTAGTAATAGCCAATCACCAATAGGACCTAAAACCATATGCGGCGGCCCAGAACAAGAAATCTTTCTCTGATGCGCAGGCGGACTTTACGGAGAAAAAATCCGGATGCAACGCAGGCTAATTTTCCAATGAATTTGTTTGAAGTTTGTTGAAATCCTCACTAAATATTCTTGTATTAAGTAACATCATCAGAATTTCACAAAATAACATAAATTATTCTGTGATTTTAGTGATATATTTCAACTTTATTTGCATGATAAATATACATTCTCTCGATTGAGAATGACTGTAAAGATGTCTGATAATAACAACTTACCCATTTGATTTTAAAAACCATTTTATAATGGATTTGCCATTTGGAAACATCATGACCATTTCCAGTCTCCCATCAGGAGCTATCCTAAAGCTAAAAGAAACGTCGCTATAGTCATCATCGTTTACTATGGCGTGCAGTTTCAGGCTTGCGATCTTTAACCAGACTCCCAAAGTAAAGTTTTTGTCGTAGAAAGGGAATCTTGGAAAAAGTGCAAAGTCATCAATGCCATCCATGTACAGAGCAACTCCTTTGTCGGTGCTTTCGTATTTGGCTCCATTGAGTAGACTTAATTATAAAGTGAGATAAAGAGACGGTTAAGCCTGGTTCACACGAGCGTCATAATCATAATCATAAGCAAGAATATCTATCCCCTGGGGAATTAGAAAACAAAGAGCAAAGTTTTTCCTTTTCTAATTTCTTTTGTTTTGCTTATGATTATGATTCCGATTATGACGCAATGTGAACCAGGCTTTAGAACTGTAGGGTTATTGTTAGGATAAGTAAGTATCAGGGGAAGATCTAGAGTGGTGTCCCTTATTTAAGGCACCGGACAACCTCTAGCGCCTCAATGACCTCTATTGTATTTAAGACATATCATCTAGGGACCGGACACACCATATTTTGGATCATTAATAGCATATTTTTGAAATCTTACATCATTTATAAAAACAGCCAATCACAACACAGACATGTCATTTTTTTAACCAATCACAACAAAGAATCAAAGAAACATATCATCTAGGTACCGGACACACCATCCTTCATTTGCAATAGTTCTTTTCACAGTTCCGTTCAGTGACCACGAATGATAGTTCCAAGTCGAGGTTCAATTCCCGTTGCTGGACATTATAAATTGAATTATTATCGTTATAATCATTATCGTTGAAGTCCCGTAGTTTTTTTCGAGCTTCTATATTTGCAATTACTTTGATTGCTTTATACTCCGCGACTATCATATACTCATACACAATTTACATTATTAATTATAGTTTTGCCATGCGCAGCAACGCGAACCTCGACTTGGAACTATTATTCGTGGTCACTAAACGGAACTGTGAAAAGGAATGTTATAGGACACCCCAAATTTCTGGATCCGCACCTGAGTATCCTTGCCGCTATTTTCATCATGATTGACATCACCTTGATCATTAACGACATCGATGACTTAATTAATTACGCAATTTATTTTATACATGGTCGTATTAATGCTCTGTGCAATGAGCGATGTGCCCGTGGTTTGGTTAAAATTGCCTTACGGTCAATATTTTAATGATTTTTAAGAAAAATGTATTTCAATAAGCTATCAAATCATTAATTAACAGCGAATATTTGAACAATCACCTCATTTTAGCATCCTGTCCATCCATGTTTATTCTTGCAATGTATGTTTCTTTGTCACCAAACTTAACTGAAAACAACATTTTTGTGATCACAAATCTACACAACCACATAATGAACACAATTTTTCACAAGATATCTAACTAAATACCTTTAGGAGACTGAGATACAAGTACTTCGTACACAAATCTACTTTCCAGTTCGCTATTAAAGGAAGCGAGATCGGCACCAAGAGTTTGGCAGTGTTGTCGTGCTTCTTGCCATGTTTTGCTTAGATTGATCAGTTGAAACAGCGAGGAATTGAACATGTACACCATATTTGGTAAGGCTAAAAGAATTAAGAGAACTAAGAGACATAAAAAAACATAATGTGACATGGTTTGCAGTGATTCCAATACTTCCAAACTTTAGGTAGGCACAATTATTTCTTACCATCTTTTGTTACAAGGCAATTTTCATTTGAGCAAAATTTGCTTTCCTATGGAAATAAAATTACAGAAAGTTATAAGAAAAACAAAAGTTCAACTGTCTTGAGCGATTTATGCATTCTCTCATTAAAGGGACGCTTCTGACAATATCATCAGTGTTGAATATAGCTCTTCCAACGTAACTGTCATTGGCATATGGGATGGAAATACCTTTACAACTTCAATAAGCTGTACTTGAACTATGAAATTGCTAGGTCATTCAACATCTGACACCATGGAGAATCAATACTCAGGGGCGGATCCAGGATTTTCTTCAGGGAGGGGTGCAGGTCACTTGATAAGGGGGTTCACACCACAAAATTATCACAAAGGAGACACAGAAAATAGGGTTAAATGAGGGTATAAGGTCATCTTAGGGAGGGGTGCGCACTGCAACCCCTGCACCCACTAGCTGGATCCGCCACTGATACTAAGAATATTGTCAGAAACGTCAAAATCACCTTTTTGGGGGGTCAAAATCACCTTAATTAACATTAGAGTGCAAATAGTATAACCGTGAAATAGTTAGCTAGCTAACTAATTACTAACTATGTGCTATTTCTTGCCTAAATTTGATTTGTCGAGAAATAAGCGAGCCGTGACGGGTCTTGCACGTACAGTATGTGACGGAGGAGAGACACATTTCATTTTAGCTTGCGACGACTGGGGCACACGTGGAAAAAACTGCATCATTTGAGACAAACACAGAGTGTTTCATTTCATTATTTGGTAGGTTTTTCCTTGTCGTTTTGGTTCATTTATTTCTAGCTTTGATTGAGTTCTCGAGTTAAAATTCTGTCTTGTGTATTCATTATTTGCTGCGCGCAAGTTGAAACAATAAAATGGAGAGCAAGGTGTGTTCTTTTTCTTGATTTTTATTTTTATAAATGTGCATCTTGATTTCTAGCTACATGTTTTTGAAACAATAAAATGGATAGCAAACAATTTCATTTGCGTGCCGTGTTGTTAATTCACTGTGTTTGTGTCTTGATTTTAGTTTTAGATGTGTCTTGTGTCTTGTTTTTTTGACCATAAAAGAATAAATGGATAACAAACAATTTCATTTACGTGCTGTGTTGTTAATTCGAATGCACTGTGTTTGTGTCTTGATTTTAGTTTTAGATGTGTCTTGTGTCTTGGTTTTCCGACCATAAAAGAATAAATGGATAACAAACAATTTCATTTGCGTGCTGTGTTGTTAATTCGAATTCACTGTGTTTGTGTCTTGATTTTAGTTTTAGATGCGTCTTGTGTCTTGATTTTTAGCTCAAAAGATATAAAAGTGTTAGCAAATACTAGTTCATTTGCGTATTGGGTATTTATTTTAGTTATAGTTGTGTCTGCGTCTTGATTTATTTTCTTGTGTCTTAATTTTTAACTCATTAAACGTCAGAAACACATTCTTTTGCGCACTGAGTCGTTGATCTAGAAAAAGCCCGTGCTCCTATCATGCCTCACTGAATTCCTATGTCTTGCCTAACTAAGCACTAACTATCTCCTATTTGTTGCTATCTATTTCACGGTTATATTATTTGCACTCTATCACTTTCAAAAGAAACGTTAGAGTTTCTTATAGTAAAAGATGAAAGAACATCTGAATTAATATTGCAGGTGCTTCCACCGCAGCCATCACTGTCATGGTCTTCCGGGAGGATGGAGGGGGTAATGGTATACACCTATTTCAATAATCGTTGTCCCAATCAAATCTGCAGTCTACACTGTGAAGCTTGCAAAGGATATCGGTATTTCTTCTCGTATTATCAATTTCTTCATATGATATTTTGATTGTACGTGGTTGTGTCATATGACCATAACAAGTTGTTGCAGTGGTAGATGATAAAACAAATATTTCAGACAATATTTTCATATCACCGACATCCTTTGCAGGCTTCAGAGGGTGGACTGTAGCTTCGGCTGCGACAACAATTTTTGAAATAGGTGTATACCTACTTGCAAGAAAGTTGACATACGAAAAAAGAATATTTGTATTTAGTGTGTTAGGAATAAATTAAAAGTACAAAAGAAAGAGTTCAGCTTCAGTGATCATCTTTTTTACTTTTAATCTATTCCTAACCCACTAAATACAAATGTTCTTTTTTCGTATGACAACGTTCTTGCAAGTAGGTGTATATAAATAATAAACTTTATTGTTTCTCCATAAAAGGATTTTAAGAACCATTCATATGCATAAAAAACTATTCAGAATAATAATAAATGTCTGCTATAAACGATATAAAATATTATACAAATGCATACAAACGAGCTATAAAATGTCATCATATTTACAAAGTGTTGTCCATTCCAAGAAGGAATCGAGCGCATGGCTCTTGATCTCCGTATCAAAGATACCGTATGCAAACTTGAAAACAATGCCAATACCATATATGGTAATGTAGGTGAGAATTAACAGAAGACTTTGATTAGCGCGCGAGATTTTTTCTTTTTTTCAACAGGTTGAGATTGCAACAGAACAATAGGCATATCTTTGATACGTGTTTTTAAAGTTATTTAAAGATGCAATATCTGTTAACTTATTTGGTAGTACATTTCACAGGCAATGTGGAAGATAAGGAGGGAGGCTTTCTCAATGAAACTGTTACAAACGATGTTCAAAGAAGGAAAAGGAGTTCCCTGCAGACCAGACTAGAAAACATTATTGTTTTGTTATTATGCCTTCTATGTATTAACGTTAGTAAATTCAAAAGCAAGAAAATATCACATGCTGTCTGCAGGGTTCACGTTGCTCTTCAAAACAACTCGGTATTGGTTTAGAGAAGTAGTCAAAGGTAGTCCAAAAAGCAACACAATATAATGTTTAAACAAATTTTGATACACTTGTGCTTTAAACAGTTATCAGACTATTGTTGATCGACCCCAATGTACAGGTTTTCCAGGGTTCAAAGTTAACCTTAGCATATATTGCACGAGGGGTATGGCAAAGAGGCTGAGTTTAACAATAAAAAAAATCCTTGCATTATCCCATACTACCAAAGGTATTTGGTAAATGATTGTAGGCATTACATACCCTGGCTTCAGCATAATCGTATCCTGGTTTAGGCTTAAGGGATCCTGGACTTTGTTTTTTAGTCGATCGATTCAAGTCACACTTGTGACCGGCGCCCTTTTGGTCTTTGTAAATGTTGATGGAAAAACACGCCAAAGTCTGTCGGCATTCGGTCATACAGTCTGCTTTGAACAGTGGTACTGTCTTGATCACGTGGCCAATCAAAGCATGGTCTTTTTTAATATCCATTGACCAAATAGGAAGAAACTGGCCATTAACGACGGTCGCCATGGTTACCACAACAAATAAACATAGCATCATTTCAACCTATGAAAAATAATATAAAGTGATGGGATCGATGTTCTAGGCGCCAATTTATGCAATTTTAAGCAATTGCAGAAAAATAGATTGAAAAATGTTCACTGCAACTCGAACCCGTGAGCTCTGCAATACCGATTCAGTGCTCTTGATTTATTATAAAATCACCATTTAAAACGGCGGTACATGATTAAAGTACCTTACAAATAAAACATCATGACTTGTCACATAAATTGAATATTTTCTATTGATAAAATTAAAACTTTTAACTTATTTTAAATTAATATGTTGTTGCTTGATAGCTCAGTTGGTAGATCATTGTACCGGTACTGCAAAGCTCATGGATTCGAATTCCGTTGAAGTCCCGAACTTTTCCTTAGGTTTTTCTACTGCAATTGTTTAAACTGCTTAATTTACCACGACGAAGATCATTTAATCAGAAGTTCTTCACCTATTTCATGTAGTCATTCATACTGAGTTTTTGTGTAAAGGAAATATTTCTATGTTACATGTTTAGCACAAGGATTTTTTCTGGCTAATTTTAAGTTCGTCATTGTAGAACAATTAACTGGTTACTTAAGCCTGGTCAGTCACTGCACACTAGCGACATAAGCATTAGCATAAACAACATACGCAAACTCAGTAAAGCATTTCTCGAATAAGTGTGAAGAATTAAGGCAAGTGCGGTTAATGAGCAAAGCCCAACTGAGGGGCTGTTTATATGAAGGCGAGTTGTCCCTGCTAGCCGGGATAACTCTATTAATGTTTTGAGTTGTCCCTGCTAGCCGGGATAACTCTATTGTTTTGAGTCCCCCGGTGAATACAAAACAAAAGAGTTATCCCGGCTAGCAGGGACAACTCGCTTTCATATAAACAGCCCCTTAGTCTGCGTATGTTGCTTATGCTTATGCTTATATTATGTCGCTAGTGTAAACCAGGCTTTAGTAAGGAATGTTTGAAGATGAGTGCCTCAAAAAAGTCTATAACAACATAATACGTTTCATGGAATTTTTAGCAACTGAAAAATGTTATCTAGTTATCAAATGACTTCTTTTGGAAATTCAGTATTGAAAGATTTGGATGCAATTCAATGCAGTTGCATAATAACAACCAGTGTCGAGTACGGGTGAAAACTTTCAACAAAGTAAGAAAACAGAATAAAGCAGCCTGAATTATTGAGCAAATCAATGTGATAAATTTAGAAATATTTTAATTTTTTTTTTTTTTAATTAAATGTTAGTAAAATAGAATATGATAAGAAATTATATAACTTGGCGGCTTTGCTCTTACTTCAAAAAAGTTGATTAGTAGTGAAAACATATCAATTATCACTTGTAATTCAGTTTAGGATGACCTGCTGGTTTTGCCGGGGATGTGGACTTATCCATTACAATCTTAAAATTTTAGGAATTGAAGACTATAAGCTTGGAATTCTAGGCCATTTTCACGGTTCTAATCGAACAACTCCAGCCTCGATGGCATGTAAAATATCATTCTCTATAATTTGACTACATCCCGTGGAATTTTGAAATGTTGCAATATCAATTGTTTCATATTATGTACATTCCTTAAATTACCGCGTGATGTAGTACAATTTTAAAGAATACATCACACGCTAACGAGGCCGGCTGAGGTTGTGAACGAGAACCGTGAAAAGGTCGACTATTGGACTACATATGTTAGGACGAGTTTCACTTTTTTTGTTTTTGTTTGCCAATGATGATTTGCTTAATGTATGTTTTTTTGTTTTTGTTTTACGTGAAAACATACAATAAAGTAATGTAGAGTTTTATTAAAACATTCTTCTGAAAATGTTTAAAAGACATGGAGTAACAGACCATTGAATTTGCAACTGAAGAAAAAAAAATATCAATGTTTGTGAGAATGTGAATGTGTCAATGGGTAGTCTTTGGGACTGAATGGAGGGTCCTAACACAGTTAACAGCTAAATTTTAGCAATTTTCTCAGTTATCAGTTAAAATTAAAAACAAAGAAATATTTATTTTCAAATGTATTAATTAAAAACAAAGAAATATCAGCTAACAGTTATCCTAAAAAGACACGGAATTCTCAGTTAACAGTTAATTTTTTAGCCGTTTAATTTCTCAGTTAACAGTTAACAGCCTATTCAGACCCTGTTGTCAAGTTTTACTAAAATGTTCAAAATTTTATCAAATGAATCTATATCTCAATGTAATCAGTTGTTCTACAATGACGTATTAATTTGAAAAGCCATAGAAAACGCGGGACTTCAACGAGATTCGAACCCATGAGCTTTGCTCTACCTAGAAAACATTCATATAATTTGAAAATAATTTTAAAACCGTTTTCATTTCTTCAATATATGCCATTGCAATTTTTTCATTTGGTAATTGGAAATATATAGTCAACATTCTTATAAGTTTTCAATTAAATGTTTCAATAAGAATCTATATACTAAAACAAAAAACAGAAATGAGAAAACAGAAAACTCTTCTCAACATTTAGGATGCTTTCCATCAAAGCGTATCCATCCGCCAATTGGAAATTCGTTATTAAATTTGTTACCGATTTTCTGAGCAGACAAACCTGGAAGGAATTGTAGGAGAACCTTTATGAACCTTTAACTGAAAAGAGTAGGAAAAGTGGATAACCTCAATCGCAAGTCCAAGATTTCTTACTGACAAAAAATACGAGTTTCAGTATAAATGAGGAGAACGTCGTAATAGGAAAATATTTTCGGACATTTTCGATCGAAAATATTTATTATTTCATTCCAAGCCATTTTTGCATGTCAAAGGGAAGCCGGTTTTTCACCCCATTTCAACATTGTCATTTAAACCGTTTATCCCCCTACGTTCAATATCGTTCAATTGCAACAACCATGCCAAACCACAAAAAAACTCAATTGTTTAGCACATCAATGTATAAATGAATCTAGACATAGTTACAATAAAGTTTGAATGCAATACCCTGCGGGCCCTTATGTGATAAAAACCATCAACAACAACAAAACACCTCGAATTTAACTGAAATTATCTTTTTGAAAGACTGCCAAACAACAAAATAAAACTTAATTATTTAGCAAATCAATGTATGAATGAATCTAGACATATATTAAGTAAGCAAAGCATAAAATGAGGGATTTCGTACCTTGGAGCGTCGCCCTTCCTTCGAAGCACTAATAACTCAATTTAGTATGACCCGCTGGTTTTGCACGCGTACGGGAGATGTTGACTTCATCATAATTTTCATCACAATCTTAATTAGTTTTGAGAGACTAATAGCAGCTGGGGATTCTAGGTCCATCTGAATGCAGGTGTTGTGAAGAGTTTTAGTTTTTCTTTTCTTTTTTGTTTATTTGTTGCCGTTTCTTTTGTTTTTGCATATTTTTTTATGTAAGCTCGAAAAAAAAGAAGATACGAATAAGTATAATAGATTCTTGTTAAAACTTTTTAACCGAAAAGTTGGTTTACTTTTTCTTTTCTTTTTGTTTGTTTGTTTTTTCTTTTGTTTATGTATATTTTTTACGTTAAAAAAAAAGATACGAATAAGTACAAGGGTATAAGAGATAAATACAGTTTACAAAGCTTTGAATTTACATATAAATATAAATGTAAATTCGGGGCGTCGTGTGAGTGCACATTGTATAAATTACGGAAAATATTTACTCAGACTGCCCTGCAGGGGATCCTCAGTCTAGGTTTACCTTTTTTATCTATGGGTCGAAATTACACATGACGTAATACCACAGGTAATATCTAAACAACATATAAAGTACTACTCTAAAACGTAGCCTGAGAAAACGCACTAAGTGCGTCAAGTTACGAATTAAAATACAATAATTGAGAATTTTTCAATCTGCTTAGCCAATGGCCTGCATTTCATTTCCATAGCAGATAACCTACAGTGTAATGACGTCACAATGCATTCTACATAATGGCAATGCACTGTATAGAGTAAACTATTTTCATTTGGAAACGTCTTCAACATTCTTATACCTTTTCAATTAAATGTTTCAATCAAAAACTATTTCTTATCAAAGATATGCCTATTGTTCTGTTGCAATCTCAACCTGTTAAAAAAGAAGAAAAAATCTCGCGCGCTTATCAAAGTCTTTTGTTACTTCTCACCTTCAATACCATATATAGTAATGGCATTGTTTTTAATTGCATACGGTATTTCTGATACGTTGTAACATTTTAATTTACGATAATTAAATATTGTACCAAAAATCTCGAAGGAGAGGAGATGAATGACCTTAAATCTTTACGATTAACATTCTTAAGCACATCATTAGACTGTATAGGTTATCTGATTGTGAAAATTAAATGCAGACCATTTGGTAAATAAAAAAATTCCTAAATAATACAAAGTATATTCACTCCTAATTATTTTTCGTGATTCGTACAATGTGCACCCACATGACGCCCTGAATTTATATTTACATTAGTTTTTTTACATTCACACATTCACTAATAATAATTACTAATAATTACTAATAATTCATGAGGTAATCAGCCAACCAGGTGTCGCAAATTAGGTCGCATGATGTACTTTGAAACCCCGGAAAGTCCGCTTCATTTCAAAATGAGGCAGAGTCATCAGAAAGGTGCCGACACACCATTTGACTCCGCCTCTCAATCAAAAAAGTGTCAAAAAATATTTGTCTGGTGGAAACGGTAAGGCGCGTTGCGCTGTAATGAGTTTGAGAAGTCGTTCAAAGTCCTCCAATTCGGACCGGACAAGATCATCAAGTCCTTGCAATTGCACGTACTTGAAATTCCGTCCAATCCTCATTGTCGGACTTTAAACAAATACGAATGTAATGTACTTATTCGTATCTTCTTCATCCTCGGGAACCCAGGGGTATTCTTCTGTCGCTCGTTTCTCGCTTCCACAACATATACCCCTGGGAACGTTGTCTGTTGGAGCTTGTTCCGGAAGTCAAAATTCAGCTCTTTCCTGATTGGTCGACCTTATTAGGTCGACCAATGAAAATCAAGATAACCATTCAAAGAAAGTCGTTAAATAAGTTTGAATTTTGACTTCCGGAACAAGCTCCAACAGACTACGTTCCCAGGGGTATATGTTGTGGAAGCGAGAAACGAGCGACAGAAGAATACCCCTGGGTTCCCGAGGATGTATCTTCTTTTATTTTCACCTAAAAAATACCAATTAAAAACAATAGAACCATGAAAAAACAAAACAAAACAAAAAAACATCTTTTCGGACAAATATTTCAACAAGAGTCTATTGTACTTATTTGTATCTTTTTTTTTTCACGTAAACAAAACACACAAAAACAAAACAAACAACAAATAAACAAAAAAGAAAAGAAAAGAAAAATTAAAACCAATTAAAAACCAAGAGTTAAATATTTCAATAAGAATCTATTGTACTTATTCGTATCTTTATTTTCACGTGAAAAAAATTAACAAAAACCAAAAGAAACAACAAAGAAACAAAAAAGGAAAAGAAAAAACCCCGAAAACTCTTCATAACACCAACATTCCAATGGACCTAGAATCCCCAGCTGCTATTAGTCTCCCAAAACTAACTAAGATTGTAATACAAATTGTGATGAATTCATGATCAACAACTTCCCTAGCCTCCTATGCAGCCGCTCCGTTGTATCGTCACGCAATACGAGTCTCCCCACGGAGCGTCTGCTTACTTGAGCAGAACATTCCTTTCCATCAATTAGCCAATCAGCGTGAGGCTTGCATATTCGTTAAACCTGGACTTTGAACCATGAGTTATAACCAGAGTAACATTAGTAACAACAGTCGACATATATATATGATATGTCATTCAACATGATCAGATTTGACACGACTTGACATCACAAGACAACAAAACGCATAGCATTACATGACATTATATGACATATCCAATTATATAATATTGCATCAGATTCAGTTACTTCACATGACATGGCATGCCATTACATGATACAAATCATATACGTATCACTGCATGACATGACATGCCATGAAAATACATGACATGACATGACATGACAGTACATTACATCACATGAAAATACATGACATTACATCACATCACATGAAAATACATGACATGAAATGACATTACATCACATCACATGAAAATACATGACATGACATGACAGTACATTACATCACATCACATCACATGAAAATACATGACATGAAATGACATTACATCACATCACATGAAAATACATGACATGTCATGACATGACATTACATCAAACACATGAAAATACATGACATGACATTACATTGCATGAAAATACAGCATATCCCATCTCGTGGCATAACATGACGTCACATGTCATAACATTACATATCACATTACGTTACATTACACCATATCATATGAAATGACATAATGTGACATCACATGACATTACATAACATTAGATCACATAACATAACATTAGATCACATCACATCATATAAAATGACATCACATCACATATAATGACATTGATGTTTTTAAGTAAACATCTCTGCATTCTCTCCGTGTTGTTGATGATGATGATGATGGTGATACGATGTCAATCATGATGAAAATAGCGACTAAGGTACTTAGCTACTACTACTACATTCCCATTACTACATTATCAAATGAAGCAGAATAGCCGTCATTGATTTTTAATGATTAATTTTTCAAAAAGACACCTATTTTGGGTGGGTACAAGGGCGGATCCAGGATTTTTCAAAAGGGGTTGGCATAGGAATCCCGGGCGCATGTTACCACAGGAAGCCCAATTCCGTCAAGCAAAATATTAAAAAAAAAATTGAACTTAAATTTGACAGGGGGGTCCTTTTAGGATTGAAAATATTTCCTGTGTGTACCTTTTAGGGTCCTGGCTCAGAAATCTGTAAGGATGTACCTGTAAGGATCATTTTTACTCTGCTTTGTTGCTAAAAGTAAGCTTGTCTTGCAAGAACATCGCAGAGCAGTCTGTACCTTTTAGGGGTTAAAATCAACAAGGCTTTAACAGTAATTTTTACACAACACAACAAACCCTCGGGGAAATGGACTGCTCTTTTAATCGGTGGTGTTTGTATCGGTTCTTTATTCGCTCTTGAGACTTTTGAAAGTATTATGTTAGATATACTACATCCTTTCTGTAATCAAGTGTGTATGCACGTAAACGGCGCAGACTACCCCTTATAACGTATAGTAGTTCTAAATCTGTTTAGTAATTCATCATCATCATTGCTTTGAGCGCCAGAAGGCGCATAAGGCCTCCACACTATCTCTCAGAAACTTTCTATTTTTTTTTTTTAGTAATTATCTTCTTTTTTTCAAAAGTAAAATCCCTGCCAACCAGTGGACACACGTTGGCTTTACTTTTGACATGAATACACATATAGGGACGATTTACTTCAATGGTACCCTGGACAAGAGCGGAACTAACATTGTTTCTGCCAGAAACATGAATAACTTCGCTACAACACATTACCAGATTGGACGAGTCAAGTTCACAAGCAGCTATCGCTTTAAAGGCTGGATGAAAGATATGACTATGATTGGCCGTGTTCTGGATCAGTTTGAGATGAAAGCGCTTGCTGCCGGTAAGCTAAAGATCCCCTCATATATAAAAATTAAAGGCGGGGATGATCTTGTAAATTTCAAAAATTACAACTAAAGTCCGATTTATACGATACGATTTTGACCTACGACTGTAGCATACGATTTGCCTACAAATTGTAGTAGGTACCATTCACACGCGCACGACTAGTCGTATATGAGTCGTATACGTCATTGCTAAAATCGTGAGTGATTGGACGAAATACTAGATCCAGTCCTAATATGGGATAAATCACGTCATTTTCCTACGATAAGTCGTAGGATTTTGCTCCTTGGTTCAAAATCCTACTACAAGTTGTAGGTCGCGTGCGTCAGTCGTAGGCGAGTCGTAGGGGCATTTACACGGCACGACTTGGAGCTCTTTGAGTCGTATACTACAAGTCGCACACGACAATCGTGCCGTGTAAATCGGCCTTAAAAGGTACAAGAGCCCAACTTATATAACTTTTACCCCTGAAAGGTATCATTTATTTGTTGGTTGTCATTATCTCATCACGGGTATGATATTCAAATTAAATTTTATCGTCTACAAACTCCTATCGAACACACAGCATTGTGTCTAGTACTTAAAAAAATTGTTGTCGCCCCCCTCTGTGGTCCAATTAATATACCTACCATAAAACTGGTACGATGCATGAGCACCAAAATACTCCCCCCCCCCCCCCCCCTCTTCATTTTCTTCGGATCCGAGTGGATCTCCCCTTTCAATTTAAAGTTGTTTTAAACGCTGATAAACAATTTTATATATTGTTAAAGATGGAGAGCGACGGGCCTGGATCGGGTTAAACGACAAAACAAATGAGGGAGTATTCCAGTGGTCAAGAGGGTCACCGCTGACCTATCAAAATTTACACTCGTCAGTAAACTCAGAGAAAAGGGACTGTGCTACAATGAGCTTCGTGGAAACACTTCCAGGAGATTGGCACATGAGAGATTGCAAGGAAAAACCATCTTTTATTTGCCAAAACTAATGCCAAAGTATTACCATGCAAGATATGGTCAAATAACGGCAAGTTAAGTGGCCTTTTTCTTGTACTGAGGGTCCTGAAGGGGACCGTCATTTCCCAGTTTATATTTGGACCAAATCCCAGTCAAAAATCTCATAATCCCATCAGTTTTACTCAAGTTTTCAATCCCATTCTCTATTGGTCTTTTATTTGTAAATCCCAGTCTCAGTGCATCCAATCCCATTTTCCCAGTCAAAAATAAGGCCAATCCCAGCTCCCATTTTACCCCTTCAGGACCCTCTGTACTGACCATGCAAACTTATTACCGCAGATTTTGTATGACTAGACTGTGAAAAGTTCAAAGCTACTTCAATGTGCGTGCATTGCCATGACCGAGATGTTTCTAGAGTTTTGATGTGCTTTGCCGTGCCTTGAACGCATGCGTGCCGTGAGCTTTTCATAGTCTACAAAATCTGCTGTATATTCCTTGCTAACCTGCGTCACATCCGGACATTCCTCGTTTAAGTCCGAGAAATGTCCGGATGTGACACAGGCTAATTCCTTGCTAGTTTCGTTCTTTGTTTAATCGGAATCTTTTGTTGTTTTTGTTGTTGTTTCGTAGATTATGTCCGGTACACGGACAAGTTATATAGCCAATCATTCTGAAATGCTATGCTTGGTAAATCCTACATCGAAGTACTACCAGCTAAGTTGACCCAGAACAAACACAAGGTCAACCAATCAGAATTGGGGACTCAATATCATATTTTGATAAGCATTTCCCATTATTCTGCCAAGAAAATTCATGAAATATGAGTTCTTCCGTCTTTAAATTAATCGTAAACTCTAGTCAAACTCATGCTGGGATTATATTTCAATCAACAAGAAAAGTCTACATTTTAAATTCGGAAAATGCTAATTGCAATTAATTGCTAACCAAAAATAGCGACCCATAATTCCTTTCGGGGAAGGCGATCAACTCAGCTGGAATAGTTGCTAGAATTGGAGTCATGCGCAGTAAACACAAGTAGAAACTGCATGTCATATACGAAATCAGTTGCAGAAACCTTAATTCTATGAGCATGCGTATTCAAAATGTTGGATATCAAGATAGATTAGTGACTGGTTCACTTATCGTAGAAGTTGGATCGGAGTCGGAATAGGAAGAAAAATATTTTGATTCTGCCAATTCTGATTTTGGACACGCCTTATGACTCCTGTTCCGAATGAATCAGTTTTCTGAATGCAAAAAAGAAAATCATTTGACTTAACTTAAGTCAGATTTAAATAACGTATTAAAAAATATTAACCAATCATCACATAAACATTTTAATGTTTCAATCAATAATATCAATCACTGCGTCACGCAATCAGTCGAATTACGGGGAAAAAACAAAGCACTAAACGATTATTTACCTCTGCTAAATAAGAACTATTACACAATAATTCAACAACAAATTTTCCTCCGCTCTCATTGGTCGAGGGGTGATCACGTGACGTCATAGTGCCCGCCGCGGAGGGATACTATCAGCGCATAGTGCTCGCTGAGCTTTTCGTCCGCTTCGGAAAATCATTTGTTGTTGAATAATAAAGACAATAGAGCAGTTAAAATCTCGGACATAATGCTGTCATAGTTGCCCTTGGAAACTGGGTGTTCTCAAAACTTCATAGTCGCCCTCGAACTGCGTTCTCGGACGACTATTTGTTTATCTAAACTTCCAGTTTCCGCGGGCAACTATCACAGCATAATGCCCTCGATTCAACTACTCTATTGTTTAAGTAGAAATTTGATTTTTATTTTATGGATAGTGTTTGTACTCTACCTCATAACAACTATATTTGTCTATGATAGCGATAAATATTTGCTTAGTAAGAACTATAATACACAGTAGAAATTTGATTTTTATTTCATGGAGTGTTTTTGCTCTACCTCATAACAACTTTACTTGTTATTGACAGTGACTAAGGCCTCGTCTACACTAATCCGATCCGGCTGAAACCGCATATAAATATTTGCGTCCACACGAATCCGGGTATCCGGAGGATTCAAGTAAAAGTATGCGGTTTCGGTGACCAGATTCACTGGATTCGTGTGGACGATAGGCCGATTCGCATCAAAAAGTATGCGGTTTCAAAAATATCCGGATCCGTGTAGACGGGGTCTAATATCTGCTAAGAAATTTCGTGTGGACGATAGGCCGATCCGCATCAAAAAGTATGCGGTTTCAAAAGTATCCGGATCCGTGTCGACGGGGTCTAATATCTGCTAAGAAATTTTAAGGATAGTGTTTTTGCTCTACCTCATTACAACTTTAATTGTAATTAACCTTAACTTATAGCCACTAAATAAAAAGTATTACACAGTAGAAATTTGTTTTTATTTCATGGATAGAGTGATTTTCATATGACCGTGAAAGAATTGGCAAACTCATAGTTAGTAGTTAACACTAAACCCATTGTTTTCTTTTGCTATTCATCAACTACCACAAACTAAATGGTCTATTTTCTTGCACGGTCATATGAAAATCACTCTACTGTTTTTATTCTACCTTATAACAACTTTATTTGTCTATGATAGTGACTAATCATGATCTGCTAAGAACTATTAGAGTGAAGGCATTTAACCCGTGAAATAGAAATTACTTGCTAAAGTGTAATAGTCAAATAGACTCAAAAGAAAACAATGGAATTAGGGTCTACTAAAAAGTGTTAGGCTAATATCTATTTCACGGGTTGAATGACCTCACTCTACACAGTAGAAATTTGATTTTAATTCATTGATAGTGCTTTTTTTTTGTAAATTATTTTCCTTCGGTAAAACGCTTTACAGTTATTAAGACTGTGGCTTTCGCGTTTTTGTGTCATGTTTATTTCGAACTTTTTTTCTATTTTCTATTTTTTGACACTTCACCTTTTTACTAAGTGATTTTCCTTCGTCCGTGCAACGAAGTAGACCAGTTAGCGTGCAATAGTCGAAAGAAAACAATGGGATAAGTGTGTACTACCATGTATTACGTTGACTATTCTTTCACAGACGAAGGAAAATCACTCTAGCCTTCTCCGCTTTATTTTTTCGTTTTCTAAATATGTATTGGGCTACACGTCACGAATGACGGAGAAGGACCAGTTCGATCCCGTGAAAGGTTGATTGACAAAAGGGTCGTCGTCGGAGGCTAGCTTTTCACCGATACAGTAGAACCCGTTTATCCGGTCACCGAAGGGACAGCCCAAAGTGGCCGTATTAACGGGGTGGCCGTAAAAAGCGGGTAAATGTTATAGAAAATGTATGGGCATGCATTTCTCCGGGACCTAAAAAACTGGCCGCAATAACAGGGTGGCCGTATTAAGCGGGTGGCCGTAAGGCGGGGTTCCACTGTATTATATACCTTTTATTAGAGTGTGCTTTGTGCTTATACACCCTTTCCGAGAAAGTTTGTCACCCGTGAAAAGCACACAAGCTAGTGGCGCAAAGGATCATGGATCAGTTCAGAAACTAAATGTGCATTCGGAACGCCTTTCTTGTTGTTTGATAAGTCAGAATGGACATTTCTCAATAAAATATTGACAAGTGTAGCAATGTGGCCATGAAATCCCTTTGTTCTAATAAAGTATACATAGGTAATCCATAATCCCCTTCGCTACTAGCTTGTAGGCTTTTCACTTCACGGGTGACAAAGTTTCTCGGAAAGGGTGTATAAAAATGGAAACGTAATAGTCTTGTTATTGCGGATAACATTGCAATCATATTTTTTTAGGGTGATTTTTGTGCATCCATCTCTTGCTCATAATATATAAATATATGAATTTGTCTGGTATATATTTTCGAAGCAAAAAAAAAAAAAAGTGAATGAAGACATTCTGAGTAAACCAGAGAAGTTTTCCAAGAAATTTCCCTTTTCTTGATTTCATTCGGATATATTGAGATTTATTAATTAATATCCATATTTGTACGTATATCATTTGTCTATTTTGATTTACACGTGTTTTCGTGAACACGTGTACCAGTTTCTCCGACATAAAGCTGGTTACATAAAATATATTTGAAATAGTCATCTTTCTATTACCTAGATGTTCTGGAGTGTACGTTTCAGAACATATTTATTTCATTGGCATATATTCTCTTGTGGATCGTTTGCCTTTTTTGTACATTTTTATTATTTTTTTCTGTTTAAGTTGGCATATTCTTTCTTTTTATATATATATATATTTTTCTATCCCTGCTTCATCTTGTTCGTATATAAAGTTCATTTGTACGTTTGGCAGGTTATTTTTCATTTTGTAAATTTTTTCTTGTTTTTCTTGTTTTTTGGTTTTGATCTTTTTTTTCCCACTGTATTCGTATCTGTTTTAAAATATTGGATTATAGTCCTTTCACTAAGGAGCTAACAATATCTTTACTGCTTATTTTCTGCTTATTAAGTTTGTAGTTATATATGTAACAAAAGCACTAATCTTATAATCTATGTATCATATATAAAGAGGTTTTAAAATACTGGATTATAGTCCTTTCACTCAGGAGCTAATAATATCTTTACTGCTTATCAGTTTCTGCTTACTAAGTTTGTAGTTATATATGTATTATATATAATATGTAACAAAAGCACTAATCTTATAAACTATATATCATATATAAAGAGGTTTTAAAATACTGGATTATAGTCCTTTCACTCAGGAGCTAACAATATCTTTACTGCTTATCAGTTTCTGCTTACTAAGTTTGTAGTTATATATGTATTATATATAATATGTAACAAAAGCACTAATCTTATAAACTATATATCATATATAAAGAGGTTTTAAAATACTGGATTATAGTCCTTTCACTCAGGAGGTAACAATATCTTTACTGCTTATCAGTTTCTGCTTACTAAGTTTGTAGTTATATATGTATTATATATAATATGTAACAAAAGCACTAATCTTATAAACTATATGTCATATATAAAGAGGTTTTAAAATACTGGATTACAGACCTCTCCCACTAAGAAGCTAATCGTATGCAAACAACGACTGGCAAGCCTCGTTCTGACTCATGGTGCTGTTGTTTTATTAATTCAAAGTGAGGCTTGCTGGGCATTTGCATGTGGTTAGCTGCTTCTTGAGAAATGTCTCCAGCGTCAGAAAATAAGAATTACAGTAAAACTACTGATATTATGTACTTATTGACTGAGTGGGAGGGCCGGACGGGAAAATATTTGGCTCGAGGTTATGCCATCCGGCCCGACCTAACTCAGTCAATAAGCATTTTATCATGTGACCCTTACAATTTTTTTTTTTTTGCAAGCCGGTCCGTACGCCTTTTTGGGCGGGCCACTCAACAAAACGGCTCACTCAACAAAACACGTACGACCCCCTATCACGTGACTTGTCTGCATGGTTTTTATTGGGCGCGCGCGAGCGGGGAAATACGGTCATATGATAAGTTAAAATATTAGTATTACACGGGTATTAGAAACCTCCTAGTTAGAGATACTATATGATCACTAACGCATATTGATTATATTTTTTGTATGCACCGAAAGAATGGGTAAAGAATTTCATTTGGCGCGTTGTTACGAGAATAAACCAGCGCGCGCTATCAGTCTTTTTGGCGGCATCTTCGTGTATTGGAAACCTATTGTTAGTCTTTGTTAGCTTCATTCTGTTGTTTAAAGTGCACCTGACGCCCTTCATGATATTTTGCAAATCTGTTTGACATGAGGTGTATAATAAGTGTACTTAATTTTTCTTGATGTCGACATCTCCTTTCTGAGATATAAGCATTTGAAATCTGAAAATGCAAATGAAGTGACGTCTACCCAGGCCTCATTAAATATACAAAAGTTCTCTGGAAATATTTATAGCAATTTTTTAAAGCTCAATATCTGTATTACTAATATTTACACTACCATTAACATTTTTACTTCTTTACAAAAACAAGCTTGCTGTCAGCTTTGAAACAAAACTTTGACAAATTCCTGGGATCGGATTCGGTGTTTTCAACACCTCATTTGCATTTTCAGATTTCAAATGTTCATATCTCAGAAAGGAGGGGTCGACATCAAAAAATATTAAGTACACTTATTATACACCTCATGTACAACAGATTTGCAAAATATCATGAAGGGCTTCAGGTGCACTTTAACTTGAGGTCTTTTAAAGCTTTGAATTATGTAGGCTTTGTCAGTACACGAAGATGCCGTTTCAGTTTTTTTTTTGTATTTACATATTTTCTATGTACATTTAATCTTATTATATATTTTTTTTCTTTGCTTTTTGTTTTTTCAAAATGACACTTATTTTTACCGAACTCATCTGGTTTTGGTAGACTACTACAATTACCCCTTTCAGAGTCGGGGCTTAAGCCTGGTTCTTACAGGTGACATTAACACAAACGCAAGCATTAGCATAGTCTCCTCCTCAGGCAACTCCTTTTCCTCCTTTGGGCTCCCTTTGTAACAGTTTTCATATTGACCGTGGGACGGCAGCCTTCCTTCTTTTCGTCTCCATTCTCACACGTTCGCTTTCCTACAAAGGAAGCCCGTGAAAGTGACGCCCGAGGAGGATGCTAGCATAAGCAAAATTAAATGCACAAGCTCAAGCACAAATATCAAAAAGTTATCCTTTTTCTTGTGTTTGTGCATGTGCATGCTTTTGTCTTGTTTTCACAGTAAAGAAAAGCGTATTGTTGTTGCGTCGCCAGTGGAAATCAATTCATGAATGCTTTAACGGTTATATAGATATCTTGGAGCTTCATATCTTGATATACACTTATAACAACAACAAAAAATGCCCAACCTTAAGACTTAAGCTAGTATTGTGCTGTATTGAAATCAGACTTTTTTTCCTAATTAAAGAGCTTATAATATACTGTACAAAATTACTCGATTCTGATTGGACGAGAGGAGTACAATTACATCGTAAATTTTACTCTGGAGAGTACCAATACTTGTGATGTTTTGAAAGTTATGAAAACTTTTGAAAACTTTTAAAACATCACTCGTACCTATTAATTACGAATTGTACTCAAGATCGTGTGATTTCCTATACTAATGTCAAAATGTGAGTATTTTCACGTGCTTGTTATTGTATTACAACCAATTCTGTTGATAACAACTGAAGTATGAATTCAATACATTACAAGCACAGCACTGATCTGCATTCATTTAGTTCTTGGCTTGTTACGCGACAAAGTATTTTGGAAATAGGTGTACAGTGGTACCTCTATTAAGCGGTCACCCTCGGGACGTCCCAAAGTGGCCGCTTAATAGAGGTTGACCGCTAAATAGAGGTATAGAATAGGTATAGGAATAGATTTGGGACTTTTTATTGTGCCCGCCTAATAGAGGGTGACCGCTTAATGGGTGACCGCTTAATAGAGGTACCAACGTTATTCGCCTCCCTTTTGGGGATAGCTTTTCTGTTATAATCCCCCCCCCCCCCCCAGGAGATTGTTATTAAATACATATAGTCTATATATCTATTGCAATAAACCGATATCTTCATAAAATATTATAAATATATATATATACACATTAAATAGATTTCATGTTGGGCCCATGCTACTCACGGCCAAGACGAGCCATCCATTATAGAGTCGCTTGAATCGTACTCGGAAAGGAGTCTTTTCCAGACAGGAATGATGTTAAGATAATTCCTATTCCCTGTATATGGAAAGAACGACGTTATTTAAGTTTAGTATAAAACGCAGGTGAATTTAGAAAATCGCGAGCGCTGATTGGTTCGAGAACTTCCGAGTATCTCCTTTTAGCGTTTAGCGCGCTTTTAGAATTAAGAAATAGACCGAATCGAAATATGGCGTACTATTATTGTTGTTGACTGACTAGCCTCGTGTTCACGTTGGAAAACAATAGACTTATCACATATATGCGAGGCTGGGCAGTCAAGAAGAATTGTTATTCAAATTGTCCGCCATATTTCGATTCGGTGTATACATAATATTTTCTTCAAAATTGGTCATTTCAATTTTTTTTAAATATTCATATATTTATACTGGAATGAATATTCTCCTCAGGCTCAATGAATATCGGTGAATAATAACTTCGCCTTTGTCTCGGTTATGGTTGTCTATATTCACCTCGCCTTCGTCGAATAATTGTTAATCAAAAATTAAAAAATATATAAATAGAAAACAATGGCGTGTGTTGTGTGGGATTGCTTGGAAAATGTTGTTGCCGTGTCTTTCATAAAACGCATTTATCAACATGCAAAGGCGGCATCGTAAAGCACGCGCCTCAACCAATCAAAATGCGTGATTTTTAATAGTTATTTTATAATGAATAGTGAGGCTGATAAATACTTGCCTATGATGATCAGACCAAGACGAGCTCTGGTAAATACGACATTTAACTGATGCAAATCACTTAAAGAATCAAACTTCCGAGAATACTCTAGTTCACTAGTTCGAACCGTCGAGAAAACAACAAACTGGTGCTCGGTTCCTGTTAAAAAAAATACAATAATGAAGAGAAATAGAAAATTTGCAAGCGTGATGTGTGCACTTATAAACCACGCCTCTCAGTCACTCCAAGAAAACTAGAAACAGAGATCAGCCAAACGTCTGTGTACATCAACCCTATGTAACTACAAGACAATAGACCATTTAACAGTTCCTGTCCATTAACCTCAGCCTCGATAGCGTGTTTAGAATTTGTCCCGTGGAATTTGTGTTTCAACTGTTTGATAATGTGTACATTCCTTAAATTACCATGGCCTGTAGTCAATTGTAAAGAATATACACCTATTTGGAAAATCTTTGTCGCAATCAAAACTACAGTCCACACTCTGAACTACGCAAAGGATGTTGGTATTTCTACTCTTGTTATCGATTTATTCATAGCATATTTTGGTTATAAGTGTTTGAGGTATATGAACATAACAAGTTTTGCAGTGATAGATGATGAAACAAATATTTATCTAAAAAGCACGTAATAAATCACACATTCAGCTCATATTACCGACACCATTTGCAAGCTTCAGAGCGTTGACTGTAGCTTCGGCTGCGACAACGAATTTTGAAATATGTTTATTACGCGCTATCGAGGCTGAGGTTGATCGACGAGAACTGTGAAAAGGTCTTCTGGCCATTCAAAGACAAAAGAGGAGAAATGATTACCTTGCGATTCTGTTGGTGAAATAATCTGGAGATTTTGGTCTTCAAGGGCGTCCCTTATTCTTTCTCGCTGCCTTACATATGGCGAGATTATACAGATATGCTCTGCAGTGAATCCAAACGATTTGATATATTCAACCACAGCGACCTGCAAAGAATGACAGTGTTAGGAAGAGTCATCAGTAATACAACACCAGTCGAAAGCTGCGTTTTCCGGCGTTGGCCTCCTAATATCGCTATTGTTTGGTTAGGTTTAGGGCAATTGTTTGGAAAGACTATTATTTTTTAAACCAATCCTAAACGATGTTACAGTTATACCACTATTGTTTGGTTAGGTTTAGGGCAATAGACCTCTTTACCTTCCTTGTTTGTTGTCCCATTTCAGATCACGTGATGCTACCCTTGAGAACTGCTTCTTTCACATGTAAATGATATAACACGTTCATCATAAAAGAACAATTCTCAAGGGAATGACACGTGGTCTGAAATGGGCAATTTGCATACGGAGGTAAAGAAGTCTATTGTTTGGAAAGACTATTATTTTTTAAACCAATCCTAAACGATGTTACAGTTATATCGCTATTGTTTGGTTAGTTTGTTAGTTTGTTTTGTATATATTTTTGAGGGGGTTAGGGGGGCAAATACACAAAAAATTCGAGCACAGCCTTAAAGAGAGAAAAACAAATCGTGCACAGCAACAGTGACGAAAAAATATTCGTGCAAGTTAAAATAAAAAATCCTGCACAACCACGAAGGACAAAAAAAGAAATTCCTGCAAAAAATTGCCCAACAAAAAATTGCCCAAACCCCCCCCCCTCCCCCCCCCCCCCCCTAAAAAATCTAATGGTCCACCCCTAACAACGAACTTACGACTTTGTCAACTTCCGCAGGATTCCATCTGCCAGACCCTAGATCTCCGGTCACGTCGACACGTTCTTCCCCGATTACGTGACAGAACACGTGACGATATTCCTGCGAGTTGGGCCATAATCCTTCCATTGGTACAGTAGAGTTGGTCACTTGAGGCGCATCAAACACAGGCTTGTAACTTTCTTTGTAGAATAGCTCTGAGCTTGAAACACGTAAGCTTGGATGCTGAAACAAAGGAAAATCGAATAACATATGGAATATAAATGGAAACTAGCAAGTAAACTAGTATGCTGCGTCGGTGTTTGATATAAACGATAGGTAATATAATGAAATTTGTAACACCGTAAAAATGTTGACTTAACTTTACTGACATAACTATCATATAACAAATGGAATGTTTTTTTTTGTCATTGGTGCGTTCGTTCCACTTATAATATATTTATACGAATAACACATTATGGGGACGAGGGGGCATGGAGTGGGTTATAAAAGAAGTTTTGACTTACCATTCTAAACTGCATCCTAAGCAAACGACATTCATACCGTTTTCCAGCACGGTCGTCAACTAACGCTTCAAACAACGACCGACTCAAGCCATGACTGACCGCGGTCTTACTGGGAACTGGGACCAGTTGCTTCGGATCACCTATTAACACCATGTGGTGACACTGCTGACCAGCGAGGACAAATGGCACAAGTAATTCCGCGTCTAAGCACATGTTACATTCATCTACAATGCACTGCGACACTTTAGTAAACTTCATTACACGAGGGCTTCCCGACTCTGCGCATGTGCAGAGGATCACGTGATTTGAAGTCTGGGTGAACTCGTAGCCCTCTGCAGCATCCAAAATGGCTGCAAGCTTCTGCTTCTTGCTTACTAACTTCTTGTAGAGATTATCTCTCTCAGCTATGCCACTGTGTTTTAGCTTTCTCTTTACCTGCTCTATTTCATCGAGGCAGATTCGCAGTGCATTAGAGTGCGGGTTTTCTGGTCTGCGCACGCGTAGATGCAAGGCAAGACGCTTGCACTCGTTGATTACTAGTGATGGCTGTTGCTCGTCTTCACGTGAGTAGACGCGTAGTACGCTTACTGATGGGATTTTTACAAGCATCCCTGAAATATTAAAACAACTATTTGAGAGCGTTCTGTTTTATAGAAGAACATCTAGGACTATATGGACTAAGATAGAATCCCTGCTGGATATAGACACCCAACAGGCTAGAAGATTGATGAATCATCGGACTTTAAGCGACTGCTCGAGACAAGATTTCCCACCATATCCAGACAGAACGCACCCAAGGGGAAAATATGATGATGGTGATGATGAACAAGTGCTGGTATTGTGATGCTAATTTGCCAACCATTTTCACAATATATTTTTCTATTTTCTTTGTTCGAATAACAATGGTTGGTTGGCAAAACATCAACAAAATACGTCACTGTACGTCCACCTATTATGCGAAAACCTATCAAGCGAGAAACTGAAGAGAATTCTCCCTCGCTTCTTTCTCGCTCCTTGTCAAACGTTTATTCATATACTTACTTGCTATGACGTCAAGAGCCTTGTTATTGGGTGCACAAACCATCACCTGCCCAGCACGTGCCTGCCAGTTATGATTGATGAAATGACACGTGATGGCCACAGCTGTCCAGGTCTTACCAGTTCCTGGAACACAAATATAGTTTTAAAAGAATATTGCAAAGGTGTGTCATTTACTACAACACATTCCCAGTTGTCCAGGTGTTTATATCAGATGACAGAGACACGCCCAGCCATTTCACCCACAATATATTTTATAATTCAGGGATATAAAACGGGGTGAGTGTCTGTATACTTAACACATTTACGATAGCTTCGCGTGGTATGTTACCACGGTTGGCGTCATCGAATCGTCTAAATTGTTGTGGATCCACGAGACGAAGTCGTCAATTTGTTTTTTACCACATTAACAATATTTTTACTGCCCGCGTTTTGCATGTGCGCGAAGAAAGCGAGAAAATTAAAGAGAAAATAGCAACCGTGGTATGTACTCTTATTTACCACGGCTCTCGACCAATCAGAAAGCGAGAAAATTATCAAATGTGGTAAAATTTAAATGTGATATAAACACGCTGGGAGCTTTAGAGCATGAGAGAAGTCGTAAAGGAACACGAGGCGTAGACTTCCTTACGTGATCTACAATTGTTTGAGTATTTATTTCAAGAGTGTTTATTTCACAGTATACAGACACAAGCGGACGTTTAATATTGCTTTTATAAAAAAATTTTTTTTTTTTTTTGCTGAGTGTCTCTGTCCTCTGATGTAAACGGTAGCCAGCCAATCAGAGCGCGCGTAGAATCTCAAATATTTTATAAAAGAAAACTACAAAACGTCCACATATATACTGTACTATAAACACTACGGGAACTGTAGTTCACTCAAGAACCTAATACAAAGACACAGCGTACATATGTTTACCTGGTTGTCCATATATCACAGTAAACGGCGAGCTGAGGGCAGATTTCACAGCTTCCACTTGGTCAATATCAAGAGGAAAGTATCGCAGCACCTCAGCATTCAGCTTAGCAGGAGTACCTGGTAAATCGTGACACGTCACGATGGAACGTATAATCACAGGTGCATGGCTGAGACCTTTAATGGCTTCGATCATCCACTTGTACTTGGGGCACTGTGGGATTACTTCTATGGTGTATTTGTGCGCATGTCCTTGAAGAGCTTCCGCTGAGAATGCGTTTGAAGGTTCGGTTACTTCGATGAGGAGGACTAGACGATCTGTGTGGTCTGTCAGCTGGCCTATACGTGCATGAAGCAAGATACATGGATTATTGGGAGACGAGCCCTCTGTAGTTTGCAGTGGGGAGGGCATTTCACCCTGTATGCATAAATAATCGCCAATTGAAAGATCCAAGTCTTGAGCTTCACAGGGACCTTTGGGTATCGTTGCAGATGCATGGACTGTGGATTCAAACACAAATATAGTCTTAGAATTAGATTAGATTTAACATTAAATGTTAGCTGGCCTTTGCTATTGTATAGATATTTTGCACTGGAAACTGGAAAAGCTTATTAAGGGTCTTGGATGGACTTTAATCAAAGCATTAATTAAATAATTAAGTAATTAAGTAATTAATTAATTAAGTAAGTAAGTAAGTAAGTAAGTAAGTAAGTAAGTAAGTAAGTAAGTAAGTAAGTAAGTAAGTAAGTAAGTAAGTAAGTAAGTAAGTAAGTAAGTAAGTAAGTAAGTAAGTAAGTAAGCAAGCAAGTAAGTAAATAAGTAAATATGTAAGTAAATATGTAAGGAACACTGCAAAAACGGCTGAGTAGATGCAACACAGTATATTGCGTTAACCATGCATTCAGGATAACACTTTATAGTGAGTAAACCCAACTCATTATTGAAAGTAAAGTAGATGAAGACGCATCATTGAGTACAATGTACTCAATATATTGAGTTTAACCTCACTTTTACTCAATAATGAGTTGGGTTTACTCACTATAGAGTTGTATTTACTCACTATAAAGTGTCATCCTGAATGCATGATTAACGCAATATACTGTTGTATCTACTCAGCCGTTTTTGCAGTGAAGCCTTTAGGCTTTATTTAATGAGAATAACTTGTGGCCCCCTATTTTGTTTGCGTTTACACAGGTATTTATTTTAGACTGAAAACTTCATCATTGCCGAAGCTTGAGCAGGGAAAGGGAAAGCTTTACTATCATTAATGTAATTTTTAATTTAAAATGTTTCAATAATTGATAACAACTGAATTTGTTTACTGCAAAAACGGCTGAGCAGATACAGCTCAAAACATTGAGTACATCATTACATTCAGGAAATGTGCCATTGAGTAACGTGCAATCAATATATCCAGTAAAACCGTTTTTGTAGTGTCCGTGATTAAAGTAAATCTTTTCCCCAGCCTCCATTTAAGAAAAAAAAGATGTTGCTTCTATAAACAACTGCTCGTTTGAAATTATCTGCGAATTACTCTATCATAAACGTTAATTGGCGCATTACCTGAACGTCCAGAGATTTTCCATGAAAGGCTCACTCCACAAAGTTGAATACTAGTTTTATTGGATCTCAAGCTGGACACAGCAGCCTCCGCTTCAATCAATGGCAACATCACTCTCTGATAATGCTGCACGTCTTGGTACACAAACTCCGTATAGCTATCCAGTGGAGGACAGAAGATTAATTCTGGATTGTGATGATGACTTATGCATGAAAAGAACGACGGATTCACTTGAATTCCACGAATAACCGGCTGAGGAAGACCGCGACGGACTTCGCTTCCGAGAACCACATTCAACTTTCCACCTGCAGCAAAGTGAGCGGTACAGCTATCAGTTGACTTGGCTGTCTTGGAACCACCTGTGGTGGTGGCAGATAGGCTTGGATGCACAGGGAGTGAGCTTGAGTTCACTTTCTTCCACTGTCGAACTATCTTTTTCATGTTTCCTCGAGTGACATCCTGGATGAATGCAATCCAGCTAGCTGAAGGAACGTTCACGTGGTAATTGTCTTTGGAAGTCTCGGTGTCGCCTTTTTTAGGAGTTGGCGGTTGTTGTGATCGGGTGGGTGCAGAGCATTTTATGTCCTTTCTCGACCATGTCGTTACGAGCTCTGTAAATATCAGAAATGGCATAGTTAAGTGTACTTAGTCGTAAGTCCAGCATGCAGGGGCGAATCTAGGGGGTGTCCCTAGTGGCACCGGAAACCCCCCACCCCCCCCTAATCCCGCAATTACCCCCCATTTTATCTTCGACATTTAAGGACCGGACAGCCCTTCATTTGCAACTTGGACACCCCCCAAATTTCTGGATCCGCCCCAGAAGTCTGTGCTTTAGAACAATTGAAAAATAAAGGCAATACATCAATGAAAGAATGAATGGAACATTCATCTATTGTGAACAAATACCTTGCTTATTCTCATCGAATTCAGTTGTTAAGTATCCCAGGTTCTGGACATTGATATTTCTATTGAACGGTCTACAGTTGTCATCAGGTTTGCAATTCAATGTCAATCGGTCAGCAGTGACCCTCTCAATGTTGGCCGTTCGAGATTGCTGGCCGGTGCGAAGAGAATTCGCCAAGCTGATAGACATACAGCTTTTTTCAAAAGCATTGGCACGTGAAGATGTAATCTGAAATAAGACACGACAAGTAAGGGTAAACGTTTAGTTTTAAAGTATTTTGAGAGTTGGCATGTACTGTTATAAGAAAGAGAAGCGTAAATACTGATTTATTAAGAATATCAAACAGATAGAAATAAAAGCAAAGAAAATAACCCAACCAGGTAGGCAGACAGACAAAGACAAATGAATGTAACAAATGTTATAACCCTATTGGATAGTGTTCTTTTTCTTTAATGTGTTATTTCAATAAAGTTGTTATAAATAAAAAAAACGGACAGAATGGAAGAACGGACAGACACACAGACAGCCAAACGAACTGGCAACCAAGTCCGCAGGTAAACAAGCAAACCAGACAGACAGACGGACAGACAGGCAGACATACGGATAGAAGAAGAACGGACAGACACACAGACAGCCAAACGAACAGGCAAACAGACAGACGGAGAGAAAAACATTTAAACATACAAGTAGACAAAAAAAAAAAAAAACCAGACAGACAGACATACACATAAACAAATAACAGATATACAAGTGAACAATAAGGTTGAGAGAAAGACAAACATAAACAGCAATAAAACTGACATATCAAGTAGTCATACAAAATGAAAACAACAAACACGAAAAAGAAATAAAACTAAAAACAAAAAAGCTATTGAGTATAAGGGGAAAATATTTTTCCAAACTAATACACACCTGGCACTGTACACAAATGTCCTGCAGCTCTTTCAGAGAGTAAGGAAATGGCTTGTCATAGACCAACGCCAGTAGACATCGATGTACAACCAGATCAAAGTACCGTCTTAATGGCGACGTGAAGTGGGTATAGCATTCTTGTCCAAGAGTAAAATGCTTTACCTGTGGGCCGTAAGAATGTGATGACACAATGTACTGACTTCGCTGTTGTATGCTAAAAAATCGAGAATGAGCATCTAGCTTCTCGCTGCTGTCCTCGCACTTTAGTAGTGATTCTGTCAACTGAGTCAGATCTTGAGCGTTGACTGCTGTCGAAATGTGGCCAAGGTTTGAAAGCTCGACTCTGACCTCGTTTGGAGAATTACGAGCTGGTGCTTCGGTCTTTGGTAGACGCTGTAGTGTTAGCGATCCTTTAGCTAACACACTATTTTCCGCACACCACGTGGCTAACGATTCACTTGCTTGTTGCTTCGGTGGTAACTGGCGTCTTAACAGCGCTAGGTGTTTCGTCCTGGCAGACACCAAAAGCCTCTGAGCTACCGTCGAATTAGCCATGATCATTAGCTGCTCTACTATGTTAGACGATCTGGAACGGTTATTCTGGATTAAATCCATGGTATTTGATATACAGCCTAGTCGGACTTGTCGTAGTGCTATTTTCCTAGTCAGATTTTCCAGGGTCACTAAATCGTTTCTCAGGTTACCAGGCAGTTTCCTGGTCTGTTTACCATCGAGGATATCATCGCACTCTTTGAAGGTGAGGCTACAGCAGGAGTACACGACACTTCGATGGATGTCTGGTGGTTTGATGACCTGCAGAAATCGATAATTAGATCCTTTATCAAAACAAACAAACAAAATTCAGGCTTCAACTAAATTAACGCGTAGATTATTTCATCATTTAGTAGTACCGTTTGTATACAATAACTTTCTAATCAAATAACTTTCTAATCAAATAACTTTCTAATCAAATAACTTTCTAATCAATTACATAACAAAATAGTTAAAAAAACGTTTTACCTGGCCATCTTTGTCCATCCGAAAGATAACAGATACAGCCAACCTGTCTTGTCTTGGTAGCAGACTACACAGGTTTTGACTAAGATGAGGTGGTAACATATTAATAGCTGAACCATTGTGCTGCTCTGGGTATAGTGAAGACCCTTGTGTGTACGCTGCTTTGTCGATACATGAATCCTTACGTACGAAGTAGCTTACGTCCGATACGTGGACACCAACTGAGAAAGTACCGCCTTTTTCTCGAACTATACTGATAGCATCATCAAGCTCCATTCCAAGCGAGTCTCCACAGTCAATGGTGAATGCATTGTTGTAGCGATAAGCGCGTGAAAGCCACTCCGTTTCGGGTACTTTAAAGGAGTCAGGGTAGAGATTCCTGACTTCGTTAATGACTTCATCAGGCTGGACTAGCCTAACGCCATGTTCTGCTGCAAATACTGGTATGACAGAGTTAAGATCGCTGATTTCTTTGAAACACTTTCTGACGATTCCTAAAGGCAAACGATAGTTTGTTCCCCATTCTAACACCCTGACGAGAAATAGACGCTCCAGTGCATGATCTAAAGGAACGAACTCTCGACATCTTGCCTCGCCTTCTTTGATGGTGTATACTGATACCCCTTTCAGGTCTCTGTGCTCTCTGCTCTGCATGACAAAAATATTGGGGTTATTCTTGTCGATAGGAATCATGACATTGGAATCTTGGATATCTATGTTGCATATCCACTCTCTTTGGTTGACCTTTTGAACTATGTAGACAACTCTCCCAGTTGGTTTTCCTGAGACTTTGTTGTATACTTCAACTGCAACGATATCGCCGTGGAAAGCTCGATTCATATCCACACGACTTGAGATAGTTATATCTAGGGACATCTCGACTTCATGGTTCTTCATCTCATCAATATTGCTTCCCAAATGCATTGCTTTAACATCGCTCGCTATAACCTTGCATGTTCCGCTGTTTACGCCGTTGACTTCCAGTGTACAGAGGACCAATTCATTCTTTAATAACTTATCAAAAACCAAACCTTCGTCTTCATACTCTTGGTGTATGGTGCTTCCGATGTAAGAGACATTATTCCATGGCTTCAGAACCCAGTTGGATGACTCGAGGTGCTCAAGCCCCGCACGGAAATCGTCGGCCGTGATATTTTCATATGACTGGGCCTTGTCGCGTTCTAGGAAGAAGGATTCAGCAAAAGACTCAAATGCTTTGATGTATTCCTGCACAAGAGGATCCTCCCGACGGGCCATAAACCACTCCTCGGTGTCAGAGTCTTCAAATTCTTCACTGGGTGTGCGCTTGCCTTCAAGTGAGCTCGGTGACAGTAAGAGCTGTTTGATTTCATCATCAGAATCTAGACTTAATCTCTTCATCGCCATTACCTCCTCTAGATTAAGTGAATTTCTTCGATTCTCTGACACAGGCGTTGCTTCTGTGCAGTCAATACTTAACCTTGTGGTGATCGTTTCATGTAGCAAGGAACGCTCTGCATTGCAATGTTTCTCCATTTTAATAACCTGAATCTGTTTCAGTGCATGGTCTGTGATTTCTTTTGGAAGGGTTGTTTGACTGGCAAGTTTAACAAGAAATGATTCTTCTTGAGACAACATTTGTTTTCGACATTGTATGTTGTACATTATTGATTGGATGATATGCTCAGTAGACAGTTCGGTTGGTGAAACAATACCGTTGATTCCTGGTGGACCGTGGGATATAGAAATAGAACGTGCACCCTGTTCACTTGGCGCTGAAGCATGTGGTAAATTCGGTCGAGATGGATAGCTCTGGTTGGCATGTGCATCACTAGTAAAGGGTGATGAAGCTGGTCCTGTTACAGATGGAGAATGGCTTCCTCTTATCAATGGGGAAATACTTCCTGATCTTGATGAAGAACTATCTGTTGGCGTGGGACATTGCTTGCTTGCCAGGATTGGACTCTGGCCAACTGGAGAGGTCGGCACTCCTTGCGGAGAAGGACCTGGCCAAGATGGTTGGTGTGGAGCTGGAGAGTGTACAGCAAATCCGGGGTGTTGTTGGCCAACAAACTGGACCTGTCCTGGTAATGGTTGGCCAGGTACACGTGGGTCTGTAAAACGCGGTGGTAGGCCTTGCCCTGGCCTGAACATTGGTGCCATGAAAGAAAGGGGTGGGTTTCTGTTATATTGAACTGTTCTAACAACGGGGCCGTTTTGACCAGGAAATATTTGTACCTGGCCTGTTGAGTACACGAGCCTTGTTTGACCTCTAGGACCCACAACGGTTTGCAATGAAGGCCTAAAAGGAAACATTGCTGATGGCATTCCATGATTGACAAAACCAGGTCTTTGGAAAACACTAGGTTGAACAGATTGTAACATTGGATGAATAGGAATATTTGGACTAGCATTCATTGAAACTTGAGGTGTTCCCAAGAAGGGAAATTGAGCTGTCATAGATTGATATCCAGCAGTTGACAATTCCGGTGTTGGAATCTGAACTCCTCCAACCGGCGTCTGCTGCATTTCACCTTGAGTTCTTAATGTTACCATCGATGGTCCAGCCGCTTGTGTATTAGATGAGGCACTAGGGCCATTATCAATTACATTTTGGTTGGCTACTTTGGAGTATTCGACGATTTTATCAAATGGAAGACGATAATGGAATGTGTCATTATCGTTACACCTTTGGACAGAAAGAAAATAATGTTAAAAAACTTGAAATAAAGTGGAAAAACTCAGACTGAGATTCAAAGAAAAATGTTATCTGAGGTTTTGAATTGTCGAACAATTCTTCTCAATCGAAGTCATGAAAGACTAAACAAATATACACCTAATTGCAAGAACGTTGTCCACACTTAGTATGTTTGTAATTTAATGGGAAAGGAATTAATTAAAAGACAAAAGAAGATCACTCAAGCTGAAATCTTTCTTCAAAATACAAAAGAAGCTTGAGTTATCTTTTTTTTATCTTAATTAATTCCTTTCCCACTATATTACAAAAGCCAGGACAACGTTCTTGCAATTAGGTGTATAAACAAAAGAATAAAACACATAAAGCAAAAGCAAAACTCAATCATTAAATCAACAAACAAACAAAAGTCAAAACCACTGGGAATAAAAACGTTTCTTCCAAACACTTTCCACATGATATCGAAATACATAACACGAAGAATCTTGTTCACAAAAGATTTGAATTCATCTCTTTGAATTGGGTGGACACATACATAGCAACGCATTTAATCTATGGGTTATCTCTGTGTTAAATCTACGTACTTGCTTAGAATAGTCTTCCAGCAAACTTTACAGTCTCCGGCACCACAAAGGGCATTTGGATCTCCAACCATCACCAATTGATACTTGGCACGAGTCACAGCGGTGTTCAAAAGCCTAGGATCAGACAGGAAGCCCATATCTTGTCGATCTATAGTTTCTGCTGTCATAGAACAGGACGTATGGACTGTACTTATGAAAATAGCGTCGAACTCCAAACCTGTATAAGAACGTAGATAGAGTACAACTATTTCAAAAAAGGTTGACGGGGTGAAACGTGAACGGCGAACGGCAATTGCACGACCGAAAGGAATTGTAGTTACGCATACAACATATCTAATTGTTTTTTTTCTGGATTGCTAAGCACAGTTTCGTTAATTTTAAGCTTTTTATTACTATATGGGGATGGCGTTGTGCAGTAGATTCGTTTTCTGCCACAAAAGAGCTTAAATAATCAATATCAAGACCTATAGTTCCCTTCGGTGGTGCAATCGCCGTACGCCATTCACAGTTCAGTCCGTCAACCTTTTTTGAAATAGGTGTATACATAAATTATTGATGTTTGAAGGAGGAAAAACCCACGTGACATGGGAAACAACATCACATCAAAGAAACCCATATAATCAATGCCCGAGCAGGGGTTGGAACATGCATCATAGCGGTGAGAGGCGCGCTGTAAACTGCGCCCCCTTATGTTAACACAGGAAGCCTTGAACTGAACAATTTTCAGACTAAACTAACAACAAAGTTGAAGTTTAAAGGCTAGGTTTACACGGGACCGGACGAATTTTTGACCGGTCAAAAGATCGACCTGGACATGCTGTTCACACGGAACCGATCATTACAATATTTTCGTTTTGACCGGTTAGGCGTCCAAATTATTTCACGTTTAGAGCGGTCCCGTGTGAACGGAACCCCTAAGCGGATGTTTTTTTGACCGGTCAAAAATTTGTCCGGTACCGTGTAAACGTAGCCTAAAATCCGCAAATTAATGCAATGAAAGAATGCAAAGGAGCAGAAAAAGATCAGGGATGAAATTAAAGATAGAGATAGGAGAGAAAGAAAGAGAAAGATAACACTATTTACCTTGAACGTTGTTCACGCCTTCTACTCGTACTTGTCCCAAACCCTTTCGACGTAAAAGCTGTCGAATTTCTCGTACCTGGCGATTAATCAAAATAATTCACTGCATTTTCAAAACACAATATTCCAAAAGATATAACATTGATTTACCTGAGCAGTCATAAGTATCAAAAGAATTCACAGCAACTTCACAAGACAACATTCCAAACCAGGTGATCTCGCTTCGAAGCGCGCAAAGGATTGTTTGTCAAAACGAATAGTTCCAAAATGGCGCCTCGAGACAAAAACAATTTCGGTTACTTTTAGGCATTTGCGTTTTGTTTTTATTCTTTTTTTATCCCTGGTAGAGCAGCAGTGAACTTTTATTGTTCGAGTAGCATTAAAATTGTTAATGTAAAGTTATGTTAAGGATGCATTTATCGAGGGTTAACACGGGAAACAACTCTCTCGGACGACGCCATCTTGGAACTGTTGGCGATGTGACAGAAATGCATTGGCTTATACCAACCGGAAGTGCGCGCGCGAAATCACCTGGAATGATATGATATATTTACCTGAGCAGTATACGGTGCAAGTACACAGATATTCTCCTCAACGCTGCTATCATCGTCACAGTCTTCATACCACTTCTTCACCAACTCCTCAACCCTCTCGCTTATCTCAGCAGCTTCGGCCATATTGTAATACGAAGGGATATCCGGGGCTCTAGCTTCTTCCCCAAGCACTCCATAAAAATGCACTGGATATCCAGACGTAGCCGGTTTAACCTTGTGAGCAATTAACGTCCCTTCGTAAAAGAGTTTCGATGGGATATCCACTATCTCTTGGTATGCACGATAGTTTTCTAGTAGAAGTAGTTTGCAGTTTGAAGTAGGAGGGTAATACTCGTAGAGACGAACGAGCAGTGAGCGATCGAGAGATAAACGACGGGCGACGGTCGAGTTGACAATGGCACCAAGCTGGAAAAAACACAGAGTAAAAGCTTAGTAATGGATAATGGACAGATGAAAGATTGAATAAATGAATAAATGAATGAATAAATGAATGAATGAATAAATGAATGAATGAATGGAAGAATAACCTGACAATGAATGAATGAATAAATAAATGTTAAATTACCTTTCGATAAGAGAATTAATGAATGAATGAATAAATGAATGAATGCTATAAAAGTTGCATCGATCGAGAGACAAATGGGCGAATAAATGACTGACTGACTGATGAACGGATAGATGGATGAACGAATAAATGAACGAACGAACTACCTTTAATCATTTACAAAATAACTTGAGACATAACTCTGCGGCCTTTTTTGGCAGAAAAAGTCAGCCTTTCAAGCTCTCCCCGCACCAAAGTTTAAGTATTTTAATACCAAATACCAATGATTTATTATTTAGTAATTTATTCATTTATATTGCACAAATTCAATCGTAAGATTTTAAAATGCGCAACAGCATTAAGTAGCAATAGCTAGTGGGTATGTGGTCCCAAATACCTGCAAATGATCACCAGCCAAGACCACCCTTGTTAACGGCGTGGAAAGACACAAAGGTATAAGTGTCTCAGCCTCCATAGCCTGAGCTGCTTCATCTATAAATATATGGCTAAAATACCCAGGAGGGAGCCCTGCCCCTGATAGTACATCAGCTGTTACAAGGGTCGTCACTATGACGCGATGCCTATCGAGATTGCTCTTTGTAGGGACGGCAAACTTGCCAGTTTCTTGGTTGATCAGGCAGTAATTTAGTACTGTATGGCTGACTGTTTTTAAGAAACGATCTTCCCAGCATATTCTTAATGGAGTGCACAGGTCGCTACCTAATAATAATAGCAGTGAAATGTGATTAAAAGAATGATGATAATGATGATGGTGATGATGATGATGATATGGAGTGCACAGGTCGCTATCTAATAATGATAGCAGTGAAATGATGATTAAAATAATAATGATCATGATCATGATGATATGTGCACAGTTCGCTACCTTATAATGATAGCAACAAAATGATGATTAAAATAATGATAAATGATGATGATGATTTCTCAAAGAAATTACGATGCTCTTGCTCTATTTTATGCCTGCTAATATGAATCACCAAATAATTGTCTAACGCAATATTTATGTGACTTTGAGATTCGATCTGTAAACAGTTTAAAGTAATGCATGTATAAATTATAGCCTACGTTTCCCGTCACACACTTTGTTCTAGAAAGTGGTGATTATGCAGAAAAGATATAGAAGTGATTGAACGATGACACTTACCCAACTCCCGGGATGTAATAAATGGATGTAAATAATTCACTATATAATGATCAGCTGCACTGTTCGAATGAGTGCAAATCAAAATACGAAGGTTCTCATCAGGATTTCCCGAATGGAGTCGACACAGTTCTTTGACAGCCTCAGCAAGTGTCCTTGTCTTCCCAGTACCAAACGGTCCAAAGATTAGGAGCGGAGGCTTAGGGCGTGGATCTAGTATGTGATTAAGAGCTGTGGCCTGGGGTTTGTTTAGGAGGTGATGTGACAAGGCATCAAACTCGAGTGATAGTCCATTTGGGTTACTTGGGAAAACACACTCTAGATTAATGTTGTCAATGGCACGGTGCATGTACTTGTAGGTATTAACAAAACGAAAGCACACACTAGCTGGTAGAGGTGATTTTGCTTGCTGTAGTAGCTTATGTAACTCATTACTAGTCTGAGAAGGAAACAAAATGAACATGAATGAGGTGAAACAAATTAATGAATAAAGGAAGGAACAAATGAACAAAGTAACGAAGAGAGGAATGAGGTTAGGAAAAAAGCAAGGAAAGAGGGAGGGAGGGACAGAGAGAGAAAGGAAGGGAGGAAGTAAGAAAAATATTAAAAGGGAAGAGCGATTGATGAAATGATGAGAGGAAAGAAGGGAGAGAGAAAGGAGAAAATCAGGAGGGAAAGAGGGAGGAAGTTAAGGAAGAATAATTAAAGGGAAAAGCGATTAATGTAAGGATGAGAGGGAAGCAGGAAGGAAGGGAGAGAGGAAAGAAGAAAATCAGGAGGGGAAGAGGGAGGGAAGAAGGAAGGGAGGAAGGAAAGAAAGAAGAAAATCAGGAGGGGAAGAGGGAGGGAAGAAGGAAGGGAGGAAGGAAAGAAAGAAGAAAATCAGGAGGGAAAGAGGGAGGGAAGAAGGAAGGGAGGAAGGAATAAAGGAAACTAGGAGGGAAAGAGGGAGGGAAGAAGGAAGGGAGGAAGGAATAAAGAAAACCAGGAGGGAAAGAGGGAGGGAAGAAGGAAGGGAGGAAGGAATAAAGAAAACCAGGAGGGAAAGAGGGAGGGAAGAAGGAAGGGAGGAAGGAATAAAGAAAACCAGGAGGGAAAGAGGGAGGGAAGAAGGAAGGGAGGAAGGAAAGAAGAAAATCAGGAAGGAAAAATAATTATATTAAATTAAGGCGACCAAGAATAAAGGAAATGTTAAAAAAGAGCAGAGGAAATATGTGACAAAAAACCTAAACCTTAGAAAAATGACAAAACAAAATGATATTTCAAGTGGATAAACTCACAAGAAAGACAATAGAATGTTTCTTGAGTGCCACTACTATGACTTCATATAGTTTAGGGTTCCTCTTTCCTCGTTCTTTTGCAGTAACAAGTTCTCTGGGTGGCACAAGCTTAACAATTGCAAAAGAGCTTCTGCTTATCAAATGATTTGCATCCTCCAAGACATCCGAATTGATAGGGAGCTCTATGCATGACCTCAGTATATGCTCTTCTGAAGTAGAGGTGCTCTGTAAGATATCTTCACAATTAAGATTTAGTCTGAAAAAAAAAGACATCGTCCATTAATCCTCTCCTTATTCTCTCGTGGCCAGAATTTTGTATGATCGAACTTCAACTCGTTTCCTCAGAGTTTTCGCCTAAAAGTAGGGATTGCTTTGCAGTCTGAGATAAACACTTCAACTTTAAACTTAGTCTTTACATTTGGCCTCTAGGGGGATCGAATCAGCTCCTCGACTCATTGGATTCGCAGTTGTGAAAGATGACACATTAACAGCTTATGCCATGCCCTATGGAGTTTTCACTTATTATTAAAAAAATCACACATTTGGCTGCAAAGTATCTTATTAAATTAAACTTTCTCGGCCAGATTTACTTATCTGATATAGTGTACCTTGTCATTCGTTTTCTTCTTTCATACTCTTCAATATGTAATAGTGTGTGCAGTCTTCCCGTGTAGTTTTCAGGAGTCATTGCATCATCCATATAATCAAAGGAGCCAAACTCCAATGCATACTTTATACTTGGTGGAAGTTTAGATGATGATTGCTCAGAGCCAGCTGAGGGAACAATGAATATCAATTATGAGACTATTAAAAAGCTTGAATTTATTTTTCTTATCTATACATTTGAAGTTTGCTTTATACATATTTAAGAAATAATATATAACGACGCCGTATTATTTCTTAAGTATGTATAAAGTAAATTTTTATCACTGAATTTGATAATCAAATGAATTTATTTATTTATTTAAATATATTATATAATAATGTATATTCCTTAGATTACCACAAGCTGTAGTCAAATTCTAAAGAATATAATTTATTAATTACATGTGCATGCTATCAAGGCTGAGGTTGATTTACGAGAACCATAAAAGGGTCAACTGCAAATCCAATACCTGTAGAACGGCCACTAAATATTATTATATCTAATAATAATAACAATTTATTGATTGATATAGCGGTATATACAAAGCTCTATATGGCTTTACAAAAGATAAAAATAATTTCTAAATATATTACAATAATGAAAATTAGAGTATATGTATGTAATCCTATATTTATATTATAGGAAAAAAAATAAAAATAAAAATTAGTTATATACAGTTCTCAAAAGGTAGGTCCATTTATCATATTTACAGGGGACAAAAAAAGATGTAATTATGTGGTCAGGGGGGCATTCTAAAAAATATGCAGTCTAAGACTGCATGTGGCTATAGTGCTATTGAAAGAAGCAAAGTAAAAAAAACCTTCTAAAAGTGGCTGGGCTTCCTGTGGTTACAGGAATGGTTACATAGTGGCTATGCATTCTCAGAATGCAGTAGCCACAAAAATGATACAATCAGTTTGCAAAGGCTAGTACCATACCTTTTTGAACCTTGCCATTGTATGTAACAAGGTTGAATTTTCTCAGCCAGTTCAGTTCATTCTCCTCAGTGCTTGGTCTTTCATATGCAAGCTGCTTGACAAGGGTTGTCTCAGGGGCAACCATTACACCAAGGTTACGGATAATCTTAGGACTATTACCAAATCCAAATACTAATCTTTGATAGAAGTTTCCATAACATTTAGAAACAAACTGAACTGTTACTTTGTATTCAGGTGTTTGTGCCTTGAGTTTATTTTGCCACTCTTGGCAGTCATGTGGTAAGGTGAGAATTGGCTTGTCCACAGCAGACACATTTGTTATGGAGTACTCTGGGAGATCTGGATCCAATGTAAAGACATGCTTTAAGAGACACAAGGGACCTAATCGAGGCTATATAAGAAATTAAAAAAAAAAATATTGTGAATAAACCAATAAGGAAAGGGAAAAGGAAGAGGAGAGGGAAGAGGAAGAAGTAGAGCAAGAGGAAGACGAGAAGGAAGAGGAAGAGGAAAAGCAAGAGGAAGAGGAGAAGAAAGAGGAAGAGGAAGAGGAAGAGGAAGAGGAAGAGGAAGAGGAAGAGGAAGAGGAAGAGGAAGAGGAAGAGGAAGACGAGAAGGAAGAGGAAGAGGAAAAGCAAGAGGAAGAGGAGAAGAAAGAGGAAGAGGAAGAGGAAGAGGAAGAGGAAGAGGAAGAGGAAGAGGAAGAGGAGAAGAAAGAGGTGGAAGAGGAGGGAGAGGAGGAAGAGAAGGAGAAGAGGGAAAGGAGGAAGAGGAGGAAGAGGAGGAAGAGGAGGAAGAGAAAGAGGAGGAAAAGAAATAGGACGAAGAGATGGAGAAAGAGATGGAAAAAGAGGAAGAGAAAAAGTAGGAGGAGGAGGAAGAGTAGGAGTATGAGGAAGATGAGAAGGAGTAGGAGGAGAAAGGGGAGGAAGAAGGGGAGGAAGAAGGGGAGGGAGCGTATAAGAGGAACAGAAAGAGGAGGAGGAGGATGGTAAACATGGAGTCATGACAACAATAATAGAAGGGCAATGCTGATGATAATGATGATGATGGCAGTTATTAATGATAAAAACAATTATAATTAAATGACATACATGACATTCACATACATGTTCTTAAGAATGATGATGATGATCAAAAATTATGCTTATAATGAATGAAGATGTCATGATAATAATGACAATGATGGTAGTGATGTTGAAAACGATAATTACAACAGTGATCTAACAATATGATGGTGATCATGATGATGATAAACTCAACATGGCAATGATGATTTTACTTACAGAAGATGTAACAGTGAAGACCCAAGAAACAACTCTATTTTTACTGATGTGAGGAATAAACAGCTTTTCAGAACAATTGACAGTGTGTGAGCCACTTACTTCAACCAACTAGAAAATACAATATTACATGGCATAAATCTATGAAACTGTATACGATAACAGTTGCATGAAGTTTGTTACTTGGAATATAATAATAATAATGTTCCTTTTCTGCAAAAAAATGTGGTCTTTAATACAAGTCGTTGAAGCATATAATTTTATTTCCATTTATAACTATAGTTAATCTTTCTGCTCCAGTGATTATAATATATATTACACAAGTTTGCAAATAATGCAATAAAATATTAATTAGACACTACAAAATAGACCTTTTTTGAATTGGCTTTGATGATCAAAAGACAAAAGTCTAGACTTCAGTTCTCCATGACTTGATTCTTTTATTTATCAAGGCCAACCTTGACTTGAAACCATTGTTTTGTGATCATCCAAGCTAGCGAATTTGGGAATAGAGTTCACGCATGTTTGTGTGACACAAATATTAAATGATTAAATATGGTCTATTAAACAAATTTACGATAGTTTCGCGTGGTATGTCCTATTATTTACCATGGTTGGCGTCATCGAATCGTCTAAATTGTTGTGGATCCAAAAGAAGAAGACAAGTGGATCCACAACAATTTAGAAGATGAGATGGCGCCATCCTCGGGAACCCAGGGGTAATCTTCTGACGCTCGTTTCTCGCTCCCAGAATAAATACCCCTGGGAACATAGTCTGTTGGAGCTGGTTCCGGAAGTCAAAATTCAAACTTATTTAACGACTTTCTTTGAATGGTTATCTTGATTTTCATTGGTCGACCTAATAAGGTCGACCAATCAGGAAAGAGCTGAATTTTGACTTCCAGAACAAGCTCCAACAGACTCATTCCCAGGGGTATTTATTCTGGAAGTGAGAGACGAGCGACAGAAGATTACCCCTGGGTTCCAGAGGATGAGATGGCGCCAACTGTGGTATATAAGACCACAAGAAACTATCATGAATTTGTTTGTTACCACATTAAAAAATGAGCAAAATAGCAACCTTGGTATGTACTCTTACTTACCACGGCTCTCGCCCAATCAGAAAGCGAGAAAATTATCAAATGTGGTCTATTTAGTATTGTTTCATTGGTATAAAGTGTGCACTTTATCCACAAAACATAAACAACCAATATGTATATTTTTCTAATTTGAAATCATAAATCAAAGAAACGTACCAGTTTGTTTTCTGCAACTCCTGCTGCTTTAGCTTTTTCAAGATTTGTTAAAAATTTCTTTGCATTAGAACCCAGTTCTCCTTCCCACATACCCATTGCTGGCATTATTTATTTTCTTAAACTAGAGCTTTTAATAGCAAGTTGTCATTTAGCCACTTATCTGTCTTTAGGAAGCATTCTGAAAAGCAAGAAAATAATAATAATGCATCTACATATTAATTACATGTACTGCACATGGCATATTGAGTTATTGACAAAGCTATTTTGAAAATATTAAAATCATTGAATTTGTATTGTATTATTTCACATAAATTACTTTACTGACTAATTTTAAGTATGAAGGTCATATGTAAATATATGGACCATTTTACAGTTACGTGAGGGTGTGTTGTTTAAATTCTACCTCAAAGGTACATGTACATGTACACTAGGATCCAAAACAATAGGGCTGAGTAAAGGACTCTAGATAGTCTAGATGGTAAAAACTTGGTACATTTAATTACTTTTAATGTGTTTTGGATGGGTGGCATAGGTGGCATAGTAGTTTACCACATATGCCTCTCACAGTTCTGCTCCTGGCTCGAGTCCTTGTCTTGGGCATGGATTATATGTGAGTGGAGTTTGTAAATGATGTGTTGTTCTCTCCTATGCTACAAGGGTTTTCTCTGGGTTATTCGGTTTTCCTCCCTCAGCAAAAATGAACATGTGAGCAGAGTTGTGTGCAAAATGTTTAACATAGAGGAAGTGAGTGTGAGTGTGTCTCGCTGATTAGTAGGACACATGATATGTTTCTATTGCTAGTAGATTGAGACATTATTTTATTTTATATTAGGGATATGGAGAACCTTATGCTTAATATGGTAATTAGTTAGGACCTAGTACAGATTCAAGTCTAACCAAGTTTCAATAATATTAATTGCTTTATATTTTCTTGGTTTTCATCCAAGTGCCCATTTATTTTAAGAGAAAATAGAGCATTGTCATTTATATTCCCACTGAAGTATTTTCATGACCTTTCCCTAATCGCTCCACTGATCTAAAGTGGATATGCCAGAGTAGACAAGATCAATACAATGAATTGTATAGATTTGTCCACTTAATTAAGCCTTGTCTGGAATCTATAATTGTTCATGGTCATGCAAATTCATGAAAGGCCTAATTAGTGATACAGCTAGCTCACAAATAAAAGGGGAAAAAAAGGAAAAGTACTATTATTTAGAGTCGGTAGTTCCTTCAGCTAGAAGTAAGATGGTCTCCCAGGAAGCCGACGGTGCGCTCTTTTCCCTCCTCTCCCCATCAATGCTTCATTTTACGGGTATCTAAAGCTACTCAAGCTACACTGATTGGAAAGAAGTTGAAACACATGCGAGGCCACTGGGGATCAAACTTGTGACCTCTTGCTCCAAAAGCCGGCACTAACCAACTTAGCTACACTTGTTCCTAAATAAATTTAAATAATTTTACTTTTGCTTCTATAGTTTTAATCCGGTTGTAATTCCTTGCCAGAGATATAATGCAGTCTTAAATCATACCATCAGAAACTTCTATGAATTACCTGAATGTATTAATACTAGATTTTATTACTCTGCCTGGAAACCCTAGCTATAACTTACAGTACTGGCCTAACATTGTAAATAATTTTTGTGGGTAAATGTGTAGATCAGTATTCCAGCTGTTACAATTACCAATGTCCGTAAAATATGTAAATTTGTTCCTTTATATTAATGTAGTAATCTGTGACAAAATTAAAGAATCTTGAATCTTGAAACTGTAGCTACACTCAGCTCCAATCTTTGACTAAAGTATATATATAGTTGGCACAATGCTAGTATTTTATTACATAGCTAGTGCCTGCTTTATTACTTTTGAATAAATAAAATGACTTCCTCCTGGGACCACATCATGATCAATATCACTGTGAAATATGATAAACTAAGTCTAATGCAAATCAGCTCAAATAATCACAAATCGGCTCAAATTTCAAAGTGTTGTGTATTCATTGTGACAATTTTTTTGATAATTTTGCTGGAAGATGCATCACAGACTCAGTGCAGGTTCCATCTCAAGTGAGATTATTTGGAAACAGATAGTGTACAAACGAGTGAGATCCCATGCTTAATTGATTTTCACTTAAATTTCTTCAATCGGGTGCAATCATATGGAAACAAGACTTATAAGCATCACTAACCCTGAACTAACCCTGAACAATTCAACCTCAATTAACCTTTTAGAGATTGCAGTTAATAGAGGGTCCTGAAGGGGTAAAATGGGAGCTGGGATTGGCCTTATTTTTGACTGAGAAAATGGGATTGGATGCACTGGGACTGGGATTTACAAATAAAAGAACAATAGAAAATGGGAATGGGATTGAAAACTTGAGCAAAACTGATGGGATTATGCGATTTTTGACTGGGATTTGGTCCAAATATAAACTGGGAAATGGGATTCGGACCCCCCCTTCAGGACCCTCTTAATAGCTTATAAAAAGTTAGAAGATATATAAGTTACATTGAAACAATTTACAATTTGTAACACTACATTTGCAACAAATCTTTATAATTAAGATAAAAATGAAGCCATAACCTTGACTACATCATTCTCGTATAATAATAAAAGTTGGCAACTAAAACCATCTAAAATACATAATTTTTGTAAACAAAATGATTAAGCTTCGCATTATAATTTTTACGTAGTTTCGTTTCAAATATGCCAAAGTCCTTATTTTCAAACATTCAAAATGCTTAACTTAAATAAAATAAATTTTAGATAATAATAATAGATGATTTAGCAATCTTTAAGTTTTCATAAGCGGTAGCCAGTAATTTTTCGAACTTTTAAAAAGGCAGACTTACAGTACACTGCATGTAAACGACTAATAGAAATTTTAAAACGTAAGCTTTAACTGAAGCTCAATGAATTATATTAAGAACGCTTTAATACTACACTAACTTAACAAATACTCTAAATTTTATCGCAAGGTAAAGATAGGCAGACTTACATTTTCTTGGACAGTACAAATACAGGACGTATACTGGAGTTGTTCACATTTGTTTGAAGCCTACAGCGTGCCATTGTTAAAAGTCAAGAAAATGCCGTTGTTTGCTGACGAATAGCTCGCAGCCAAGTTTTCGCTTTCATTGTCCAGCAAAGTTTAGCGGAAAATCAGCTGTGGCAGTTTTCAAATAGACAGCTGTCACCGAAAGTAATAATAAAATATTAAATCTTTCACCTTAAACAACAACTCATTCTTTCAGTCCATGTTTTTGTATGCATTTACAAAAATGTCATACATCAAACTAAACTTTTAAAGAAGGCTTATCATAATTGGCTAACAGTGAGCGATGTCCGCCCGATTATCTCAAAAAGTTATCCAATCCTAGTCGTTCTTCTATTTTCTTATGTAACCAGCATCATGATCACGCATGTGTAACAGCAAAATTTGCTGACCACAAAAATAACACATTTTTCCCGCCAAAACTGAGAACTGTCAAAAGTGAAATTGTTCTGACATTTATTCCAATTTGTTATCGAGTTAAATGCTTCTTTTTCTTAAGTATCTTATACAATCTCTGGCTATAATTTCGCAGTTTGAAGATGAAATATTTTACTGGTACTAGTAGGAAGAAACGAAGCACAAGGAGGTCAAAGTCTACGGACGCCGACGAAGAGATCGAGAAGCAACACAACTCTGAAGAATCCTTGCAGGTATTTACAATCTTTGATATCTTTTGTTTGCAAACAATGTTAACAATATAATCACGAAATTCCAAGTAACATAATTTTTTCATTTCAATTTTATTTACATGTAAATTAACTTATTCTGAGCGTTTTTCTTTCCAGTGTTTTTTTTTAGAATTTAATAATAATGTCTTGGTACCTATTCTCGGGCAGCAAAGCAAATGACACGAAAATAATGCGATTCTGTTGTTTTTGTTTTTTTGTACTTACAATATTAATACTATTCACTGTATTAGACACTTTTATAAGTTTTTTTGTGTAAATATATTATTTCGCAAACAGACATTTGAGCGAAGTTTATTCATGCAACGGAGTACCTATTCTCGGGCGCCGAACCCATTCTCGGGCAACCATAATAATTGATGTAATCTCTTATTAA